>JACGTP010000001.1:1790011-1911737 GCA_023678845.1 Mischocyttarus mexicanus
GTTGAACTTTGATGATTTATTTACGTCATTTGTTTTCCAATCACGCTAGTTAATCAAAGTTCTGTTATATAAATATTAGGTTGTCAAGTATGAAATGAAGCCAAAAATGCACATAATTGAATTAAAATTTGCTCCATTTCATACTTGACAACCTAATATATATATACTAATTAAACCTACATACTTTTGTTATATTTTTAATTAAATAATTTCTTGTAATTCCTGTCTCTGTACCCATATGACATTACGAATTGTTTGGGGATTTATTTAATTCGTAAAGCATGTTTTAGAATACCCTGTTTAATGAGGTTTGCCCCAAATTCTCGAACCATGACAAAACTAAACTATCTTATAAAAATGCCGTATTATACAGGGTTTAACCTACATTTAAAATACGAGAAAGATTATCCTAATTTGATGATTTGAAAATAATCTGTTTATAAATACAAGATTTTTCTTTCAGAAAAATTAAAATAATAAAATTGGCGTGAATGGAATTGTTACTAATGGACGATCTTGAAATGAATTCTAAATTCAATTAAAATTCTTTCGTTTTATCTCATTCTAAAACTTTTTCAACTTGAAATTCTTTCTCGATTAAATGTTCACAAACTTGATCGAACACGAGCTCGGTCTTCATCACTTTGATCGAGAACGAGCTAAAGTTTCCTCTCATTTTCAATTTTGTCGTCTTCGTACCCTCTTTTCCTCTCCTCGCTCTCTCTCTCTCTCTCACTCTTTCTCTCTCTATATATAGTATATAATGTTTCAAAACTATCTTAACCTGTTAACCGAGAAGATTCTCAATTGGTAAACATCGATGTATAAAAGATATCTTATAGCTAAAAACAAAAAGGTTTTAGGTATGAATCGTTCGTTTTTATTTTAAATGGTATAAGACCATTTTTATTCTGATTTTGAGATATTTAAAAGTTTGACTTTGAATCGAATTAAAAATATTAATAAACGTACATGAATTTAAGGATAAATATTTAGAAAATATAAGCATATTCTATTTTATTATTCGATATCAAAAAACGATTAATGAAAGACAAGGTTTTCAATTAAAAAAAATATATTTTTTCATTAAGATTTTATAGTGAAACTTTTTTTTTGATTAATTCATAATGATACTATAGGGTGTTTATTTTGTTATTAACAATATGAAGAAGAAATTACGCATAATGAAACTAGTATTGAAATTTTGTTTCTTCAATTTAATTTATATCACTTATAAAAATAAAACAAAAACAACTATGATGCAACGTAAAAGAAATATAATCGATAGGTATAATATTTTTTAGAAATATTTTCATATATATATATTATATCTTAAATATATTAAATATAAATCTTGGTAAAAGAAAAAATAAATCAAAAATAGATTATTTATTTCTTCTTTTATCAAAAGCGAAAGTTTAATTTGTACGAGAAGTTAACTTTTCTTACTCAGATAACAGTTTAATGCGAACTTCCGAAGAAAAAAGGTGAAAAATTCTTTCAGATGTATTTGCTGAGAGATAATTTTTTCCTTTATACGGTAAACTTAAACTTAAGTTGATAATACGATTAACTGCTAAACGTTTTAATTCACTAAGCGTATCCCAGTATTAACAGACACGGATCGATACTCCCCGTTTTCTATCCTAACCAGATAAAACTATTTATTACTTATTTTATAGTTTCTAAATGTAATGAGACAAATTTTGTATTAATTAATTTTTTGCGAATCAATTTTTTGTTTTTTTTTTTCAAAATAAAAATATGGAAAATTAGTTTCATAATTAAAAACATAAAGTTTCACAAATTAAAAAAAAAATACTAACAATACGATAGAATAAAGAAAGAAATTTATTTAATGCAAATGAAAATAAAACAAAATAGTTTTTTAATTTCTTAGACATCTCAGGAAGAAATTTTGTATTTGTTAGTTTTTTTTTTTTTATCTAAGAAGTATTGGATGAAAGTAACGCATGTTGAATTTGAACATGCACATATGTATAATATATAGTACCTAAGGAAAGATAAGAAAATCAGGTTGTCGATTCCCAATAGGTACAGAAGGTGAATACTTTTGGCCGAAGAAGTTTTACATTCTATCGATCAGACTCTACATTCTTTCTACTTGTCCTCTATAAATCCCAAGTGTATGCAAGCAATCGTAAAAAAGATCGAATCCATTATTCAACGGGAAAAAAATTCTTAACTTACTAGATTTATCGTTTAAATCGATCAGTTAAATATCAATATTCGTTTCATTTCATTGTTAACATATTTCTGCTATTTAATCTTATTCTTGCACTGTATTCACCAATTTAAACCAATACTGTAACGATAATCATCTATTTTTATCTCTATTCCTTTCTCCCCCTTTTTAAATTTAAATAATTTAATTAATTAGAAAATTTACAGTATATAATATTACTTTTGTTCTAATTTACACTAGAATTTCCAGAGACAGTCAAAATGATTAGTTAAAGTATATCGAACGAACATTATTTTATTTTATGTTTAAAATGATACTTCTTAGGGGACGGTAAAGACAAAATTTTATGAAACGATACTAAAAAGACAGAGAACATGAAAGTAGGTAAACATAAAGAGAGAAAGAAAAAACCCCTCACTATAAAACTTTATGTTTGTGCGTGAACACCGAATAACAGTTAATTGTGTGTGTATGTGCATTTATGTATGAGGTACACCGATCGATAGTTATTTTGAAATACTACGTTTGTTTATGGAAAAATAAGTGAGAAGAGAAAAATGAAAAGAAATACAAAAGAAAGAAATTAAGCCTGATACTTTAAATATTCTTAATTTTGATATTATCATCTAATTCAAGTGTACCTAAAATAGATCAGATTACGTTGTAATTTATCACAATGCAAGTGATTAATTGCACCCCTTAGATAGACATAAATACAATACGCACCAAACTAATTCGTTGGATGTACATTTGTTAATTATTGAGAAATTGTATTCACGTTGATGCAAATAAAAAAATTGATTATTGTGTGTTAAGTACAACACACAATAAAACCTTTAAATTATTAAATTTCTCTTATCTTTCTTTCTCTCCTTCTTTTACTCAGCTTCATTATCTCGTAATAAGTATGTATATAGTATATTTATGAATCAATTGATTAGTTTCCATACAATAATATGATGTTTCGTTTCTATCAAGTTTTGCAAACATTTTTTTTTAAAATAGCTCAATTTTGCAATATATTTAAATAATTGAATAATGTAAAGTAAGTGAAGATCTATATTGATCTTTTAATAAAAAAAAAAAAGCTACAATAAAAAAACTTGTTTGTAGTTTTAGAATGTTTCATTAAAGCCTATATAAACCTACTCTTTACTCTCTTCCATCTCTTTGTATTTTAGTTTTCGAAATTTTCCGCTTTGTCTCGTATTACATTACCTGGTACCGCAAACGGTAAAATTTCACTTAACTGTTCACGTTTCATTACATAATAGCCTTTCATTACTGTATTGCAATTTGTATATTTTGTTAGGTTGTCAATAAGGTACGAATCGGGTTATATAAATACATATGCTCAAAATCATTTGAACAAATATTATAAATATTCAATTGAAAGTGAAAAAAAGTTCCTTTTTATTGAACTTGAGGATAAGGAACGTTCTGGCGCACCGACAAAGTTTCAAGTTGAAGAATTAGAAAAATTGCTTGATCAAGACCCATGTCAGACGCTAGCAGAGTTTGGAAAAATATTACGAATAGATGCGTCAATAGTTTCGAAACGTTTAAAAAAGTTAGGGTTGCGTTAGGTGAAGAAAAAGGCGAGAACTTATTCAAGGACCTATTAGTTGGAGGATCATATAAATTAGATAATACTTTAATCGAGTTTGATAATATTTGCGTGGTTTAATATTATGAACATGATGTACAGTATCGGTATACTGCATCATATTTATAAACGGTTACGGTTACGGGTTCCTTCTTCGTCTCTCTGGGTCATCCTTCCTCACTGGTATCAAACATTGATCAAAAGCTCTTAATCTACACGCACAGCAGGCTCTTGGTCTGCGGCAGAGCTTGGTAGAAGGAAAGTGGGGGGACCTCCTGCGCTTCTAAGCGAGGATCATCTTGGTCAAAGGTACACCTTGAGTTGAACAACCACTATAAAAGTCGTTGAAACCATTGACCACTTTAACTGAGTTATAACTTTACTTCAAAATTGATAAAATGTGGTCGAACAAAACGGCAGAATATTTTATTAAATAAATTTCATTAAAAATATTTAAAAAGCAACTTTTTACACTTTAGCATTAAAATACGAAAAGACATTTTTTTGTCTCCGATCCAATATCAATCGGTACGAACTTTCAGAGTAATTTAATACAATATAAGCTTATAACTCGTACTTGAATATCCAACGAGTTCTTCTCATCAAGGTCAATATTAAGCTCAATACTCGAATATTTTTAATATTCCACTAATAGGATTTGTGTCAGGAATAGTTATTATATAGAGAATAAAATTCTCTATTGAATTGATAGAACTTCCCTCGTTATAAACTTTTCTACCTTCAATGTTCACCGTTAACGATTAAGCTCTTGGCGAAATTTCGGTGTCGGAGCGAGGATTAAAAGGGCATAAAATTAAAAGGGAAGTTGTGGTGGTGGTAAATGACTGTAAAGAAGGTAGAAGTAGTAATAAGTAAGCGCAACGGGGTCGTAAGAGTTGAAACGTAGGCACTTATACTAGAAGGGCATATCATGCACGCCCTTTGGTATGTGACTCATCCTCCTACTTATCCATTCGTTTTTTCTTCCTCACAAATGTGTTGAAACCTAAGTAACCTTGCTACCCTTTTATTAGCAATTATTTTATATTTATTATACTTCTACGGAAATGAAAATTTATTATACATTCACGTTTCCATATAATCTAACTGACATTAATGTAAATTGTAGATAAATACAAGGCGAGTTTATAACAATTACTACCTGATATAACTTCATTATTTTTTATCTTACAAAAAACATTCTAAGAACCATTGTTAAATTATTTTAAGGGCTGCATCTGATAGTAGAAATAATTTTTTTTTTGTACAAGATTTCAAAGTCATAATAATAATAATAATTTTTTACAATTAATAATTATTACGATTATATTTAAAACGTTTTCCCCTACGTAGTATTCTGCGTTTTTATTTTTATTTTTCTACCAAAACCCAATGAAACTTTATTATTGTTTCATTTTTATTCTGATAGTAATTCTATAAATAAAAAAGGCAAAATAAAAACATAATTAAGAACAACGTGCTTGCAAGTCAAATAGCGTAGGTTAAGCAAGTGTCTGTGTTTAAAATCGGAAAATCAATGTTCTATTTTGCATAAGTAAACGTACGAAGGAGTTCGACCAGTTCGATGTTGGAGTAGTTTGCTTAACCTCTACGCTATAGCATAATCGATATTTACTCGTTCTCATGCACTGGTTTTTATTTTCATTGCATAATTACCTAATTAACGTATTTAATAACACTATAATCATCTGTGCGCGATTAAATAATTAGTAACTTTGAAAAGTGTACACGTAAATAAAAGATCAACGAAAAATACTATCCCGTATAATTTATTCAATCAATTAGTGTCATTAAGTATGTAATTACATAAATTTTAAAGTATCGTGATGCAATTGTAGGAAGGAAGAATATTAAGCATCGTGTCATTTAGTGATTAATCATTCACCAATTAAATGTCGAGAACTCACTGTTCTGGGTAATGTCCGTACGACAGTAGTATTAAAATATACATTAACATTATTCTCTTTGCATATGTGAACTTTCGTGATAGTATTCGTAAATTCTGTTCATTGGAGGGAAGTTATTGCACGGAAGGTGATGCGTGCAGAAAGTTCAATGAAACAAGAACAAACTTCTAATTTACATTAATCCTGAAGAATAAGGGGAAAGACTACATGTCTTCTTTGAATGAAACTAGCATGTCCCTTACAGTTCACAAAAATGAAATACTCGTAAATCTTTCCACGGTCGCAGACACTTGCGCACGCGAGCAAATACACGTGTACGAAAAGAGGTCTACAAAACGTACTACACTTGTTGAAAAACTCCGATGAATAGAACCAACCTGTGCTACATCCAGCTGAAATATATATTTTTTTGTTTTATTCCGAAGACTTTGGGTTCTTTAAATTATCGTTGGGAAATTAAAAAGTTTCCTTTTTAAAATTGATTTATAACGAGTCGAGTAAATTTGTAACTTTTTTTTCGGAAATATTTGTTTACTTTTCTTTCTCATATTATAATCGAAGGAAATGATTACATTCACCCAAAAAAAGAGAGAAAAATAACAGAAAAAGTCTATTCGACGAGAATAGGATAATTTTACGAAAGGGAAATAGAAACTCATGTTTTTATAACCAATTCTCGAGAAGAAAGTTTCTTCGATATGAAATGGAACCAAAAGTTCTCTCATTGTGTATGCGTTCACCGTAAACGAACAAAAATACGCGGACGCATGTTTTATCGTGATATCAAAATATTATGAGAGGAAAATAGTTGGTCTGTTTTTCATCTTTTTTGTCAAGTAGATCGGTCAGCATAATTAAGAAACGAGTATTCGATTTAAAGATTTAACCAGAATCGTGTTCACTAGTAATCACCTACTCTCTTTGCATGAGTCTTATAATTATTGCACCGTTTTCTTTTATTTTACAACGTGACCTGGATCAGGTGCCCCATTTGAAGAATATAGTTCGGTCATGCAAAGATAACGAACTAAACTTTTTTATTCGTCTACGAGCAACACGTCGAGCTTAACAACAACTTGGTTAAATTAATGTATTTTCTTAGAATTTATAATCTCGATTTATTTTTTAGGAAATTATTCACAATAGACTATTTTCCCGACTAATTTCTGTTTCGTTAAAAATCGATTGTTAATTTGTAAAATTAACATCGCAAGAAATCTTGTGGATCGGTGACTCGAATTATTGTTTTTACATTTTTGTAAAAATTGCAATATAATAAAAGAATTAAAATCTTTACTTAACAACAGTTTTTATTTAAATGTTAAATGAATATTTTAAAACATAAAACAATGTGTCAGGATGCAGTTATTTAGCACATAGGTTCTACCCATTCAATTAGAAACTGGACTCGTGACAATAAAAATAATCCATTGTAAAAATTAATAAATAATTATCATTGTCATAAAATTATATTTTTGTATCAACTGCTAGTAATTCCTTTCTTTTTCCTTATGAACGAATTATAATTGTTTTTGTCCTATATTTATGATATGCATGCAGGTAATGTATAACATTGTATATTAGTGTACAAGTTTAATATAACTAATGGAAAGAGAACATTCTCATCATTGCTTTTCTCTTTCTCTCCTTCTCTCTCTATTGGAATGAGATGTTTCCTATTTCCTCCTATTTCTGTATGAAACAATGTTGAAGTTCCAAGCAACGTTAAAGGAGATTAACGGAGACCGAAAACAGTACACTGTTATTGGATATGTACATATGTGCATTTACAAACATTACATCTTCCAGAAGTGTCGTATCCGGTAGCCTGTTTAGTTTACTTTACTCGCTATAAACCGACAAAGCTTATTTTTTATTGTTGTTATGTACAATATCAATTATGTCAATTAAGTCAATATTTGTTCAATCGATATGTTACTCTGTTTCCATGTTTTTCGTTTTTTTTCGTTTATTCTAATTATTGTATTTTTAAAATCACATAATCATGATTTAATGTGTCTTTTAGATCAACAGTAAAAAAGTGTAATAAAATATTTCCTTTAAAAATTTAACGCATCACTTATTAATATATTTTATATAATAATCTGCGAATCAAATATCAGATAGATTATTTATTGAGTATAAAGTATAGGAAATAGTCGAAATTCTAACTATAAGTAAAGTTTATTTGCTCTTAAGAATTAGGGAGAGTGGGAGATGCTAAAACAATTTGTTTAGGTCACGCTGCCTACAAAACGTTTTACCGTAGGCGGCCCTAAAATCGTTAACTTATTAATTTATAGTGACCTACTTCTAGTTATTTATAAGGTTTAAGAGAAAATATGATACTTCGAAATTGGATGCGTAAATATTGAGCTTAATCACTATAAGAATAGTAGGTAGAAATAGTAAGAAAAAGAGGTTGTCAAGAATTGTGTTTCTAACCAGTCGCGAAATATAAAATGAATTGAAACAATTATAATAAGTTCTGGTAATAGTAATAATTAAAATATAAGATCTATAAGAAAAAGATTAATCCCATTCTTTAAAAAAACCAAAAGAAGTCGCTTTTACAATAGCATTGAACCTAAAGTCAATAAGTTAAATTTAACTATACCTTTACAAATTGTTAGATTTGCGAAGTAAAATTATTAATGAAACGTTTAGACTATTTGGAGAATAACTACAATTATAGGTTCTCAGAATAGAGGCTTTTAGAAGAACTTTTAATGGAAAGAATTAATTTATTATTCATAGTATACTTTCAGAAGAAGTTTAAATAAACCGAGTTTGTTAATCGTTCGTAGTAGACTCTCTTTTTAAAGGAATTATAAATAGTTTAATTTAAGTAATAGATATCTGAAAACGATGTTGAGTTTTCATAGTCTTCTGCTGGTCAGGACTGTACTACTTACAATTAGCAAAACACCAATTGTTGCGTTAGTATATATATATATATTATTCCTTTTTAAAATGCTAGCAATAATGTAAATATTAATTTGTCGAGGCTCGCATGTGTAAGAATCAATTGCATCGTTTTCTAAGACTTAGTTTTGTCTTTGATTCGAATTTATTTTGACCGTTTCATTGTATTATAATAAAACAAACAATCATACGTCCAAACTTTTCGAGGGTTATCGGTTCACAGTAATCAGTGATGAAATACAAAATAATATATTTTTACCATTGAAGTTAAGTATTTTTAGTATTTTGTTGTTGTTATACAATGCCATAGAATCAAATGACAATCTTTGATTAAAATAGTTTCGCTTATTTTGAGTATTTAATCAATAAATGTAATTTCCAACTGTGGCGTGCAAATGAATGACCTGTCGAATAGACTTCAATTTTATTACATGCTAGAAATCACATCGAAGTTGGAATTTATCTAAAGAGTTCGAATACTCGACTATCCTCTTCTAAGGAAAGATGAAAACGTTTTTTATTATAATACTGTACGTATAATAAAAATACGTATATTAAAAACAATAATAAAGATAATTACTTTATGAAAAACGTAAATTCTAACCATAAAGTAATATTCGAATATTTTTTGGAGTTACTGTACATAATACATAAGGTTGTAAACACGGGATAAACAAGTAGGTACTATAGTGGCTTACCGTTTAAAAAGATGACATCGAGGAAATCCACTGTAGTGGCGTACCGTAACTAAGAGGTTAACCCTTTCATTACAGTAGCTTCGTAAGTACGTTGCCACTAAACGAGTAGTCGGAACAAGAGTATGCACTTCAATGTAGGCCGACTATATACTTTACCACGAATTAACGTTTAATTTAACACTGATACAACATAATATCGTTACATATTTTACCACATCATGTCAATTGGGGGATTATTATTCAAATTATATTAAATTAATATTATTTAATTGTTATGTCCTGTTTAATAATATTTGTAAAGTTATTCATTTCTTGGTCAAATCATTAAGCCTTTATCAAAAAATAATCTTCAATAACGTGAGTTTGATGTAGAATAATGAAACAGAGGATATAACCCAGATAGGGTGGAAATGAAAGTGATTTGACTGGGAAATAGGTTGAAATTTAAATAAACGAAGATCAAAGATTTAAGTTGCTTACCCTTTTTCACTAGCTACTGATAAATTCTTAGGATAAACAGTAATCCTCATAACTAATGCCTTATCATTAATCATCCTGCTTAAATTTCTTAAGATCATCACCTTATAAAGGTCTCACAGCTTAACCATATATAAACTGATTAAATATTATATTACACCATAGGACGTAACTATAGAAAAAAAGCAATGTATACAAAATATAACAAATCATGGACTAATATTAACGAATAACTTATTTGGTAAAATACTAGGAATGCATAATGATAAATGATTTTAGCTATTGTTGGGGTATAACAGAAAGGATTAAATGAAATTATATTCCACAGGATTCGATAAATAACGGAAATGTTCAATTTTCTGGAAATCTTCATTCTGTATGTTAATCAATTGTTTATAATGCTCATTGACATAATTAATTTGCAATTCTGACTAAATAGGACATATTATTCAAATTATAAATACGAACGATTTTCATTATTCTACTCGTCTGAGATCATTCGAATGATTTTATTATTCTCATCGTTTGATGAGAAATTTTCTATGTATGTGAATTTAAACAAAAAACAATAGATGAGAAAAGATCTTGTTCTTGGATAATTATTCTTCGATATCGACTCTTAAGATCTTTTCTCGAGATAAGATAAAAAGGTTTAATAAAAAATATAAATGAATATTTTAAAATATTCACGAGATCGTTAAGATTCTAGGGAATGTCTCTGGTGAGGTATAAACGTTAAAAATGTGCAAATTCCTTTTTTGTTTGAAAGTATTCGCGATCTCTTCAACTCTAAACTTTATAAATCCACTGTATAAATCTTTCTGTGTTTATTCCCCTGATAGAAAGAAGTATCAACAATTCTATATTCACCTCCGATCATGTAGAAACGTGCTTGTGCAAAATGATGCGACGAAATGCTTTACTTGTAACTTGTAAATACTCTTTCTCTTTTTTTTCTATTCAACACAATAAAAAGAATACATGTGTCAGGAAATTGATTAAAATTTTGATACATGAACCCCTTTTTCCTCATACAGTCATCATTTTTCAAATATATTTTTCAACGAAATTACATTAATAATAATGTAACGATAAAATTAATTAAACTTTGACTTTTATCTTTATCGATTTATTTAAATTACTGTATTTATGAATTATAACATATAATCAAATAACAATACAGATATCTATTGTTATTACGAACATTTAATTACCAGCATTAAAATTATTTTGTTCTTTTAATTGATCATATCCTTTTTAGAAGATTATATTATCTATGTTTTTTAGTGGAACCAAATATTTAGATAATGAAAAAGGTTTGAATTTGGATACGTTTATTCTGGAATAACAAAATTTTTCTTAACTTCTGCAATCCACATTTAAATTTCCGATTACAATTTATTTTATAGATTCGTAAGATGGTAATAATGAAAAATTCGATTAATCATGGATCGTAAAGTAACTAAGGAATAAAATTGATCATGCTTAGCAACTTTTCACTATATTTTTATCAATATTTAAACCATATTTTGTTTTTTTTCCTTCCTTTTTTTCATTGTTCATTTTCTTCTACCCTTTAATTCTCATCGTTCGCTAGAAAATATTGATTCATAGTTTGACATTCGTTGCTACGCAGAAGATTCTAATCTAGCTTACGTTAACGCTTTGACTTTAGGTTAAAGTAAGGATTAAATTTACGCAATATCCATGGACTAAACGTCAAGCTTATGAAACGAACGAAACAATTTATATCCTTTGATCAAGCCGATCGAGCACGATCGAAATTTTTTGTTCGCTCGTGATCACATAGTTCAAATTTTCCGTTCAATATTCCAGTTATATCCGTGCAGCTAGAGTCTTTACTATTTTTGCATAAATCTGAATATACATGTTCTGGAACACCAGAAGCATAATACCACGATTATTCCGTCGAACGAGTGAGAAGAGAAGAAAGAGAATTTGTTTCTTCTCTTGAGGATTCTATAATATCAAGTAATATTTCACAAAGGATACCTATTATGATTTATATCATAAGAAATCCAAAAGAAATCTTTTGTTAATCTCTTCAGGGACGAATTTTTTAAAGTGGAAAGAAAATGATTGAACTTTCTTATTTAATTTTGTATCCTAGTTCTTTTTTTTCTATCGACAACGATTCAACGAGCTAGAATAAATTGAAAAAACAATGAAGGTATCAGAAAATGATTTAAAATTTTCTTTCAAGTAAAATAATTTTAATATAAAACAAAACTAAACGCGTACCTATCAGTATTCTCGAATAGATTACGATTTTTTTAAAAATATCGTCTGACTGTTGACAAATTATTTGTATAATTAATGCTTCGAGAAACCGAGATTGAAAAAATGATTATATATTAGTTAGAAATATATTTTTCAAATCATTGAAAAATTAAAGTTCAAATTTTATCCTTGATGTATGAATAATTCAAAGGTATACGTTATTTCGATTTTATTTTATTTTGATATAGCAAACGTGCGTTAATTTAGATGTATACATTGCAGATATGACGTTGATACGGAAGTGCAAATTGGTTTCAGGTCAAGCTGACGTGGCTGAACTTGTCATGGGAATATCAAAACATAGAGGAAGAGAAGGAATCGGTTTTGCATTAATATACATATCAATGATTTAGAATCGTACTCTATGAAGACGTTATAATTTGTATAACAATCGAGTAAATTAACAAGTAGTATTAGTTTCCTTCATTAAAGCTAGTGATCGGTTTCTTTTTAAAATTTATATTGTTTGTCCATTTGAGATTAAACAACGGCAATAAAATATTTTCAAACTTATGGTTGTGTATCACTGGATATAATATTAATAAGATAGATAATTATAGGTTTCAAATGTTCAATCAATCGATATTATAGTAAAGTGAACTCTTTTCATATTTATAACTTGAATAGAAGATATTTCTCACAGTTGTTTTGATATTTGGAATTATTGGATTAAACTTAAAGAAATTGTCTGTATATATTTAAAGAAATATTTGTAACCAGTCTTATTTATTACGATCGGTCAATTAGTAGACGAATCAAACAATTTATGAAATTCTTCCTTTTGAATTTATACACTCACAGTACAAAAAATAAGATTATCTGAATTGTTCAGTGAAAAAGAAAAATAAAAATAAAAACGAAATGAGTTTTTTTATTACATTGTCTGAAGAAGATTGTGTCTTTCATTACAAAAGTGTAAGCAGACTGCAAAGTTGGGTGTCACAGTACAATTTTATAACTACAGGAGAGAAAATCATAGTACAAAAGTTTAAATGTGTTTCCATTGCCATTGTAAGTTTTAAGTACTAATTTGAAAGAAAGAAAACTAACCCAACAATACTTTGATTGTAAAATTTCTTATTTAATATTTAATGTATTATTTTTTAGCAAATATTTATATCCGAAAAAAATATCAAGGCGTTCTAAAAATATGACATTGGTAGAAAAAAAATAACTAGCATATAGGAGAAGTATTCGGATTTCAATGAAAAGGAACTTTCAGAAACTGAAGACAATATGAAAAAAATGATGACCTATTTTACACAATAGAAAGAAGAAATTTTTTATTGAAATGATAGATAACGATAAATTTTACACAAGACTGAATAGAGAAATATCTACGATATAATTTCAAATATTATTTTAGATCGCAGAAAGGAAAGATCGATTGAAAGTTTAACAAAAACTAAAAAATTATTGAAACTTTTTTAAAAGTTTTTATAATTTGAGTCTCTTATCTTGAAAAATAAAATATTATTTTCCTCATACCTTTTTCCAATTCGAATAAGATAAATATTCTCATAAATTAAAAGAAAACAATCTGAAAAAAATTATTTCAATAGAGTTCTTAAGATGTAACAAAACTCAATATAAAAAAAAAACATTAAGAAACCGTTGCTACTTTAATGTATATAAGTTGTTTATTATACTACATTGTTATTCTTTCTGTTTAGAAAGTTTTACTTTTACGAAATTTTGTTTTATTCAATTCTATCAAAAGACATAAACCTTTCAGCGATCAATTAACATGTATTTGAAGATACTATTTTATGGAAAGCGTTACGATAAAAAGTTTAATTCAATTTGATTGTCAGTAATCTCAATAAAGTCACCGGTGATCGGAAAAACTAAGATCGGTTAAAGAACACTGTCACAAATATAAAAAATTATTTAATTTAACTAAAGTTATCGAAGTTGCTAATTAACTACTTAGGTATGAACCTAATCTATAGATTCAATTTTCTTGCGTACTCGTTGGCGGTTTCTTAAAAGTAATTATTGACTGAGAGAACATTAATTTTTGATTTCTATCATTTAAAATGTATCCCTACTGGGTCAGAAGATGGTCCCACAGATTGTATTGATTTCTCAAGAATAGCAACGTCTTATATTCACTTTCTTAAATGTTTGAAAGTTTACATCTCTTACCCTCGTTTCGATCTAATTGAACTATCAAATAAAACTTTACGATTAAAACAGAAGTATCATGATGAAATTTTTCAGAGTAATTCATTTTGGATATATATTTATAACTTTATTTAAATATATAATTTTTTATTTCGCGTCTGGCAAGCTCACACACGGAGAGTTTAAAAGCATAATTTGATTAAAAGAAGTCCAAACTTTTTTATTTAATAATAAATTAGTACTGAGATTTTTAAGGTCTCAATGAACCATAAATAATATAATACGTTAGCTACAAATACGTAAATTCTGAAAAAATTATATATTTATACTCAGTATTCCAGATCCTGAACTCAGTGCTATAAATTAATGGAATCCTAAAAGTACACTTTGAGTCTTTATAATCATGATACTTTTAAACAAGAAATTTTTTAAGTGATTAAAAATAACAAATATAAATAGATTATTTCTTAATGAAAGTTATTTAAAGAAATTACCTCTGATTTATATTAATTCATATTGATACTTTAAAAAGTTGTTTTTCCTGTAAGAACAGCGAAGATTAAGTTAATATTAATAAATTATATTAATTATCCAATTAATAACAACCTCAACTTCGAAAATTCTTAGAGGAGAAAGTTAATATGATCGTGGTAGAACAAGACTTTTTCTAACAATAGGATTATTGATTTTTTTAAATTTTATAAATTTTTGTGGAGTATTTCGTTGTATGGATTTTTGTCGCAGAAATATTCCATACAAAAGTAGGAAAACATGTTTGTAGTTAGGTTTATTCACGTGTATTTTTTCTCATTGGTAAAAAGGTTCACATCTATTAATTAAGCTGATGAAAAGAATAGAAAAAGAACAGAACACATCGAAACAAAGAAGGACAGTCCGATAAAACATTGGCGTGGACATTCGAATGATTTTTTATCTATAGTTGAATCATGAAATATAAGTATGTAAATTTGAAATTATACGACTGTACTATAAATATCCTATTATGGAAATTTCTGGATTATCGTAAGTAGTAATAAAGGGAACGAATTTCAATAAATGAAAATTTGCAACTGTAAGTCAACGTTATTACTGGTCAGGAACGTTAAAACAATCTAAAATATTAGTAGAGTATATTAAAGTATTCGATATATTTTAAATGATTATTAATTAATCAAAGGAAATGAATATTATAATCTAAAAATAGAAAAGTATAAGTTAAACGTACCGTCCTCTTCGAAATCCACCGTTAAACTGATTCGTTGCCCTCTACGAAAGTTCTTTTATCGAAAGTTGTTTATATGACTTTTCGGAAGGGGAAAATTCTATTTATCTCGAATATTATTCTCATTATACATACGTTGCCTATAGAATATCTCTATTATATGTATGTGTGTATGCTTATACGTTTAAATCTAACAGAAGATTGATCGGATAAGAATGAAAATTATCGAAGTATGTTTTGTTTACATTTTTACACCCAGTAACGAAATTGAATTAAAAACATTCTAAAATAAAACATATCGAAATTATTTTTTATTTAAATTACGGTTAATTGGTATGTAATTTTTAAACTAACATATATGTGTTTAAACAATTTGAAGTATTAGTAGAATGTATTCGAGTATTGGACATACTCTAAATAATTGTTAATTAATCGAAAGAAATATATATTCTAATCTAAAAGGTACGGAATTCTTAAAATCGATGTATCATCCTCATCGAAATCCATTGTTAAACTGACACAATGTCATCTATGAAAGGCAGTTAAAATTTCATTTATTTTTTCTTGTTTATATGACTTTCACACACATACACACAGAAGAATAAATTCTATTTACTACGCATATTATAACATATGTGGCTATCAGAAAGTATTTATCTATATATATATTGGTATTATCGTTATATGGAGATGACGTTGCTGTTATTACCAGAAAATGGAACTGTAATATTTCATGCAATCGAGTCACTAAGTATATTAAAAATGTCGATAAAAAGGAAGAAAGTAATATTTATGTTAATATTGATGAAAGGTATTGTGTAGGAACAATGGCGAGGTGATACAAAAAATTGAAGTAGACTTTAATACGAATAATAATAATAATAATAATAATATAAGTATTATCTCTTATTCAGAAATATATTCCATTAAATTCTTCGTATCTTCCATCATAAAAAGTTCTCTCTAAAATATAATTGATTCCTTATTAAATTTTCAATTAATCAGATTTGTCGGCATTAATATTTTTATCCAATGAGAAGTATATATACTATATATTATAATACTTGATAAATATGTGATGAGGCTAGGTGTATTAAATATAAAATGGAAATTGGGGAAAGCGGTAAGAATAAATCAGTCAGTCAGAAAAGTAATGTTCTGTATTCATCTTGTGGTAAATTCTGTCACTAATTAATTATTAATGAGTCCGTATTATGAATCCTATGAAACTGGTAAGTAATTAACAAATCTGTATTTTGAATTATGTAAAACCGGTTAAAAATTAATAAGTCTGAATTCGGAAACCCAGTTGGTCTGTTTCTTAATGGACACATTTATTATTCTATTTATTATAACATTTATTAAACGTTATCAACCTGTCTGCCACGAATCATATTTTTGAATCAACGCATTTGTTGGGAAAGTTTACAGGATTATAAACCGTGTTAAATGCAAAAAAAAAAAGAAAAGATTAAAAAATGAGAGAAAATGATCGATTAATCTATTGGTACAAGTAAAAATCACAATGTAAAGTATAATTAGAAAATCGTGCTCAATTAAATTTATTGTCTCCAAAGATTTTGTTCGGATTATAATTTGCATGCGTGATTCGTTAAATAAATCGTGATATATTATACTTCTGCGTCAAAGCTGTTCCACGCGAATAACTGTAATCAATATTAGCACTTAACGAAAACACATTAGCGTACAATATAGTCAGTATTATATTGTTATTGTGATATAATGTAACAATAGTTATGACTATCTAATCGTACGCGACATCGATTAAATCTGTTGCGTTGATATTTTTATCATTTTTTACAAATCTTTGAATATTAAATTAGATTCCGTTACGGATGAAGTATTTTTTTTTTAAATTTGTTAAATAAATTGTTAAATATGATGCTAATTTCGAAAGATTTTTATTAATTATTGTATTCCTGGTCTTAAAGGAAAACGATGTCAATAATAAGTATAAATAACAGAGATGGCTTTAGTAATGTGAGTAATTGAGTGCTAGAATATTCAATGGTTAATCATCTTCTAATAAGGATAATTATCCTTAGATAATTCGATATATCGATTTCGTTCTATAAGTAACACGACTGAATCCCATCGAATGTCGATATCTTTCTGAAAGGGTTCTTGATGTCAAGTATACTCATGTCAAGAACTTGTAAATGGGGATCGATGCGAGTCCCACATACTCGTGTTTATAGAAAGCATACAACCGAGTGTTTCCTATCCGTCTATTTATTATAATTTGCATCCTAAAAGTATATATACATATATATAGTTTGATTTCTATTTTGTATTTTTTGATATATATAAATATAAATTTATTTGAATATAATATTTTATTGAAAAGAATTTGGCAGAAATATCACTTGGATTAAGATACGAACAATCTTTTTATTATCCAATACCTTTCGCTTACTCTTTTTTACCTCTCGATGTTTGGTAAACTCGATCTAGTTGTTTTCGCTTGTGTGGGAGTATAGAAAACGCTAGATTTCTCGTTCTATTTCATCAATCAAATAAAAAACATATAAAAATACGATTTATTCGATGTCTATAGTAAAGTTCACTCGGCAAACGTTACTATTTCTGTGTTTACAAAAAGATAATACATAAGAAAGTATTAAAGAGATTTGCAAAACAGCCAGATGTATTATGGAGAAGTTCCAAGAGAAAACTACGGGAGGTTCACGTCAGCGAGATTATAACCGCGTACACGAGAGACCGAGTTTACTTCGGAAGTAAAAAAGATAAATCGACTTGTTTTATGATGTTTTCTAACACATATTGTTTAGTTTTTGTTTTCAAAAATGTCAGATGGTATAAATCTGTTCGTTTCTTGTTATTATTATTGTGATACATAATAATTTTAAAACGTTTTGTCCCTTTTTACAAGCTTTTATAAAAAGTTAAATCTAATACGCCATTTTGTATTTTCTCTTAAATCACGATTTGAATTTCTCTAACAATAAGCATTTATTTTTCTTTTTTCATTTCTTTTTGCTTTAAAAATCATTTCTTCTAAAAGACATTTGAAAAGCGGTATCGTTTGACCAGCAATGCAATTCCAGTAGGCACTTGCGTTGTCGAATCTTTGAATGATTACAAAGTATAAAATATTTTTTAAAATATTACTTTTTCTTGCCAAAACTCACACTAAAAACTACCTTCTCACATATCATATTCTCTTGATACAAATTTCAATTTATGGACTATCTGAAAATTTTTGGATTACTTGCCAAACTAAAACCGAAATCTCTTTCTCGCCACGCTAAAACCGAAATTACTTTCTTGCCAGAATTAAAATTAAAAGAAATTAAACTCTACTTTCCAACTTGTTTTCAAAGAATTCTTTCCTTCAGCTGTTATCTTCCAAAAGAGACTTTTATTCTGAATGAAGTTTTCTTGACTAATCACAGAACGTAAGTACTTAACTTCTTTTCACTGTCTTTTTCGACGTATCGGAAGAACACATTGGATCGTCGTAGGATTGATGAGATTAGACTAACAAAATAAGAGGAAGAATCTAAAACTAATGAAAATACGAATTTACTATAGTAAAATACTTAACGTCTCTCAATTAGAGCAACCTTTATTTTTAGATACCAAAGAATCACGTTATATAAAAAGATTACTCGCAATATCTTTGATGTGTTATAGGAATTCGCGTTATACAGAAGTCTGCTGTATACCTATGGATAAGAGTTTCTTGTATATACCTAAAACTAAAATAAATCCTGGAGGTACATATGGACTGAGTGAACGTTTTTGTGCAATACGATACGATCGGTTCGACAAAAAGAATACAGAAAAAGTGAAAAATGCGTGGAAGTCGAGTATAAAAGTTAAAAGGTAAAAGCAGTTGTTACTACGAGTGAACGACAAAAAAGACACTTGATAATTAAAACGTTTGACACCTTTTTTGCTAGATTGATTTCGGTAATTTCTCGTTTAAAGGGGTATTCTAGTGTGTCTACCAAAAAACAGCAATTTTCTTTTTACATATTTTCATAGTTTGAGGTCTTACAAATTGGGTTCTAAAAATTTCAAAGTAAAATTCATTAAAATAACCAAGATACAAAAGTTTAGCAGTCATGATCCTATAGAAACTACGACTTCATGAAAAACTTTAAACGCGTTTTTCTCAAAACAACATTTTTCAATTTTTTTAGAAACTACTACACCGATCGACTTACGATTTATGCAGTCATATAGAGTAAATGTTAGTTTATCGTTGGACGAGAAGGAGGAGAAATTAAAAAAACAAATTGACAAAATAATGGCAATTGAAATAAAGAACTTTGGTTTTTATGAAAAAATTTTCTATTCTCACGTTCCAACGATAAACACATTCGTTACGAATAAAGAAAAAAGAATAAATTAGATATCGCCTTCTTCGATTCGGTAGCAAATCGAGACGCGTCTGCATACAAAAAAAAAAGAAGAGAACGGTCACTTGCCGAAACACATTTAACTGCACTTTAACTGCACATATCCATATATGCACTATACACACTCGCTCACATATGCATATCTCTTGTATAGGAAGAAATAGAAGACTAACGATTATTATGAAAAGTAGTTACGAATACATTCGACAGATACCGAACAGTGCATTGTGAGATATGAGGCAGTGAGTTCGAGAAGCGTTAGATCGTCATGCCGGGTAATTGCTAGTCTATTAATAAATCTCTTTGGCGTCAAAAAAAAAGTAACCTGTGAAGACATAATTCCTTTCGGCAATGTATAAATAACAAAAAATATGTGGCTTCATAGTCGAAACTTGCCAACATTGAAGTTGATACTCTCTAGTCTCTAACAAGAGTTAAGTTTACTATCTAATATATACCTATCCTTACATTTACGCGTCTCATTTTACATCTCATTTTACATATGTTTACAACAGCACTGATTCTTACACAGAACAAAATTTCTTGTGGTTTTTTGAAATATCATTATTTTATCTATAAATATATGCAATTCAAATGTTATTATAACTTGTATCTGTTTTTCATAAAATGTTTTTTCTTTTCTTTTTCATACAAGCAGACTTTATTTACGTAATTTTTATCCATGTAAATAAAAATCAATGTGGAAAAGTCAATCTAGGTAAACGAAGTGGTGTTTAAATTGTCTTTTCGTGTTTTTATTCTATTGTTTTTTAATTTTTATTTTTAATTGTATTTTAATGAATTTACCCAGTGAAAAACATTTAAAATAAAATCACAGAATCAAAGAAACAAGTTGCAATATTTGTACTGTTTTCGCGTAGTTTCCGTCGAACTTTGTCGTGCAGAGATATAAAATCGCGGAAAGTCATACCGTAGCTAAAAGGTTACACAAAAGATATATAACTCTTCTTCAATTCTTTTGTCGGATAAGAAGCTTTGGTATTTTTCAGTCTGTTGCTTCCATCCTGCTCCTGCTTCTTCTACTACTTCTTGTTACTTTTTCACACTCTCTGCTATATACTCACATTACTTCACTCTTCTTAGACCAGTCAATATCTCTTTTCATTCTCCTTTCTACACGGTCCCAGTTGTTTACATTCTTTCCAACCATTTTTTGAAGTTATACTTCTTAGGGTGCGTTTGAAATGATGAAAGTGAATTTTTACCGGGTAACGAAAATCACATAAAGCATCATTAAGTTAGCATCAAGTTATGTATAACACAGACACCATACAATCGTATATCGTATTTATACGTTTCCCGCTCTTCTTTAGCAAAAATCTACTAAATAGGTACTTTCATGTGATCTGCGCTCCAGCGACAGTCTACGAAAAACGTAAAATTACGTTTACTGTATGCAATATGTTAAAACGTTAAAATTTATTCAACTATAAATTTTATTTCAGTATTTCACGTGATAAAATATATAACGAAGATTATCAAACACCGATCTCGGAACTAATGTCGTTTTTGAACAGTCCGTATCAGTGCTTGCTTTACAGAAATGCTTCCCGTTTAATCTCACCATAGCTAAGTGGCTCACGTCATTTTCACATAAGGATATGCATGTGAGATACACGCATGAGGTATTACGAATATATTCCGAATTGCATACGGCTGCTTTTACACAAGGATACGCATATGGTATACGCGTTTGATATATACTGAATTTGCATGTTCATCAATGTTTACGTTCACGTAACGAATTTTTTTCTATCTCCTATTATTATTATTATTTCTTTTCTAATTTTGAACTAATACAGGGTGTCCCGAAAAAATGTATACACTGTGAATCATAAATTTCTGATTATTCTTTCTTTTCGGGTTTTAATTAATTGAAAATAATGAACGAACCAAGATTAATTTTTAGAAAAAAGAAACATTATTTTAAAATGCTATTTGAAGTATGGAAATGTAGCAAAAGTACAAAGACAAAATTTAGTCCACTATAACTTTAACGTAGAATATTTGGGATGGGGTGTTTGATTTGGATTAGAATTAAACAATGAATAAAGAAATCAAAGAATAGAGCAGGTTAAAGAAATTGTGTAGGGAAAATGGTAAATTTTGGGAAGTTTATGTCATATTTAAGAAGGTGTAATTGTGTATCAAATTCTGTACGAAGTACTAAAATCTGGACGCGGTCCTCTTACCAGTGAATTTGAAACTCTTTCCATTCCATGGTCAGATCCTTTGTTCTAAACATTCCCGACATTTCACAAAGTAACGATAACGTCTAGTTCTCGGTCACGTGTATTTCTAGAGGATCAGCTAGAGAGTGTTGGGCTCTTTGTTGCTACTTCGAAATCGTAACATCCACAGTACTTAAGAACCGCGAGGGTGCCTTTCAGAAATTGACACTCAAGCCGCCGCTGGATCTAGTATCTGGTAACAGAATCAAGTTGCCAGCCATTGTCGATATATCATACCCTTTGGTGGTTTCTAGCCAGACAATTGCGTCAGCTCTGACACGTTGGTTTCTCACTTAAAGTTTATATCAATTTATGATTTGTGCTAGTATAGTTTCACCGTTGCGCATCCATTTGGACGGAAAATCATGAAATCTTGAAATATAAAATTGTAAAACGAAAATAGTAAAAGTGAATAATCAAATATTCTGTATTCTCATATTATATCACCACTGCATATTTCTATGTCAAAATAATAAAACAAAGATAACAAAGTTATGTAATTATTGTCAACAATATACATGGTTATTGATTGTTGTCTTTAGATCGCGTGTATTATTAGCCATAACTCAGGGTGAGAACATTTTTATTAAAATTTTGAAATAGCTCTTTAATAGCAACTATATTCGTTATCTGTGCAATTTTTTAAAAAGCACAACTTAATTGTACCAAACTAAGAATCTATATTTATATGTTGTAATCTGACAAATATTAATTACACCTATGCGCTTGACTTTCACGTTTCAACTGATAATTTACGAATTTGCATAAGTATTTATTCATAATAAATGATTGGTAAAGACGCTACAGAGTTTGTTAAATTTAGTCCACGGGTTAAAAGTCCCAAAAGAAAAAAAATGTTTGTTTTTTAGAGGTTGCGTACGTTTTCTGGATTTGGGACTACTGTGTGAGGTGTCATACAGGGGTTATCTATATGCATTGTGACTTGATGAAAAGATCGCCCAGGGGGGTGGGCTCTAGGACAAAAGAGGATATTCGCTTACTCTACTCATTGTTACCTTTGATGTTCTCTAAGTTCATAGTATAAAGTTTTTACTAACATCGTCGTATATTATCCACATTTACTGTGAACACATTTATATTTTACGATCAAACTAGGATAAAAATAAAAACTGGAATATCTACGCCAACGTTTTTATCATTATATCCATTCTTTTTCGACACGTTCCGTTCTTTTTCTTTGTTACTCATTGGATTAGTAAATATGTAATCCTTTTTTCTAATAAAAAATGTACGTTTGGTACAAAGTTAGTTGAATCAGTAGTATGTTTCAGTCCAGTAAATCAACATTCTTTTTTAGAAAAAATATTTTCTAAAAAACACAATATTATTGTGAGGGTTGAAGAATATAATTATATTAAAAATTTTAGCTTTTTATTTTGAACTCCTTGATATTCAAATAAAACAACATGCGACGTGTCTTAAAAAAATACTTTTTAATTTAATTTACTAATAGCTTATAAACAGTTATGTATGTTCTGAAACATAACAGAATATATATATTCCTAAATGTCATTTAATAAGGTTAATATACAATATTAATGCACAAAATAATTAATTTAACATCTCTCTCTCTCTCTCTTTTTTGAAATATTAAATTAAATAGTAAGTTTGTAGTTCTGTAAATATGAACAAAATTATGTTTCCTGGATTTTATAGTAAAACAAAATTGACAAACAATTTCTTGAATTTATTATAGAGATAGTTAAAAACAAGCTTCTAATTATATTCGTCAAATAAAGGAAACTGAATACACGTAAAATTTATACAGGGAATTAGATTCTTTCGTTTTCGTTCAACTACATTTACCGATGTGGAATGCTAACAATGAATAATTTTATTCATTGTCAGTAAATAAAGTATTACGAATTCATGAAATTTTTGTCTAGGTGTCCAATTTTTTCCTGCTTTCATTACTTGTTCTAAAAAATGATACCTAATTTATTTTTTTAATAATACAAGTAATCAAAATCTGTACGTAATTTAAATGTAAAAAATTGTTCATGTCCTGAGACATTATTTAATATAAAAATAAATGATCGAAATGAAAAGATAATTTTTTTATTTTTATTTTGAGCTAAATTGTATGATTAAAATTAATCAAATAATTACTACCCCCTAATTAATATACAAATATTATATTTCAAAATAAACCCTAACATGTACAGAAATACTTAATGCCGGGGTTGTTATATTTTATTTGATTATACAATATTTAATTATTCTGATGTTTTGATATACAACCATCAGAATGTTCGCCAATATTATATTTAGGACACTTGATGTTTGAACGAGCTGAACCAGTAAATTTGCGACTTTATCAATTCGGTCATTTGAACCGTGAGAATTTAATTACAACCTCTGACAAGACTCGTCATTAACTAAGAAAATATGTAATTTTAATGTTGCTAAGTTTCTGTGCGTTTGTTATTATTATTAATGTTCTTTATGTATTATATATATATGCGTATGAATAATTTATAATTAGAAAAATTAATAATTGAATATATTACACAAAATAGTTATTGTATAAATATTTCTATTAAAAAAAAAATGAAACGATATGAAAAAAGAGGGAGCATAGAAGGAGGGTTAAAGAAAAAGTGAGATACGAGAAAAACCAACAGCCTATCGAAAATTAAACGACATTATGAAAGATGCTAGTGTAGTGTATCAGATGCGCGCGTGTATGGTCTGTATATGTGATATATACGTCTCTTTGTAAGTAATAACACGGAGCGTATGTTCAACGTTCCGTTCTATTCAAAATTCAATGTTAGACTGGCTGTTTGTCCTCAATGAAAAGCATTACATACATCGTATGTACATGCGATGATGATACATCGATTTCATATTCCGTGCATTTTAGACTAGAATATATATTTCTTTTGATTAATTAATAATTATTTAGAGTATGTCCAATACTTGAATGCCCCTTACTTATATCTCAGACTGTTTAAACACTTATACGTTTGTTTAAAAATTACATACTGTAAACCTTTTTCTAATAATTCTTTTTTTAACACTAAACCCTACCACGTCGAGGTCAAATATTAAAAGGGTTAAAAATAATGGTCAGCTTACGTTTAGATGTACTTTGTCTTTATATCCAATGCTGCATAATCCTTATCCATAAGTGCAGGTATCCATATATGTATATTTCACTTTTCAGCACTACATACATTCGCTCACGTATGCATATCACTTGCATAAGAATAATACACGCACACACACACACACGCACACGACGCGAAATAAATGATATACTTTAAATAATATCCTTGTTATTCCTTCCGACGCTCGAAGAAGACTGACAGTTAATATGAAAAGTAGTTACGAATACAATCGACAGGTACCGAACATACACGAAGGTCAAAAACAAATTAAACGATGCTATTCTTCATGGAATAGGAATGGTAATAGGAGCGAGAGAGAGGTGAATATAAAAAAAATCATTCAACGCTCAGTTTAACCGATTGTTAGGTAAAGTTCTTTTGTGCCAAATTTCTTAGAATTCACTGAAAAATATAAAAATAACCGATCCTTATCTCATTTCTTTTTACCTAACCTTTAACTATCTTTCTCTCAATACGTATGGAGTATTACTACGCGTAGGCCTCGTCGATCGACCAATCGTATTGGTTGTTAAAAAAACTGTTACTCTCCCCTTACTTCAAGAAACGACGGACTAAATAAAATTGACTTCCTAAGGTTTACCTCTCCTTACGACAGTCTTATTAAAAACTGAAAAGAAACGGTCAATTAGGATCCATCTTCTATATATATGTTTCCGGGAAAAACTAAAGCAAACGGCCAAATATGCTCCGCCTTCTATATATATACGTTTCTTGGAAAAAGGGGAAAGTAACAGTTTTTCACGAAATACGCACAATACGATTGGTCGATCAACGAGGCCTACGCGAAGTAATACACTCCATACGTATTGAATGTATTGAGAGAAAGATACCTGAAGGCTAAGTAAAAAGAAGTGAGATTAGGATCGGTTATATTTAAATATCTCGATGAATTCTAAGAAATTTGGCATAAAAGAATTTTGCCTAACAATCGGTTTAACTGAACGTTGAATGTTTTTTTCTATTTTCACCTCTCTCTTGCTCCTATTACCATTCCTATTCCATGAAGAATAGTGTCGTTGAATTTTGTATTTGACCTTCGTGTATGTTCGGTACTTGTCGATTGTATTCGTAACTACTTTTCATATTAACCGTCAGTCTTCTTCGAGCGTCGGAAGGAATAACAAGGATATTATTTAAAGTATATCATTTATTTCGCGTCGCGTGTGCGTGTGTGTGTGTGCGTGTATTCTTCCTATGCAAGTAATATGCATACGTGAGCGAGTGTGTGTAGTGCTGAAAAGTGACATATACATATATGGATACCTGCACTTATGGATATGGATTATGCAGCATTGGATATAAGGACAAAGTACATCTAAACGTAAGTTGGACAAATTATTGCAATTTGGCATATCGCACTTTTTCCACTTTAAAGGAAATTTCATAAAGAACAAATTATTCCGAGTAAATTTTTTATCAAAAACTATTAGTTTCCGAGATATAAATGAACATTGATATAAATGATGAAAATGAATAATTTCATAATATCAATCAGCAAAAGTTTATTTTCACGTTTTTTATTTCTATTTTAAGTTAATAAACACCGCAAATGGCAGACTAAAAAAGTAAAAAAAAAGAAAAGGAGATCAGGGTACAGATAATTTTTGTATCAAGCAATTTTTTCACAAACAGTTTTTCTTTCAAAAGTAAGTGGTTTTCAAGTATGCAAAGCACCTATCAGGAGAACTTGTACAAACGATAGAATGAACATGCATTTGAATATAAAAGTAAACTCGGTCATAGGTTAAAGTTTGATTTGGAAAAAAAAGGAAAAAAAAAGTAATTTCTAAAAATAAAGCTCATTCATTCCGTCTGGCTTTGCAATTACGGTTATTTAAAATGTTAGAAAAGTAGCCTTAATATAAACTTATAAATGAACTTTAATTTAGCCAAAAATCTTTAATGGCGTTTGTTGAAGTACTTAGCTTGATAAATATCCGACTAATTGAGTCTCATCAATTTCAATGGATTATCTACCACTCATAATTTCACGAATTTCCCTGCAGTTAGGAAAAAGTAATAAATCTTAAAGCTGAATATTATTCAAGATAAGTATTTCCCTTTAAAAAGGAAGGAACTTTGCTTATTTGCATAATATGTTATTGGAAAAGGGATAATCAGTCAAATAGTTATTGTAGGGAAAATCAAATTAAATTAACAATAAGACATGCGTACTTATTATATATGAAGTATTTTCCAAAATAAAGATTTTTAATTCCTTTTTATAAACTTATTTAAAAATGTGTTGATTATAAAACGAGGAAGTATACCGAAAGATTATAATGATTATGTTGTAATTATATTTAAAAGAAGGAAATTATGAAAAAGAAATGTAATAATTTTTTTTTAATATTTTTTTCTTCGTTAAAAGAGATTCTTCGTACAAAAAAAATATTTTGTCTCTCTCTCCCTCTCTCTCTCTGAAAAATTTCAAAGATTTAATTTGCATGCTCCGAATTTTACGTGGCTGGAAAAAATATTTGGAAAGAAAATTGAAAAAAGAAACAAAAACTGACGGTCATAATAATATTTTTCCCTAGATGATTGAATTAATTCTATATATTAGGTAACAATATTTTAAAATATTAAATATAAAAAAATATCTATTCGATATAATGTCATAAACAAAGAAATTTCTTTTTTCTTATCGACTTTCATATAGTTTTTATTTTTTTGTCAGATAATATTATCTCGTCTCATAAATTTTTAGCGATTTTTCTTCGTGCTCATTTTTGAGTTTTTCCATCCTTCGTTTGTTATCGTATTTCGAGCATGCAACTTTTCTCTATCGGACGAACGATTGCCTTCTGCCCTAGTTACTAATAAATTGCACCAACCTTTTTCCGAGACATCCATTTTTTGTAAACCACTTTCATTCCATGTTTTTACATCGTGCCTGAAATTTTCAAATCGTATATTTCGCATCTCGCATCCCTAATTCCTAACTCTTATCTTATTCGAATAGAAATAAGACGTAAGGGTTCTTTCAAGCATGATCGCGTAAGATAATGTACTAGGATTGATGTTATACGAGAATGGAAGCGAAACATTTGCTTGCAACACAACAACCTTTAACGATCGTTCTATAAATCTTTTTATCCGTGTTTGATAACATCTTAACCACGCATCCTGAACCTTTATAAATGTCGAAGAAAATAAGAAATGAACCTTCGAGCTCGATGTTCTTTTTAACTTTGACCTAGATTCAAGATTTTTGAAACCGTGGAGAGAAACATAAAATCGTTTTGTTCGATAAATAAACTTGTATGTTGTTATCGTAACATTTGCATTCTATTGCAAAGGAATAGAGAGAAGGAATTCTATTTCAGACGTAATCCAGAAATAATTGCTATCCTAAAAATTGTGTAAAAAATATCACGTAAATAATAAACGCTTTAAAAGAAATTGTAATTAAATTAAATAAATAATCTTCTTAATAATTACAAAGTATTTTTGCGTAATATTCATAACGTAATATTTTTAAGGTTTTTAGACATTTCCAGAAAAGTTGTATTTCTCGTGTTATAAAAAAACAAAAAATTGATATTAATTATAAAGTGTATACAATTTTAAATACGAAATTAGTATCGTTGATTCCTCTTCTTTACAAATTTTATTGTCGCTTACTCGATGCTAAAAGAAAGTCAAGATACTCAACAAGCATCACTATACAAGAAATATACGATTTTTCATGCTTTCAATACTTCACACAGTAGGTCAAAACAAGAAGAATTTAAATCTTGGAAAAGAAAAAGGAGGGATGCATAAAGAAAAATAAAGAACAAAAAAGAAAAAAAAGGAAAAAAAACGAGGGAAGAACTAAACGAAAAGGAAGAGAAAAACACTAGATGCAAAATTCATGCTTTTTTTACTTCGCTCAGGCACTTGTATAGATCGAGAGCTGTTGTTTTCCATGGGTTGTGACTTTGTCGAGTGAGAGCGTGAGAAAGAGGGATAAAAGGAGTTGTAAGGGGATGAAGGGGGAAGCACACTACAGGATGGGGAAGAAAAAGAAGAGGGGAGCCGTAAAAATCGATAGAACGAGGGTCGAGTACGTAGGATGAGAATAAAATGAAGGCGCAAAACTTTTGGTGATACCATCATTCACGTAGTAGGCTTAACGGTTATACTGTTCTACTACTATTTTACTATCTTACCACTACTAACTTTTATTGTGCAACTTTTGCTACTATTTCTACTATTATTACTAACCATTTCTACTATCACTACTATTTACTACTACTATATTTACTGTAATTGCTACTAATCACTATCACTACCACAATTATCACTATTTACTGTCACCATCATTATACTTGTACTACAATTATCCCTACTACTACTACTACCATCACTACCATTTTTACTTCTCCTCTATTACTACTTTTATTACTACTATTACTAGACAACGCTATTATTACTACCATCATATCTAATACTGTTACTATATTTATTTTAACCACTGTTAAAACTTATCCTTTATTATTTACCATTTGACCATCGACATGATTTTTGTAAGTAAGAAAGAGAAGCTTATCTTAGATAAAAATCAGAAAATGCGGCTGAGTCACCACGAAACTTTAAAAATGATGATAAAATCTTTCTGATCCCTTTACGAAGCTAACAAAACTTTCCGAAGCATCAATGTGTTTGTGAAAAGGAAGCTTCAACGTTCTCTATGTACTCGTCCTCTCTCTCTCTCTCTCTCTCTCTCTCTCTCTTTCTCTAACTTTTCTTATGAGAACGGAAGCTGTTTGACCTTTGACCCAAGCTCGTCGACGCTTTGACAAATTCACGGGTCGTCGTATCGTAACGAAGTCGGTTACCGTATCCTTTAGACCTTTTTTTTTCGTGTGCGGGATTACGATCGAAAAGGGTAATGGATACGACATCGTTTTAACGATTTCCCAGAAAGAGCTTTTATTTTTATAGTTTTTCTGAAAACGACGATTACATAGTCAACTACTTTTTTTTTTTCTTTTCTTCTCTTTTATTTAATCCCCTTTCATTCTCTCTTTCTCTCTCCTTATCTTTCTCTCCCTCTCATTTTTTCGAATTCAACAAAAAGGTAGTGAGTTTTCTAAATAAAAAAAAAGAGATCTAGTTTTGTTTTCGATTATATTTAAATTGCAGAAGGAAGTGTTTTATGATTGCATATACATATGTGTACGTATATATATGTATATATAAGTGTGTGTGTGTGTATACTTGTATATGTTTAAACATGCTCAAGAAAAATATAAAAAGAACGGATATGTGAAGTTGATGAAAACTTCGTAAAAGTAATATAATTCATGATAAGATATATGACTATTACCTGACTTATATTTGTTGTCAAGTTCTAACAAAGTTCAATTTTTATAAGAGGTTTATATATACAGCATGGACGGAAATATGATCGTAAAGAAATGTAATATTAGGTGAATATAATAGGGAATATTAATATAATTTAAAATGAGAAATTTTATCATCGATTCCTTATTTTCTTTAATTTTAATAAAACATTCGTGATCCAAATTAAATTTCATAGTATATTTCGTTTAAAATTATACTGATTGAAAATAATATTATTATTAAATAAAATGAAAAACATTATATATAATATAATAGAAATATTACCATTCTGAATTATCATTCTAATCGCATTAATAACTTACTCAGTAAATAATTTAGTAGTTGGATTAGTGACGTGAACATGAGATCATATCTTTTTCTAACGAAGTGGAAAAAAAAAGGAAAGTCTTTGTTTTAACTACAGGATGTCAACGTAATTTATAGGAGCAGCACTATTCTTTATATTTTATCCTTCCTAACACGTTTTAAGTTTATCTTTAATGTTTTTACTTTTATGATATATGTTATGTATGTTATATGTAAACATATACACATATACTTGCTTGAGTGTATGTGTATTCTCGTATAACACGTATGTCATAACCTGAAAATATTGAACGACGAAAAAAGTAGAGTAAGAGTATCAAAAAAATAAAAAAAAATTATTGTCCATTTTTATTCGATATTGATGGAAGACGTAACCTACATGAAATGTATAATCCAATAAATCGAACTAAAATAATTTTTATCCTTCGCGTAAATCAATGTTTTCACGACGAAAACGAAATATATTTTCTGCCATTAAAAGCTCTGATAATATTATATTTAAATAAAAAATGTTTTAGGGCAGAATTTTTTAAAGACTGTTCTTTGGATTTTTGTAATGTAACGAGATATCTTAACAGGTTGTTTAAAAAGGTTAGGATGAAATTAATTAAGTAGATCAAGAAAGTAAAATATATGTCCGCAAATGTTTTACTGTGTTGAAAAATTTTTTTGTTTTCTTTAAAAAATTTGACTTATGAAAAGGTCTCTAATTCAAACTCTTTTGAATATTGAATATTAAATGAAAGATAATCTGATGTAATAGCTAGTTCTAATGTTACAAAACTTTCCGTTCGTTTGTAACATTAAGCCATCGTCTAACGTTGAACAAAGTACTAACGAAACAGTGATGCTTAATTTTAGAGAGTAGGGACAGTAACATACGACACCTATGGAAATAGTAAAAGGAAAAAAAAAGGAATATAAAGATTGCATAAAAAGGAAATTTTTAATCTTTTTAGAATTTTTTTAAAAACATTAGAACGATGTTCGAGAAAATTTCCTTATTGTTTTTTTTATATAAATCTAAATAGAATTTTCTCATTTTTGTTCAAATCATCTTTAGCTGTAAAATAAAAATTCCTGAAAATGAAACTGAAAAATATCCGAGAGTGAGCATATTGCTTTTTGTATCAGATTTAATTAAAACTCTACCGATCGTGATGTGTCGGACGTTTTACCTGTAAACTTTAATCGCTTTGGTGAATCGAAAAATACACTAACGCTTGTCTATGTTAGTGAAAAGGAAAAAAATCCTTTTTCTATGTTCGTATTATTGATGCTTGAACAGTTTTATATTTATATTTTCTACAATATCTCTGTACTTTTATTATTTTATTCATTTTTTCTCTATAAAAGCTGAACAAAAATTAATTAAATTTCAGAACGATATGAAATCTATTCGTTAGTGTATAAATAATTTATTGCAGGATTGCTTGTTAAATTGTTTTTTATTGGCCACGAATAAAATTTATGGATAACCAAAACGTTGTTATTCTTTCTAGTTTTATTTGGGTCTTTTTTTTCTTAATTATTAGTTATAGGTATATCAATATTTGCGTTAACATAAAAAGTATCATCTTTTTAAAAAATGCGTGATCGGTATTGTTTTGTCATTGTTATGATTTTCTTTACGTATAATATTATAGTAAATTTTGACAAAATAAATTAAGCTTTTTCGTTGACTTTTGACATAATACCTTTCGTAATTAAATTCATATAATTAGTATATTAATAATTTCCAAGATGAAATATAAAATCGTAGACGATTCTTTTGCGCTGATGGTATATAAATTTCATTATAAAATAGTGTTTAATTTAAAATAGCTAATTTAAAAAAATTTACAAACAGGATAACTCGTATGCACAAATATACACGTACATACATTTAAAAAAAAGGTCATAATTCGTTCAGAACTTTAAGAAGAACTGAAAAATTCTATCTCTATAAAAAGTTATAGCGACGGAAGACTTTTTGCAATGGTAATTGCATAAGGAAATCCCTGCAGTGATGCCAAAACAAGGACCTTATTATAAATTTAAGAGGAAGTTTTCACATATTCAAGAGTAGGGAACTTCTCAATATTTTACCGATATAATGTAAAAAAAATATAGAGATAAAAAAACACACTAATAATTGTATCATTCGTTACTATGTAACAGTATAGGTACATCAATAGAAATGTAGGATTCACGATAAAAGTTTGCCCCACGGGTAGTCTGATCATAAATTGAAACTTGAATCTTTTGATTTTTGAATGATATCACTTCTTTTTTTAAAGAATTTTTTTATTTATTACCTTACAACTTTTTGGCTCATAAGCTACATTTTATAAAACATTGTAAAGCTTATCTTACTTTAGTTTCACATACTTGGTATATTATATTCTAAATAATCTGTTTCTTTTTTTGCCATATTCGAATATATGTGATACACATTTTCAAGTAATTGCAATGTCAGTAACAGCGGAGAAGTTTTATTGATGTAACATATTTAATAAATTAATAAATCATAAAAATACAATATTTGTCTTAATAAAAACTTTTTATTTAATCAAAAACAAATGTTTGCTTACTATCATATAATATTTTACGTTAACTGTCAATTAGAAACTAAAGTTACTTGATAACTAAAATAGTTACATCATTTGTTAATAAATTGTTTTTTTTTGTAAAATGTATAAAACCTTATTTTTAGACCGACAGAGTATTAAAGTTAACAAAACGTTGGTTGAATAGCGTTGAAGGATAACAAATGATATTTTTCCGCAGATAAACAAAATATTGTTCTCGCGTATAAAACTGAGAAGAGTTACGATGCTAAACGTCATTGTTTTAGACGGGACATACCTATTTTCTTCGTTTTTCCTGTTACAGTATGAAATATGGACTGCATCTGCATTCGAGCTAGTCTATACTATCTGTTTCGAGATATTGAAGTATAAAGATTTACGATTGTTACTGTAGATTTTATGCAAGGATATTGTAGCCTCGTTCGAATGCTCAATCCTTCCTTGATATGCATTTGTAAGATAGTTCTCATAGAATAACTCGATGACACACATCTACTTGTTTATGTTTTTGGTATAGTATTTGTGTGTTTACGTTGACGTAACGTCATAAAATCGAATCAATTAAAATTGACAGGTCACAAAGCGCGTATGGATGAGGATCGAACCTTATATAAAATACTAATTGGAAAAATCTAATAGGGAAAAGACTATTGGGTAATCTAAGACGTTGGTGGGAAGATAATATTAGAATGGATCTTAATAAAATTGTGTATAAAGGAGGCGAATAAAGGTATACGTCATATAATAATGTTTACGTTGACATTGGCGGTTGTCAAATGAAAATAAGAAAATATCAGTTAACTTTGTATTCAATGATGGTGCTTGTAAAATAATTCTTACTAGTACTAGTTTTAGTGCTACCCACTCTATTTGACATGAGAAATCGAACCAAATAAAATCTACAGATCGATCACTCCGATTATATTAAATTTAGTAAAGAGCACTTTTCAGAGACGTGACCATCTTTGCTTAGAAGTGGTTGGTCGAACATTCGAACATCTTACGTGGATTCCACTTTGCTTTGGTTTCAAGTAGGTAATGAAATGAATTCTTTTTAGAAGTTCACTAATCTGAACGTTATCAATCTGTAATCCAGTTGGTATTGAGTTTTTTTAATGGTTAAATGTTTAAGGGAAACAATATTATTTGAAAATCTCACTCAACTTGATGTTATTAATAAATAGTGGTGAAAGAATTAATTTCAATGGTAGAATTATATGTTTTATTTAAAAACAAAAATGAATTGACGATACAGTTTATTTTATATTTAAAGTTAAGATAAAATTGGTATCCTAACATTGACGTTCTTTATGAAGTAAAAGTTTTAGAAAATATATCTTACTTGTGGGATACTGTGCATAAATTTTATAAAACAGCGTGTATTTTTAGATTAATTGAATTCCATTAGTTAAATACTTTACATCTCATAGCTAATTATTTCTATTTATTATATAACAAATTTGTAACTATATAATAGATATATATTTTTATATCCCGTAAAAATCACTATTTTTTAACTGTTGTATATAATTGAAAAATAATTATTTAACACTTTATGTAGAAAATTTCAAGAGCTGAACCACTTGAATTTATCATTTTCAATATTTTTATCCTAAGTTGATGTCTTGATGCTGTATCTGAGTGATCTATTATTTATAAATGTTATTGCTTCGTACATTATTCTTTAGGGTGAGGGAGACGATCAATATAGTATGTTATGGAAATATTTCTGGTTTCGTATATCCTATTCGGTTAAGTTTTTTTCAAAATATTCTGTTTGTAGGATATACAAGTCTTGGTATTAGTCCATTTTCTTGATTGGTTACTACACTTGCAAAGTAATCCTTACTTTTTTCTATCATATGATTGTATTATTCGTAGTATGTAGGAATATGTGTTAGCTTAACGGATAGTTTGCTTGATATTTTAGAATCTTTTGATGTTTTTTTTTTTCCTGAATATTTTTCACATTCTAACGTTTTTAGCGTTAATTTTCACTTTTCAATTTTTGTACGGTTGAGACAAAAAACCGATCAAACATTATATTACATGACGAGACGTAAGTCAAGAGATTGCAGAAGAACTCAATGTTCATTGATCAACAATTATTCGATATTTAAATCATACAAGTCTTTTAATTCGATACTTAAAAAGTAGCGTTATTTGTTTGAATTAATCGTATAATTTACCTATTAATTAATTTCATTATTTCCACGGAAGAACTGGAGAATCCAATGAAGTGTACTTAATTCAGTATCAAAGGGATAGTTTCTTTGGATCTTATTCATAAACAGTTGCCGATACAGAGTATGCATTTTTACTTGCTGGTAAATATGTTGAACAAAGTTTTCCTTCTTTTTTGCTTTTTTTCCACTCGAAGCTATTTCGACGAAAACGCTCTATCGAAAACTTTTTCTCTTTAAGCAATCTTCTGCGTGAATAGAAAAAAATTCTGGCCCGATTGAAATTTGTATCTCTAAAAGCGTTCGCTTTTATTATTCGCGCATTTCGCTTTGAAATTCGTTTTGTCGCCTTATGAACAATTCAATGATTCTGTTTTAAAATTGTGGCTGGTATATATGTAATTTTTACATCCAGTATCTCTTTACAATTATATTTTAACGAACGAAATTTGAATCAAACCAATACAGCGTAAAAAGTGTAAATTGACAAAACACTCTCGAAGAATTTAAATTAATAAAATAATTTCATTATCTAGCGAATAATTAATAATTTGTCTTACACTTCAACGATATAAAAGAAAATAACACTTGAATTTTCATATTATTTTTAAATGTAAAATTGCAAATTCAGGTAATTCTTTAATTCTGTATAAACCTTAAAAAACGAGGTCAAATAATATTAGTTACAATTATCTAAAAAAATGTCGATAAATAGAGATATACATATATAGATATTAATTTTGAAATATTGTAATTCTATCGTTTGTAGAACCTAAGATAAGGCGCATTTAAGCGCCTGATTTAAGCGTTCTGAGGTTCTAGAATAATATTGGGAATTTGCCCATATGCATAATGTTCAACTCCCTTCCGGCATTGAAATAGATTACATTGCGTAGTAATTTATATTACAGCTGTTGCATTACGTTAGCTAACACTCTCACGTAATTTTAAGATTGGTCCAATAAGCATTTTCATTGATTATTTCAATATATTGAAACAGGGTACTACTTTATATGCATTCATATTCGTTATCATTGTTATCAACAAATATCACATACACGATTCCCTTGAATCATAATATCGGTTATATAATTCGAATCGCTTAAATGTAGCACGTACAAAAGGAATTTCTATTTTCCAATCGAACTTCTGCATCCTGTACACGTATCAACTTGGCACGTGACAACGTGTCCTCGATACGAAAGAACGACCGCAGTTAACTCACCTATCTCTTTGGATCTTTCCTATCATTTTTAACCATAAGATTTTAGGAATAACTTCACAGAAAGTATCAAACATTTACAAGACAAACGAAAAGTGAAAAGTTTTGAGTAGAACAAGTAATTTCAGTTGATGGGAAAAACTGGTGGGAATGTTTATAAATACAAACGATTCATGGTAAAAATGTAACTCTTAATTGTAAGAATATAATAATATAAAAAATTTCAAATTTTTACGAGATATTTTCATACAATAATGAGTTTATTATTAATTACTGTAATTTATTATAGTAGTTTTTTATATTATCAAAATTTTCAACAAAATATGCTTAACAATGTATAATAGCAGATTTACTTACCAGAACAAAAGAATCCGTTAGTTGATAATTTATTAAAAAAAGCTTCATTTTTTCTCAAGAAGAAGAATTCCCGTTCACGTTAAGAACGAAAATTGAATAGAAACGAGAATTTTTACTTTTTTCCTATATTTTAATAAATTATTGAATGACAACAGATAAGAATAACGAACTTATTTTTTGATTTTCATTTAATTTATCAACCTGTACAGTTTGTATTTTAAGTCAACGACCATTTCGTAAACATTCTTTGAAAAGTGATTTAGCGGGGAATAAATTAAACCGTTCGGGTCGAGTCTTAATCTTTGATATAATCTAGGTAGGGTCAACCATTTAAATATATGTATCTAGCTACCTACTTTTTTTGTCTGGTGTGTATCGCAAATAGAATTAGTCAGTTTGTACAGTTTATGCAAATCAAGCCGTGTATATGTAAATTCATCTGTGAATCTTGCACGAATCTATTCTTAGTGTCTAATTGAAAGATTTATTCATTTCGTCTGTTAAATTTCTTTTACTTCGATAAAACTAATTTCAACGAAAAATGATATATAATATACTTTGTTATCTGTGTTTTTATTTATTAATATTTTTTGAGTAATAATATTTGGGTACTTTAGGAGTAAAATAATATTTGAAATAATATTTTAATCAGCACAAAGAATTTTACTCTCCAATAACCAAGACTCGATCATTAACACTGCTGAAATAATTATCCAGCTTCCAGATATTCTTTTTTAAACACAATAAGATATTTTTTTTTTAATATTTAGCTTCAGCCCAATTATACCACTATTCATTTCTTTTGTAAGAAAAATATTTTGGGAAGTAAAAGCAGTGGAAAGACGATCAGTTTTTACAACTTATAAATTTATTACCATAACATGATTGACCAATTCGAAGGAGACAAGAAGAATGTGATACAATATAACAAGAATCACAGATAATAAGCTTAGAAACTTTGGAATCACAACCACTACACGTTTTAACCATTATGAAATTGAAAGAAGTTCGTTATAAATTCAAAGTAGAGAAGAGGTAAATAAGAAAATACGTCTGATCTTAACAAAGTACGAATAGAGAATCTGTTTAATATGTTTATTATCCAAAAAACAATGCGCGATCAAAAAAAAAAAAAATAAATAAAACATTATTTATTAAAATTTAAAGTTGTGGTTACTCCAAAGTTGTGGTTTCAAAAAAATCTGGGGGAGGAGGGTACGACTTGTCCGAGCCCTTGTAAGAAGTTTTCAAATCTACGAGCAAAAACTTTTTTCTAAGAACATAATTCATGATCCGAATATTACTCTTTGAAAAGATATTTTCAGTTGGATAATATTGTATAACATTGATTAATATTCTTACTTTGCGTTACATTATGATACTCGAGTACAATCACTTTACTTCGACTTCTATGAGCGGACTACTTTAATTATGGAACAATTAGCGTCCCAGATTTCCTCGACTCGAATTAGCACTCTAATCGAAGCAATTAACTCAAATGTAATTGGTCCTCTTTTCGCGTTGCATCGTTTACTCTTTTTAATTGTTTTAAGAGCAATGTATTTTTATATATTGAATATTAATTTTTTTTTTCTTCTTTTTCTTTTTTTGTTTTTACAAAATTTCAATTAAACTTTTATTTTTCGCTAATTAAAATTATTACAATTTAAAGAATATTTCTGTTATATATTTTATAGAACTAATATAAATAAGGATTTAATTAGGATTTAATATAATTGCTATTTAATTTTGTTTGCAGAGCATAGTTCTGTGACAGTTGTTGCGAGATAATAATTGCACGAGAAGTTTGGGTTTACAACGCCAGTTAAATTTTTGTAATAGTTTTCTTGCTTTTTTTCCCCCCTAAAACCATTTAAACGTGTTTTATACATTGAATAAAATTTCGCTTAAAATAATATAAAAATACAAACAGAACATTAAGTTATTTCTACAAATATTAAATAGTAATATTTGTAGTAAATGAGAATAAAATAGTAATTTTTTCTTATTATTAAACTGCAATTTTGGTCCCTAAATTTAAAATTTATTTCTAACAATAAAATAGGGGTATAAAAAATTTAATCGATTATTTTCGCGTCATTATATATTCGCTATATAAATTACATACATTATATATCATTATATATCATTAATACATTATTTATTCGATATATAAATGTGTTAATTGTTTTCTTTTTTTTTCTAACACACATAAACACTTGATGTTGTAATATATTTTATATTATAGCATGAAGTACCATTGGTTGTGCTTCAATAACCATCATTCATTTATCGGACTATAAATTCGCATCGATATCATTGAAATTAATAGAAGGAATGCATTAAATTTCTATAGCTGATTGGTTGTCGCGTATTTATTCAATCCTTTTTGTTGCAGGTACGTATTGAATGAAACAACATCGAAAGACTGTATCTAATTACTTGCGTCGACTGTAACAGTTTGGTGAGTAAACTTGCTTCGTAGATAAAATAATACATGACACGCCGTATTCTCATGGTTGTATGATGGATGACAAGAGATGTTTGCGAGATACGATATTCTACGTATGCTTAAAATAATGTAAAAAAGGAGAGAGCATTATTAAAAATGCATTACATTTATCCAAGAATAGAGAATATAAAACCTAAAAAGAGATATATTAATAAATTATAATAATACATTATTTTTATAAAGAATGTCACTGAAAACTATAAATTCTATATAAAATTGTAATAAATCTTTATCCATATTTATTACAATTTTTAACCAGCTTTATAGAGATTCCTACTGTATAAAGATTTATGTGATTTTTGGTATTACAAATATTCGTTCTGCCATAAAAAGTGCAATGTTATTTTATAACCTATGCGTGTAGAAACGTCTCAGGTGTTATGGTCGAGCGAATGCTTTTTGCGGTAGGAGGTGTGGTCGATTAGATAAGTGTCATTCGTGTTTTCTTAATCGCTAATCAATTGTTGTCACTATTCCAAGATTACTTATTTTTTCTATGTATTTAAATAAATTTAAATTCTTAACTTTGTATTCTGGATCGTACATTAAAGCTTGGAGGGTCGCAGATTGAGTACCGGTACTTTAAACAGATGCCTTATAATATAATATAAGGCATCTTTTCTTATGTTAACTAGGTATAGTGATCTTAAGAAAGGATTATGGCTGTGTATAATACAGAATCATGGATAAGAAATAAAATTGTTTGAATATGAGATGTTATCTGTGAATATCAATCAATTGTAATTAACATATGCCATCAAATTTACACTAGAGGAATAATCGTATGAGAATAATAGTGACATTGATATCAATGGTTAAGATAATAATTGCGGTGATGTACAATACAAGGACATTTTCATTCAAAGTCTTTTAACACGCGATTCGTGATTTTATAGAGGTCGATAAGCATTACTTACCTCGGACTCATGCAACTAAATTCTAAAAACGTGCAGGTGCTACTACCGATTTGAATAATTCGCTTTACTTCTTTTCACATTTTTCGTGGAATTATATACTTACTTACAATTATACTCTACTATGTAGCGACATGACTAGCAATTTTTTTTTCCTTTCTCTATTTTCTTCTTAAAAAAAAAAATAGATCGATTACTTATACCAACTGCAACCTGTTCTATAAATTCACAACGAGCTTGTTTAATGTTGTATTAAATATTTTTACGAGTTATAATATATTCATCATGTTTAATTACTTATCTTTCATTGTTTATTTTTTTTCTAATTTTAAATTTACAAAGATCATACTTTAATTATAAGTTATTGTTGTTGATATATAAATACTATATAAACGAGAATTATAAAGATTGATGATTCCATGGATAAATGAATAAAATTTAATTAGATTCCTAATTAAATCTTTCTTTCATAAATCATAAGCAATGTATATTTGAGATCTTGAGAATTTTAATCATTTTACTTAATAAACATTTTCGTGATCAGTGAGATCCTTATTTACCTGCCACATACGATTTTCAAGAATTTATTAGGTTGCTCGGAAAATAATTTTGCTTTTCGCACAGAGATTTCGAAGTTCCGATAAGAGCAAAAACATTTCAATTTTACGATACCGATTTAAGGTATTGGTATATACCTTTAGAATATATATTTACAATTGATATTTGTAAAAAAAGAAATTGATTTTTGAACAAATTTTTAGCAGAATAACTATTTGATTTTAACGATTATCATGTCGTAATCATTCCTTAACTTTTCAAAGATAATTACTTCTACCAAGTTGAAAATTCTAATCAACGTCACATATTTTATACTCATGGGAATTTTTTCGTATACGCGATAAAATTCGAAAAAAGAGATTCATGTAGGTGGAAAGATTCAAGAAAAGGGTATGAGAAGAAAGAATTCTTCGACTAGTTTTGTTCTATTCTCGACGGAAAACTCATTTTTCCTTGCTGTGAGCGAATTCACACACTTCTTTCCTAGTATACGTATACTATGCTTTTTCCCATTACTGGCTGTCTACTTTTAAAATACAATTTGGATGTCCCATGGGAAAGCCGTAGAAAGTTGTCGGACAGATGGAGAATTGCTACGAAGTTCAACATAGAAACAAAGGAAATAAAGTCCTTTGGAAATTCTTCCTCATATTGTCATTGGTGTGCACCCCTACTCGTTTATTCTTCAGAATAGTTTTTCATCTTATCGATTATTTTGATATGAAAAAAATTTTTATATCAAATCAACGTTTGATACTTCATGGAATGTACATAGAAATGTACTTACATGTATGAATACCTAGCGACATCAGTTATTTCGTTTAAAAGGGAAAAAGCGTTGCTGCGTCTTAAGGGAAATTTTCGTTTTAAAATGTGAATAACGCGATTCGTCTATGGTAAAATAAAATTTCTGAAATATTTCTTTTTTTCATGTTATGAATTATACATTTCATTCCAGGTTTCTAAAATTGAGAAATATTTTCTACTTTGAATATTGTAATTATTTATTTTCTCAAATTTTAATACTGTTGTATTTCCGTTATACAAATTTATTTTATATGAACGGTATTCCCCCCCTTACTATATCATATATTTACGAACATAACTAGTTATTAAATATTACTTACGTTACTAAATACTTTTTAACACTTAACGTCCTAATTATGTTAAAAAATTAACGATCATGTAGAAACTAAATTATGTCTTTTTTTGTTTTGTTCAATGTTTACCTTATTGAAGGTTAATCTTATGTAATATGAGAAAAACTCATGTTGAGACCCAAGGTTTATTTTTATAAAACTCTCACTGTTCTCTGTCACTGTTTTCTGGTAAAAACCCATGAATTTCTCGACTCCCTGGCGGCTACGTGCACCCTTAGTATTCATAGAAACATAAACTATGTAAAAGACTTTAACTTTTACTATTAACAAACGCACTTCGTTAAAATTCGTAGAAACTTGCCTCATCCGGATTTAACTTCGAAAAATAGAATTGACTTGCTATAGAATTCCAAACTAATCAACCATGTAGATACTAATATTCTTATACCAAAAGGAACCAATTTTGTGTCTTTTGAAAAATGATTTATTATACAAAGAAATAAATGCATTAAAAAGCGCGGCTTGGAATAGATTGGAATGAATAATTCCTGAAATAAAACAATCAGAGATAGATTTTTCTGTTGAATCCTGCATTAGTTGGTAAGTCTAGTCAGATACATTTTATTTTTAAAATCCTGCACTTTTAATCCTAATTCGTTGTTTTTTATGCACTAACATTTAAAACAATCTCCTTCTAAAATAATCCTCTTTCCCATCTTGTTAAATCATATATTCTGACTTATAACTTATCATCGTGCTTGAATTTTTTAAGTTAATTCCCAAGTAAAAGTCTCACGGGTTTGATTAAAAAACAGTTTAAACATTTTATTACAACAAAGGACGTAAAACAATTGAATACAATCAAAATATCGTGACACTATTTTTGTCGTAAAATAGTAAAAAGAAAGTTGTATTTTTTGTTTCCTGACAGAAAACGTGACATGACTGAAATATATACGAAATAGTAAATCGAGTTATCGACACGTAGCTACATTTGTGTACATATCAAGGAAATGTTTGCGAAATGTCGATACATATACTCGAAGATCTTTCGACTTAATTTTACGATACCTATTGTTTATCTATAACGATGTAGGAAAAGGTTCTATTTTCTATATATTATTCATAAAAATAGTCATTTTATGCTGAATGAAAGATCTTAACAAATTTCTTCCACCTCATTTTACTTCCAAGTATCCTATAAAATTTATCACATCATTTTTTATGGATTTATAGTACTATACTATGTTATAAAATAGAACGATCAATCTCAATTTCGATTTTAATCCATTTAAGAAAAAAAAAAAAAAAAGAACAAAGGTCAGAATTTTAAGAAAGCCATCTAATGATAAAAATTTAATAGAACGGATGTTCTTCTGATGAAAGGTTATTTTAAGGGTAAATAATTAATTAAGACAGTTTACTTAAAACACTAAACGAAATAGGAAATAATCAATTAAACTTTTAAATACCAGTTTTGTTAGAAACTTAAAATAAATCCTTTATTACTTGTTTCTGATCATCCAAAATACAAGTAGAAGATCTCGTTATGCAATTATTTATATTTCCTGTCTGTTTGATAAAAAAAAACCATGTGCAATATTACGGGTAAATTTTTTTTTAGGACACCTGTAACACTGTAATCAATGAGAAAGTCTTTGATTATCAAAAATGGAAATAAATCATTTCGCTAGGATACTTTTTTATATTTATTTTATATTTATCTTTTATATATTATATTTTATTTTTTACTTACAAGAATTTAAAGTCTTCTCAAAGTGATCATAACGTTGATTTCTTATTGTTAAAATAAAAAAAAGATACTATCATTTAGAATCCAAAAATTGTATTGTTTCATTGCGCTTACGCCAAGAATTGACTTAAATAAACTGGCGCACATGCGTTACCGTGCTTTCCTAGCAACATGCGCACTAGTGGTAACGCTTACTCTTCAACAGTTAAATGCTGAACGTTCACTCTCAATGTAGGTTAGGTAGTGAATCAATAAACTAAGAACTTGTACTAAACATTATAACTCCTTATTGATGATAAGATGATTTATAACAATAAGAATTGTCCTACAACTCTTGATTACACTGTACTACTTATATTGATTTTTTTATCAATTTTATCGTCAGCGTCACAATAATTTTTTATGGATCTTAATTTCCATGAATTCTAGTTTTTATAATTTTTGGTGAATTTCTGATCAATAGACTTTCTTTGGTGGATATTTATTCCCGACAATTATGTTTGGTACAATAGCAGCAATTGTAATTACTTGTTGCGTGGGAAAGGATGAGTAGTTTTTGCATTGTATGTATCTACTTTAGAAATTTCGGAGAAAATCCTTATAATTTTTGGTTTATTAGAATATTAACAACAATTTCATAGAATCTTGTATAAAGTTGATTAATATGCGAATATTTTTTATATCGATTGTATACTTAATGTCCAGAAAATTTAGGACTTATACTACATATTACCGAAATCACATTTAAATAATAAAACAAAATAATATAATATATTTTTTATTTCCATCTGTTATCTAACACAATTAAAATTTATTTTAATGAATCCATGAACTTGTTGAACATGAAACATTCTGAGCTCAGGTAAATTCTTGAAGCGTTATTTAACTCACAATCTTATGCAAATGCCGTAACGATTTCTAATAAATGGTTTATGATGATAATATTCTGTTGGTAATATATTCCAATTTATGCTGTATTGACATTAATATCGTTCTGGTATATAATAAGGATGAGAATTTGAAGGTATAGAAATCAACCCATAATTTAATAAGGATTTACCTAGATCTTGGCAAGTTCCGTAATTAAGTTAAATCTATTGCTTTATTAATTATGAAAATTCAGAAATAATATTAGAAAATTGATACAGTAATATGGAAAAAAAATGAGTATCAGAATCTGTATAATTAAATAATATTTATTACACTACGATATTTGAGAAGACGAAAAAATTGAATTGAAAATTTCTTTTCTAAATTGTCGAATTCAACGACTATTCCAGAAAGACCGTAATTTCATTGGGAATAAAAATCGATTAACGTAGATTCGTCGTCGGTGGGGTCGACAAAAAGTTCCCACGATTAAAAGAGTTGAGCATGCGTGCTCAGGTATAAAGAAAAAAAAAAACCGTAGAACCTGTTCGCGTGTGTATACTACTTTGTTATTTGAAAAGGTGCTTGGGAGTGGAAACGATGAGGTGGATAATGTAATGTCACGAGCTCAACGCGCCATGATGTGTTGGTTCGAAGATTTAAATCCTGGATTTTAAAATTGTATTTTATGCGATAATAATGAGACAAATAAAATATCTTCAAAAAATATCTTTATTAAATAATAAATATTCGATGAATCAAAACGAAAAAATGTTTAGTTCTTCGAAACAATGTTATTATTATTTTTAATAATTTTTGACGTAACGGAGAGTTTATTTTTTTAAATATTTGTATATATTTAAATATGTAAAGCAAATATTTCAAAATTTGTAGTTGTTTTAACAAATAAATCTGTATGTTGTTCGTGTTCAATGTTGTGTTAGTCATAATATAAAATTGTTCAAAATATGTTTTGCTTTATATTGAAGTTGATTATTATGATTTTCATGGTAAAAATTTATAATTAAAACAAATTTACATATATAAAAATACTAATTTCATATATTTTACAAGGTTTTCATTAATATTCTCAAGAATTACGTCGGTAGTGTTTTTTCTGAAAACCTTGAAATGCTTAATTAGGAAAAGAGGTTACGCGTTGGACTGGCGACATTTAATATGTTACATTTAATTGAAAAAAGCAAAAAAAGGATGAATATTCTCCCATATATCGTCGTGAAGATAAATTTTGTAATATATGTGAAAAAGAAAAATATAATTTAATTTTACTCGTTAATAATCGTATACTTTTAATTAAACGCTGGCTAATTTGTTTTTACGTTTTATTTTTCGAAATAGGAAAAAACAAAAATAAAAAAAGGTTTTTCTTTTGCCACATTGATATTTATTCCACAAAGTAAAAAGTTGCAAAAAACAAGAGTATAATTATTATTATCCAGTGATATTAGATCCAATTATTAATGAAATTTATTTTAAACATAAAAAGCTAAATATTAATTAGGTTCTCTTGCATTAAAATGAAAAATAGATTCTAAAAGTCAAGTTTATAGCATCGACGTGTCAATAGTTCATTTATAGATAAAACCAATCATAATTTTTAGTTTCTCGTGTCACATCGTATCATTCAAAAAAGTTCATCTTACGTATTAAAAGAGATATAAAAACAAAAAGGAGAAAAAAGAAACGATCATAGTTGTAAAGTTCTTTTGTAGTGGTGTATATACGTCTTGAGTAGTTGAACTTTAATGAGATTAACTTTCTGACTTACGACAACAGAGTTTTAATAGCTTCGGTTCCTCTTAATATGGTTATTGTTAAAGTTAACTTAAATGAATTTTTTGTTACGCCACAGCAAATAATAATAGGAAATTAGTTGATACGTTTTATTAATATTGTTCCGAGAGTTAATTAAAAATATTGAATTAATTCAACCATGAATATTGAATCCTAATTATTGGCAAACAAAAATGCAGAAATGATATAACTTTGCACGCTCACCGAATTATTTCTACAGACTCGTTTCATAAGTAATAATTAGTTATACGCTTTTTTTTCTCTTCTTCATTTTACTTATTTTCTAATTAAATAAAAAATCAGTTAAATGCAAATAGCATTTGGAGCGTAAGACTTTTAATTTCGTAGCAAGTAAAACATAATTCACGTAATGTCGTTCTCATTATTGAGATAAATGAGACAAAAGTGAATTTTCATTTGACCGAAATGCACATACGCGGTATTCATTTTACCCTCGTATATCGTAATATACTAAAATTATGTGGGGTCTACCCGTAGACAAAGCAATAAATAATGTTGCGTAGAAGTGTTATATTAATTAAAAACTTTCGTAGGATTACACCTTCCGAGCAATAATATGCCTATTTTCTTTCTTCTATTCCTAAATTTGGTACTTTTATTAAATTATTGAAAATAATTAAAAATAGATTCGTACACGTTTGTTCATTTATTTGATCTTTTGTTCTATGGTTTCGTTTGTTTCTCTTCGATGCGATATTGGTAAAAGTTAACATTTTTCGACGTTCCTTCATATTGGAATTCTTTTCTTCCATATTTAATAAATTCCCATTTTATGCCGATCACGTGTCTGCTGTTGAATAAATTTCTCTTTATTCATCATGCTAAATATTAAATCAAACATCGCATGATTTTTGGTTATATCTTATAAGCTCGACAAGTCTTCATCATCCTGGCAACGCAAATTGAGCCCCCGGGGTGTCGTCAAGGTGAAAATTGGAGAATACCGCAAAGATGGCTCCTCATCTCGGGGATATATTTAGCAAAGTCAACTGTAATTTATCTTATCCTATTATTTTCCATAACAACAAGATGGAATACTCTCAATTGAAGTAACAACAATGTTTCATGTAAATTATGATATAACATGTCCTGTGTTGTCGTTAAAGTAACGTTATTCGTAAAACTAGAAATTGTTTCTTGTTAGGAAACAATTAACACCAGTGACAGTATATCATAGATTCCAAAAATTGTAGTTTCTGAACTGATTTGAACTGATTTTATAGTCAATTGATTCATTTAAATGGTGTAGATTATATAACTTACTCATCACACTTATTATTATAGTTAGAAATTTGATAACTGATATTTTTACGGTTCAAGTATTGCTAAAACTGAAATAGTCCCGAAAACTAACAAAATAATGGTAATTTCTTAATTATTTTTATTACCTTTCGTGACCCTGATTTGTGATAGTGATAGTGATATTATTAAAGTTATTTCAGCCACGAATACAATTCTGGAAAATACTTTATTTCTTAATTCCAAAATTCTAAGATATTATCTTCAAATTACCTTTATGGCAATCTGGAAGGGAAGTAACCCTTAGGGCGATATTGGCTAAAAGGGTACATGACCAAGTATCCTATGACAATACATTATATAACGGATTAAAAGAAAGGGAGAGATGTTTTTATTACTTAATCAGAAGTTTTACAGGAGACTAAATAAATACAAATTAAATAATTTTCTAAACAAATATACGCGTTGATGGATGGTACTAATAACTCTGTCATAAAACATTTTGGTTGATGTTTAATCATTAAAAATATGTATGTTTAGTCCCTAACAAATAATGGTATATTAATTATATCCGTAAGAAAGAATAATAACGTTCGAAAAATTGTAAAATCTTTTTCTCTTTGTAATAACATTATCATATAATACCAGAAATATGATAAATATTACTTTAATTTCGATATTATGATAGCTTCAATATTATTTCGATTTTAGTATAAATTTACCAGTATATTATACAATAACATACATATATACACGTTGGTGAAATAAGAATCGCTGTTTTTAATTTTTATCTAAAAATATCTCGAATTTCAATCAAAATTTAAAAACCAAATATCGATAAAAATACCAAAGGATGCCATCGAAAAATATTGGTATTTGTATCGATATTTTTAATTGGATTTAAAAATTTCTGCCAATTTGATAAAATATGTGTATTTTTATGTTATTTTCTTATCTCGAAAAAGAAATTAAATTTTATCGAATACCAGATGAAAAAATATATTAAAAATTATAATAAAATAGAAAAACAAATAAAGTATATTCTATATGTTAGAAAGTAGCAATAAAATTCGTTATTTAAATAGCAATTTATATTGATATTAGCTTGCGAAGTGCTATTGTGTATTGTATCTTGCTCTCATTCAATATCATCCAACAACAACAGATTAAATTTCTAATTACTCACATTTCTAAAAAATTAATTTTTTTCTTTTGTATGCAAATTGCATGTTTATAGTAACAAATAAACAAATGTTAGTACTAAAATAATTAAATTTATATACAAATAAAATAATCATTCGATTACAATTCAATATTATAACAGCTACATTTACTTTATGTTCGACGAGTATATTCGTCATAGCTTCATTTTGACGACACAATTTAGATACAAACTTTTCAAAGAGGTCGCCACAATTAACTAGTTAAAAGACGTTGAATGGTATGAATACTAATATGAAGTCATCAAAGCAACGATATATTGGTATAATCGTCTTTTGGTTTAATATGTACATAAATATTACCAATGAATATTACAAAATAGAGAATTACAAAAAAATTATATTAAATAAGATTTAAATAATATCAGGCCATATATAAAATATAAAATGCAAAGAATATATTAATAAAAAATATTAAATTAGTAATAGCGTAGATATAAATTATCGTCAGACTCATGAAAGTAAATAATATAACGCTCGTTCATTCAACGTTTACACACTTTATTTCTCTCCACAGTTTCTAGAAATCCTACTGCAAATGATAGATATAAGTAAACTAGAAACTAACATTATAATAAGGTCTTTAGAGAATTTAGTATTTAACATCATTTAGAGACGATTAGTGCTCTGAGGCAACAAGTTTAATTACAAGTTTTATTCATTTTCCTCAAGTTATCTTGAGTTATAATTTAGCTTCACTTATTAATATTTCTACTTGTAATTCTGTTTACATTTATTTCATTATACATATTTTTTTATTTACTGCAAATAGTGTATTACATTACATACGTATAGCATATATTTTTATTACGTAAATATAGAAAAAAATAAAATGAGAACGAATTTGATTTACAAATATTTTCAAAGCAATTTTTTGATTCTTAAATCTGTTTGTACTGTCACGAATTCTAAACAAACTGTAAAAGTTAAATACGAAACGATTTTTAAAATGCATTTGAGTAATATTCAAAGATGATGTCAAATGTTTTAACAGAAGAAAAAATAAAATAGTAAAAAGAAATAGAAGAACGTGTAATATAAGTTACAATTTACAGTAAATCATGAAATTGCACCGATTTTCGACTATAAAATAGTTATTTCTAACGCATTCTGAATATAAAGATCTTAAATTGTTTGAAGAAGAGAATGATTGATTCTTAATCGGTGAAAAGGTTGTCTCTTTCGAAAATGCTGCAAACAAGCGTGAAAAAAATTTTTAGTATGATCCTTTGCACGATGTAGCTGCACTGATCTACGTCTATAAAATAGCTATTTCAAACGCTTGCTGAATATAAAGATCTTAAGCTATCTGAAGGATTGCATCTAAATCGGTGAGTAAGTACTCTTCTTGGAAATGCTGCGAACGTACGTGTAACAAATGTTAAGTACGCTCCTTTGCACGATGTAACTACGATTATAAAATAATAATTTCAAATGATGTTTGTAGAAAAATATTCTGAATTGTTTGTCTTATAAGTATGCATCTTGAATTTATTGTCTGGTTTAAGGAGTTTCAGAAAATGAAGTAATTTTAAACATGTCTAGAAAATATGTCTGTTTAATAAATAAAAATAAACTACAGAGACTCTTAGTCGTGTTTTCGTTCATGCAATATATTGTTAATAAATAAAGTACACCCAAGTACCTTTAAAATCAAATATCTCGTAAGACAATAAATTAGCCTTGAAGCGAATATTGAACAGACCACCAAGGATATGCGTGTATGTATAACAAGTTTAGGAGTTTGGGTAAAATTTTGAAGTACATCCCTAGGAGTCTCGTAACTAAGTACTTAGATGGTGTATGTTTTTAATAGAAGAACATAATGAATAAAAAGAGAAAGTATTTTTTTATTTAGTATATTATTTGAATTTTTAGATACGTAACATACGATTTTTATCTTTTATCAGAATAAAAGAATAACATTTTTGTTAAAAGAATTCAATTAAAATCTATGAGAATAGTCCCACCACATACATATTTACATACATACATTATTTTTAGAATTAAAAATGGAAAAAGGGAAAAAGAATATAGAAGAACAAGTTTAAAGTTGATTTAATAAATTTAAAAAATCATTTTAAAAACTAGCATATATATAATGAGAGTTATTTCATTATGCTGTTAGCGATCAGAAGATTTCATGTTTTGATTACGCATTCCTAGCATAACCGTATTTATTAGCGCGAAGATTATAATTGGCCAGTTAATTCGATTCATTCATAGTCCACATATTAACTACATAACCACCGAAAGTTAAATATAGATAGTATACGAATAAATATCGGAATAAAGGGTAAGTTAAAACGTAGTATATGTTCTGATATGTCTACAAAGTTGAACCTTCAGCTATTCCCAAAGGATACAAAAGAGGATTTCAAAACGTTATTCGGTTAGAATTTACTAAATATAATTCTGACAATCCAATTTTCAAGGGACTTATCTAAGCAATAACTGTAGAGAGAAAGGATTCAAAAAATAATTCATATTATCAAATCGAGATAAAATTGGTTTTAGGACTTATAATTACATCGTTAAAATATCTCAAACAAGTTTCATAAAAAATATATTTATTATGTATATGATGGATATCAAATTAAATTACTACGATATTTTAGAATCTAAATTTAGACGATAGACTCGATGATATTTTCAAATATCAGATATTTTAAGAATACCTCTGTGCGTTTAAACTTAAGTAGACGAAATGTGCTACATTTTCTGATTTTATCTACTTTCTCATCCATCAAAAGTTGATCAGTTTTGTTTTGGAAAGTTTTAAACGCACTAGAGCATAAAACTTTTTACTCGTAGAAAAAAAAAAAGGGAAGAAACTTTTTAAATTCAATTCAACAGAGTCAAATGATTTACGGTGCATATATACCAATTTTACCTTAGCGAAACATTTATTGTCGAGAGTACAACTCTATACGGTACCAAATACGTTACCTTATTTTTATACTTAACAATTTTCAAGGTTTTTCCGGAATCGAATTCTTGACCTAATTCCGTAGAATAATAAGAAACCCTCGTGATAACTTTACCTTGACTCTGCCCTGTTTTCAACAAACTGATAATAATCATTTTTGATTGAAACAGAATAACGTCTCGTTGACAAAATATTACTTTCACTATTGAATATAAATATTATATTCAATAAATTCTTATTTAAAGTCTAAAATTATTGAAATTATTAACAATTTGATTGTAAAGAACAACAGTAAACAATTTTTGTTCTGGTCTTTCGATCATATATTATTAATAAAGATTTTTATTTGTTTAATAATAAATTTAAAAACAAAGAAATATATTTCAAAATTCGAACTTTTAATTTTCCATGATGGCGTATTGGGCTCGCAATATTTATCAACTTTATCCTCAGAGATCAGTTACAATTATTCATTCATTCATATAAATAAAAAAAAAACAAAGAAAGAAGAAAAAACAGGAAGCAGTATGGCTGGTAACTTATATCGATTTCTGATAGGTATGAAGCGTGACGTGACTCAGGATTGACCACCACCTGCATACTGAAAATCGTCGTAAGATATTTTTATCTTGTACTTGTAACAAAGAATTTCGTTTAAGTTATTCAACACAAATAAAATATTTATCGCATGTGATCGATTTTATGAGGACATTAAAAAGAAATAATCGAAAATAATGATTTCGTGTAAAATCATTGAAAGAAAAACTTTCGTTATTCGATTTCTGTATTTCTTTTTTTTTTCATTGTCCTCTATGAGAGCTTGTTAAAATGTTTTTATCGATTGTCGTTTAAATTACTTTCAAAAGAATAAATTCTATTTAATACGAATATTCTTCTCGGTGAATTTCGAAGAGAGATAGTTCGTCAATCTTTTGTCGATTATTTAACAATTATTTAAAATATATCCAATACTCTAATACACCTAACTTATATTTTAGATTTTTGAAACATAGTTTAAATAGAAAATAATTTCGATATATTTTATTTTATATGTTTTAGATAACTATTCTGAACTCGATGTCATTATTGCACTGAAATATAAACAAAATATACTTCGATAATTTTCATTCTTGCCCGATCAATCTTCTGTTAGATTTAAACGTATAAGCATACACACATACATAGAATAGAGATATTCTATAGGCAACGTATGTATAATGAGAATAATATTCAAGATAAATAGAATTTTCCCCTTCCGAAGAGTCATATAAACAACTTTCGATAAACGAACTTTCATAGAGGACAACGAGCTAGTCTAACGGTGAATTTCGAAGAGGACGGTACGTTTAATTTATAATTCTTTACATTTAGATTAGAATACTTATTCCTTATGATTAATTAATAATTTTTTAAGTATTTCCGATACTCTAATGCACTCAACTTATATTTCAGATTGTTTAAACACATATACGTTTGTTTAAAAATTACATATCTATTAACCATAGTTTAAATAGAAAATAATTTCGATATGTTTTATTTTATATGTTCTTAGATAACTACTTTGAACTCGATATCGTTATTGCACCAAAATGTAAACAAAACTTACTTCGATAACTTTCATTCTTTTTCGTTCAATCTTCCGTTAGATTAAGACTTATAAAACACACACATACATAGAATATAGATATTTTACAGGCAACGTATGTGTAATATAATGAGATTAAAAATTCGAGATAAATAGAATGTTTTCCCCTTTTGAAAGTCATTTAAACAACTTTTAATAAACGAACTTTCATAGAGGACAAGGAGCTAGTCTAACGGTGAATTTCGAAGAGGACGGTACGTTTAACTTATACTTTTCTATTTTTAGATTATAATATTCATTTCCTTTGATTAATTAACAATCATTTAAGATGTATTTAACATTTTTAAATTATGTTACCATTCTCTACTCATCCTTCCATAAACAAACGCATTTCACTATAATTATTGATGGACGTATTTCATCATACACATACCAACATTAAAAAATATAACATTAAAATATTTACTGTACTTAGATTTAATGAGTGACTCTTACTATTGTATTTACTTCCCACCATTTGTTGAGTTATAATTGCCAATTAAAGTCGTAGCTGGATTATAAAGAAAATATACGAACATGGATCATTTTATTATTATAGATCAAAGCGTAATGACGAACGTAAATAGGTATGTTTGATGTCTTATTTTCTAGTTAACAAGACTAATTTGATATCATCGTCGCGTAAGAGATAAATGGAAGATCGCTGGACTATTAAGGTCGGTAGTTTGGGTGGTTTTCGCATTAGTACCTAATTGATAAACAGGCTTTTACGTCTTGTCTGACAACTAATGAGTTTACCATGATTACAAGAAGCCATTAGAAACTTTATCATATATCTTCCTTCATCTATCTCTCTCTCTCTCTCTCTCTCTCTCTTTCTCTACTTCTTGGACTCTTTCTTCATATATTTTTCTATCGTTTGAGTTATAAATATAAATTTATACTAAAGTTTTAGTCTTATTTGTTTTTAATTTTCTTGTATGTATACATAATTTAAGAAAACCAAGTCAAACATATTATATTTTTCACAATTTTTTAATTTCTTACAATTTCTATTTCAATTAATTACTAATAGAAAAGTTTCTTCTATAAAAAGAAGAGAAAGAGTAATAGGGAAAGATCCGAGTACTTAGAATAAGAATAAAGAAATAAAAAAGCAGTCTTCGAAGTTATATCGTGAAATACGTATTTTTTAAATAAATTACAATCAAATCTTAGAACTTAGATTAATTATGTTTTAAATATCCTATCCTTACAATTATCAGGAAAAGACTCTTATATTGTAAAGAAATGTTAAAATTAATATTTGTATTGTTTGTTTTAGTGATTCACTCAATTACTCATGAAAAGATACGTTTTAATTAAAAACCTTATAACTCTGATATCTTAGTACAATCAGAAATAAGATTGTTCAGTAAACAAATACACTAAAGAAGAAACATAATGATTCTGTTGTTAGTTTATACTAATTTGAAAGGTATAGCAAGTGGGTTGTCTGTACATGCATTAAGGTTTATTGGTTCGAAGTCTTCGATTAGATCTGGCTATTATAGGAAATTGAACACAGCCACTTGAATGATTCCTCCATCTAATGGGGAACGAATTGCGGAAGAGAAAAAAATAACGATAAAGAACGAACATATCTTTTTTCTTATCAATGTTACTTTTTGTTTGAACATCGTAAGTTATTTCCCAACATTGGTAAAGTTTAATCTGTTCGTTTAATTATTTATACATTATAATAGTAACTTCCATTTAAGTAAGTGAAATTACTAAGCAATGATAGTTATTATTAGAACCATTATTACAGAATTATTGTACTCCTATTAGTGTATTCTACTGTAATAGAATATTAATGAATTATATTTTTTTAGACCAATCAAGATGATTGATAAAATACGTTAGAAAAAAAAAACAAAAATCTTCCTTTTTTCCTATGTTCGTGTAATAATATTAAACGTCAGATCAAAATAAAATTTAAAAAAGACTGATCAGTTTGATACTTGTAAAAGAATAGAACAAAAAATATAACTGGCTAGTGATAGTTTTTTTTTTGATCGCGTGCAAACGATTTTGACGTCAAAGAGTTACATGAATATTTGTTCGATCAGTGGTGAAAAGAACCTTCGTATGGATGAAAAATATCTAGTTGCCTGTAGAAAATATCGATTTCTTTTTTTTTTTTATCTCTGTCGAATAACTTGATGAAATCTATTTTTTAGACACTCATATGATAACTCGATAATCTCCCGTAACCATATTGTTGATTAATACTTGTGCATCTTTCAGAAATGCATAAAATTTTCACTATTAAAGTGAAGGTCCGATCACTTTGTGTAAGATGTCACACTTACATTTTGTTTAAACATTCTGCCACGTCCTTTGGCGTAATATGAGATTGTCAGTTTTTGGTAACCTCGTGAATATTTTATCATGAGTTAAACTTAAAAAAAGTGAACTCAATTCTGAGCAAAAGGGACACGAGACATAGATCGATAGGATAAAATAGAAGGGGTTATTTGATTAGAAAATAGGTTAGAATTCAAATGAACTAGAGAACAGAATACTAAAAACACAAATTTCTTAGCCTTTTACCTTTTTAACCAAACGGTGGATTCATTCAAAATTAAGTTTTGTCTTATGTTAATGATCAGTGAACGTTCAATTAAAATTATAAAAAGTTATGGGATATTTCTAATTATTTGCAGATTCACTGATCTTCGAATTCAAATTCGTTAATTTATTATCGATTTCACATAATGCAAAAGATTAGACTTATAACCACGTAACACGAATACATCTAAAATCTAAATCGAGAATCTCTCGATCTCATTTTCAACATAACATGATCCCAATTCTAATTGTAATCGAAAACAATAAATTTGTTATTGCTAAGGAATGCAATTCAATCGCGATCATGTAAACGTGTTACTTGAAGTTAGATTGATGGGTGTAATAAATAATACACTTTCATCAAGGGTGTGTGGGATTTCATCATAAAACGACAAAATTGTACTACGAGCGAACAAACGAACACGATACGATTTAATGAAATTGAAAATGTTACGCGAATGTTCTATATTAAAGAGATAGAATAATGTATAATATATAAAAAGTACAGGAATACGGTAACGAGAGAAAATAATACATATTTAATTATTTTCCATATATTTGTGTTAATATAATTTCTCGTTATTGAAGTAAATACTCTTAAAAGTATTTTTAAACATTAACTTAGAAAATCTAAACTTGATGAAGAAAATTTGAATAGAATTTTTCAAAGCTTTGTATAAAAATTATAAATTTATTACGTTGCTGAAAATAAAATTAATTAATTTCAAATTTTTAATTTCGCACTGAGGCAAAGCTTGATAAGTCAGAAGAAAGGAAATGGAAGATAAAGAGCGACGTATTCTTGGAAGAGCGTGTTTTTGTTTGAGTATACGTTTATGAGTGAATAAATGCTAAACAAAGCAGTTATCATGAAGTTTATATTTCGGTATATTATACGTATGTATGCTAAAAATTTCTCTAACGCATGAAAGTCCTCTCGTAATTTCAAATAGGCTGGAGGGATGAAAATAAAGAGTCAAATTAAATAAAACTTGTGGTCGAGTCAATATATAAAATTGTTTGCTGTCAGAGAAAAACTTTACGATATACAAACCTCACGTTATGTATGTGAAAAAGAAAAAAGAATATAAATATAATTGTGTTTGTTCGTGTTTTGTTCGTTGTATCGTTCGCGCTTCGGCAAATTATCCTCAAGTGGATATGATAAATATCGTGTGGTTTTACACTTACGAGTTACAAACACGTAATTATAAAATAATATTGTTATATCACGATAATAATATGTTCGTTATAAAATAATATTATTGCTTATTATTTTCTTTCATTGAATTAACAAATGGATACTTAATAAATAATTCTAATTGACAAATTTATTTCATTGGTCTCTTTAAAAATTAAATGCATTAACTACTACACTAATAACCGCTAATAGGATCATCCTTTGAAAATATGTATCCATTTTTTTTTTATAATATTATAAAAATATAGAAAAGTCTATATCGAAAACTGAACCGAATGTAATATCATTATTTTATCTTGCATTTCAACAAATTTGACATTTAAATACAACGATTTTTAATCGTCATTATTATCTTTAGTTTAAAAATTCTTTAAAGACGAGTGGGAAGAGGTTTCATTTTAATAGAGGTAATATACTTGAGGAAACCACTTCAGACCCATTCTCACTTTATTATCTCTCTCTCTCTCTCTTTCTCTGACGATTCATTTTCTCGTTTTAAACTTAAATTATATAATAAGTAAAATTAATTATTTTTTATATCAATTTAAGATACACGTATGCATATTATATTTGCATTTTATTTCCTTACTTTAGTTCTCATATTAACTGTACTAAAAATATCCGACGTTTTTCAAAGCTATCATAATTGAATTGTTAAGAAAGTTTGGTTTGTCATAAATCAATCTTTAAATTAGTTCAACAACTGTTGTTCTATGATCATAGAGATCCTATAAAGTTTGCATCAATATGCGTCAGTTAAACGGAGTGTCTCTTCATAATCGTCCCCCGAACATGATCGACGTCCTGGTAATTTATTCACTTTATTACACATAACTATATGTAGCTAACATTTGCTAACATGAGAGGGAATGAGCTTTGTATGTAGCTCAGGGTTGCGACAGGCCTGCTAGATGAATTTACTTTCTCCTACGCAGGACAGATGCAACTCTGAAAGCTAGCATTACACTGACGGAAGATCTATGGCCCAGTGGGGCTTAACGTATGTTAGTCGATCCGTTTGTGTTCTGGTTTACAAGTTAAGATACCCACCGAGAAAGTCTTTCCATGTTTGTAGTCTATTTTACAAAGGTGAATACATTCAAAGATGAATGTATGAAAATTTTATTGAAGAAAGTACATCGTATAAGAAAGTCATTCTGTGCAAGCATTTTTTCAACGTTATGACATTGTGAAATTGTGACGAATATGATGAGTTTGATGAAATTAAAATGTCCTGCGTTGAATATGAAATTAAAAAAGATGGAAATACAATAAATAGTGAAATTTTGTGTGATAAAAGTTTCATGAAAAAGTATTTGCAGTTTCTTAACACTGTAGAACTTTGATTATCCGAATTAATCGAATGACATCGACGTTTGGATAATAAAATAATTATTCTTTAATATTTATTTGTATAATAAATATAAATTAACATATAAATCGATCACAGGTCAAAGCAATTGACTCCACTACAAGAATTTGTTTAAAGTTTAATGTCGAAGCACTTAATTGATGTTCAATCTTTTCATATCAATTTCCTTAAAAGTGAGCTCAATGTATATAAATAATAATTTTAAAAAATAATATTTTAAAATAATATTTTGTGTTACTTTTGAACAATAAAAGATATGACGTTATTCAAGAGTAGATAAAAATGTTAAAAACTGGTTTTCGTCATCTTTATTTTCGCATAGTCTGTTTATTTTGAATTCGGCTTACTCTTCCAAGGGATAGTTTATATTTGGGTAGTTAGGTTACTCAATTCGATGCTGGTCAGCAGCTGGAATTGCAAATGTAGCTGCAGCTTAGCTCGAAAGCTCAATTCGAGGTCGGATAAGCAATTATTACACTTCCTACTCACCTTTGGTGAGAACGAATCAACGATCCTCTTCTCAAAGGCGATATAATTTGATCGTCTCACCTACACTTTGCATTAGTACTGATTTTCCGCAGATATAAATTTACGACTTTTTTCCCACTCACCCCTTATCCACCTTCTTTTTTCTGCTTATAACATTTTCTTCCATCACCACTTCTCATCGTTAAGGTTCGCTAACAATCTCAGATTTCTTTCATTTTTTCAGATAACAGAATTAAATTCTTAACAGATAGATTAAAGAAATTCTATCATTATTATATAATATTTTTAAATATATTATTGTTCTTTTAAGTTACGTAAATATCTGTACATTTATCTGGATTTATCGACAAGTCTAATAATTCTATATTTTATTAAAGTTGATTTATAAATATTTCCGGGACGTTAATGTAATAGCGTGTTGTACTATTAATTTCTTCATTTCCGTTAGATAATCCCAGACGGTAAAATACAAGAAAGCAAACATTTACTCTATTCGTGTTGGTGTTTCGATCGATCTGACCAGACTCTTTATTCATGTTACAGTAGGTTGATCGATCGTTATCATTACTAGTTCTCAACGTTAGATGTCATGATCTACGTGCGAAAACAATCCGCCTCGACAGCACCATATCAAATTGTTATCGTTAAGAATCAAAAGATTTTTAATTGCCCATTTAAAATAAATTATTGCGATTGATCGTGTTGATAAAGATTTAATACTAAAATCCAACCTTTTTGCAAATTAAACTTAATCCTTTATAAATTCTTAAATTCATCTATTGTTTAAAATTTGTTTTATTTTGTTTACCCTATATATAATATCTTCATAATAATTATTTATATTTTTCTTCTTTTTTCTTTCATAGCATTTGTTTTTCCATTAGCCTTTACATAGCCTGTACTAATTTCTTCTAATAACATTTACTGATGACTTTTTGATGCCATTAAAATTCTAGCTCCTTGTTTGATGTCATCTACCCATCTTAGTTATGGTCTGACTCTGCTTCTTTTAATCTCCTTTGGACGCCAATGTAAAATTTTTATGAACCATCGTTCATCTTTCTACCTCACAACATGTCCCTGCCCATAGTAATTTCAGCGCAGCTATTCTTTCGATTACCTCTGTGATCTTTGTTTTCTTCCGAACATCTCCATTTCTAATTTTATCTCTCAGAGAAATCTCTAGTATTGTTTGTTCCATAGACATCTGCATTACTCTTAATTTATTAGCACTCTTTATTGTTATAGGACTGCTGTTTCCAGCTCATTGGTAGTGTGATCGATAAAATACAGATGTCAAAGACCTTTCTTTTTAAATTTTTACAAGGATTGTGTTTTTCAACGTTTGTGGTAGTTTCTCGAAATCAACCCTCAAGAAAGTTTTATCCGTTTTGCGATCTCTTGAGGGAATAATAGCCTTTTTAGAGTGTTATAATATGTACTGAATACTCATTGATGTTGACATTTAACACACAATCGTGTTTGACACATGATCTTGTAGACATTTATTGAAAAGGATCGTAAGGGATGGAAAGAATTTCTCCAAGGCAATGAACATAGATAGTTTTTATTATTTACTTGCTAAAATGTGGAGGTGTTCCTTATATTAGGTGTCGTTTTATATTCGAAACAGTTATTATTTAAACGTAACAATAATTTTTCACGACATTATACTAAAAAAAATTGCTGTATTAGAAATGTAAGGTTTCAACGATTTGAGGAAGATAATATAATATTGCTTAATTGAAAGATATTATGCATCTGTTTACTCTCCCTTTTATGGGTTCGAGGTACTTCTTCTCTATTAAAGCCTTCTCACGTTTATTTAATACTACCAGAAAGAGAGAGAAAGAGAGAGAGAGAGGTCATGTCTTTTTCCGCTTCTCTGAAGTCAACAGCACACGGGGATGGTTTTGTTTCTTGTTTCTTCGAACGAGTTACCCATCCATGTTATTCTAACCGTGCCCACGTGACTTGACTTTAGTAGTGATCGTGTCGGAAACTAGTAATCCAATGTGACTAGACCGTTGACGCTTAATTGGATATTGTAAAAATGTTCCGTTCAATTTAATCTTATTAGCGTTTGTTCTTTTTTTGATAGATATTTAGCATCGTTAATAAAACAACGTAAAAATTGATGTTTATAAAATTATTTCAAATTGTATATTAAAAATGAACTAATATTATATAACACAGAGATATTTTAAACGCATAAGTAAAAATAAGAAATTTACATTTTCGTTATACTTTCTTTTTTTTATTGAATATTTTTCTTCTAATAAAAGACTATAGGAATTCCTATTTGTGAAACTTTTTCAAACAGGAATCTATTTCCGTTAAATTTGCATACTTACTTTACTTACTTTAGGTATACTTACTCTAGTCATACGTTTCATGAATTAAGGAAATGGATTTCATCGCTTCGAATCGAATTTCCATAGTAATACGGAAAACATGATGGTTATTACTTTTCTATTGCTACCAAACCGAATCGTTATTGTCATTGACGAAATAGCCTTGGAGATACAATATTCATGAATGGCACTCATGCTCACAAGGGATAAATAATCACGAATTGGCTAATTCCCGCAGGATCACTACGTTCTAGTAACTTATCCCCAAGCGAGTAATTTTATTCGGAGAATGGAAAATCCTCGAGATGCTTTGTAGAAGCATATATGCGTAACACAAATGTATTTGTGCTTGTGTGAAAAAGAAACAATAATGAATATGTGTGAGAATGAGAAAAGGAGGGAGAGAGAGAAAGAGAAAGGATGAACGAAAGAGGAAAGAAAGAAAAAGAAGAAGAGTAAAAGAATAAAGAAAGAAAAAGAAATATTTTACGATGTTCCAAGTGGAAAACCACGATTTCCGATCTTTCTATCTAACACAAAGATCGTATTCTTCATTGAGATTGCTTGTTCAAACTCTTGATCGTTTCGAAAACTTGAACAATAAATATCAAGCTTTTATCGTTCCCTTTTTCATCTTTTTGTTACTTTCCTTTCTCGAAAGTCCGACTTTAACTTTGATTTACGTCAAAGTATTATTTTCTTTACTCCGAGCGTATACTAACTTATTTATGTAAACGAAAAACCAATTAACCGGAAATTTAAAGCACATTTACAGTGAGGAAAAGAAAAGGCAGAGAATGAGAGAGAGAGAGAGAGAGAGAGAGAGAGAGAGAGAGAGAAAGAAAGAGAAAAAGAGTGAAAGTGATAATATCAGGGAAGAAATAAAAAGAAAGCTTAATAAAAACTTTGATCATGTTGTTTTATAATTTCTCGCCATCACGTTTTATCGTATATTTGCTCAAACAATATTGCCATATTGAATCGTGAAAATTATATAATTAAAACGTAAAACGATAATGAGACTTAATGGCAAAATACATCAATAGTTGCTACAAATTATTTTAGTAATACATTCTCGTAAGACCACTATAAAGCTAATTAATCGTTTAATTCCTCTAAATAAATGTGTCGTATAATTTTGTTAAATTTCTTTCTTTCTACTTGTTTTTTTTTTTTATTTATTAAATATATAATTTTTGTACAATTTTCCAAAAATTGATCAATCACGTTTTGATCATACCATGACAAATTAAAAATTAAACATCACTTGTAGCATGTTTTACGCTCATAAAAAGTTATACATCCAATTAAAAAAAAATTTTTAATTATAGAGCTAAACTTTATAATGATTTCTCTCAAGATTCATTATACATATGAGATTCAAAGTCAATCAGATATAATTACTTTAATATAGCATTAAATTGGAATCTTCTCAATTTGAATCGTAAAAATGAATAATAAATTGCATCTTTACCAGTACGGCCTGATTGATAAAAACTTTTATCAGTTTTATTAAAATAAAGTGTAATTAAAAGTTTTTAAATGTGAAACAGATTAAATGAATTATTAAATATTTATAAGTAACAGGTTTGTTATAAAACTTCTTGTGTCTTAAAAAAAAACATCGTAGGAATAAAAGAAATAAATAAAATAAATTAAATACACGCATTAACGAGTAACGTCACGAACGATATCCAAGATAAATGATCGTAATGAAATATAAATTCCTAGATTTTGAATGATGTGAAATATTTTTTCTTGTCTCATCCAATATTGGCAGACTCATTTACCAATCTAATGATGAAGTCATGGCACCCCGTATACTCTACATCACCTCTGATTTGTAGTGCTACTCAACGTTCATTGGATTATTCTAAGGACCTTGGTTTCCCATTACTTGTATGTATACATGAAATCCATCGCATGTCAAGATACAATAGCGATACAACCCAATATAATAGCACAATATGAAGCTAATATAATAAAGCCGATCCTAACATAATCTAACTATACTAATTTTATCTTATGTAATTCTGAAGAGTGCTCTTCTATAGATAGTATACATTAATGATACAGTCTAATAAGTGCTTATTAATATTTTAAAAGCAAATTGTATATACATCTATAAATTCATATTTTTGTGCAGAGTTTAGTACGTTTCATTTGACTTAAGATCGGTTCTACATTTCAGTGCTTTATTGCCGTTCAGTCACTTCAATCACAGTTCAGTTTCTATCATTTATATTCACATAGGAAAGATAACCGTATCTGACATGAAACATTTGATTTTAAAAGGTTACGCTTGATGTTAATAAACTTTTTTCTGATGATAATTACGTTAGACACTTGAAATCATTAATAGATTTTTGTGTATTATTATTGTAATATTTCATTTTTTAATAATTTACGTTATTCTAAATTCGTTATAAAAAACAGTTATCTTATATCAACATGTATTACAGATTTTACTCTGTTTACTTGAAGAGGATTCAAGGTAGGGATTAGATGAAAATAAATAAAAGGATCTCTTGCTTTTATGTCGTATTTGAGATGTTTCCTCGAGCTTTGCTTAGACAATACTGCAAGTTATTAGAACTCCTTCAGTACTTTCAAGAAAATATCATTGAAAACGATTTTGGATTATCTTTAAAACAGAGAAAATATAACGAATCAAAAACTAAAATAAAACAGAATTAACAAAATTTTAATGACTTCATATAATCGCTGTAGTTCAATAATTGGGAAAAATACTAAACTGAAATTAAAATAGAAATGAGTAAATTGATTTTTAAAAGATAAATCAGCAAGTTAGATTTAAAAGTTTATCAATAATGCAACAAATGCAAATACGTGAACGAAACAAGAGAAATTGTATTTTTACTTTAAAAGTTTTTAACTTTTTTTAGGGATTATTTATAAAAGAAATATGTTTATTCATCTGTTTTGTAAATAATCTTAACGCGTGTATGAATTTTTTAATCGAAATATTTCATTTTAGACTAATAAGAAAATAAATAAACCAAACTCATTTTCAAGTTTAATACGACAACCGATATTCACGTTTTAAACGTGGAAAAAGTAATTCGTTTCTTATTACACGCACCTACAAAGCAATCGATTTCAACGTTCAGAATATTCTCGCCTTTAATATCCAGACGAAAAGGAAGAATGAGAAAAATAATGAAAATCCCCCTCTCGAGTCAATGAGACAAGATCAATAAAAGTCGACAAAAAATAAGAAAAATAAAATAAAGGACAACATCTATAATCCGTTTAATGAGTCTCGTAAAAGACAATGCCTTGCTATTTGTAGTACCCCACTGTCCCATATTGACCTTCCAATCGAAAGCAAGGGTCGAAAAGGGAGTTAGTGAACGTGAGTGGGAAGATTGTTCCACTCGTAGTCCTTTGTGAATTCTAATCAATGGGGATTCAGGAAAGGCAAGGATACTAACCTAGTTGATGTTACGTCTAAGACAAACTTTCTACGGAATGAAAGAAACTAAGCTTTATATGTTGTTGAGACGATCAATATTACACATACGTTGGAAAATATAGAAAAAGAGAGAGAGAGAGAGAGAGGAAGAAGGAAAAAACAGGAGGGGAGAGAGAAAAAGAAATAAAGAGAGAAAGAGAGAGATGTGCAACCAACAGGTGAAGCAATGTCGTGTAAGAGACTAGGGGCACGAGGCCAAGGGGAGAATATAAAATTACCCTCTACCCGTTAGATAGAAGGTTACGTCTGACCTAGCTTACCAAGGGGTGAGTCTCTTAATGGACATTCTACCTTGGATTTCTCATGGCCTTGCTACACCAGTTTTCCACTTCCGGAATTAACGCATGCCAATAGTACTACCTGCATTTAGAGGAAACCACGATAATTGCATTTTGGGTCAATTAGAGAATCGATGAATTTGTGTAAACGAAATCATTTTAGTACGTTCATTTGTTGATCCGATGACGTTATATAACAGAACAGTTTACCTAAATTAGAATTAATCTTCTTTCAACATTTTGTTATTAACGATTTTGACACATAGTACCTAGTTTCTTAGTTTAAACATTTGATCGGTCATTTAATGATGACATTAATGTTTATTTGGTGTTTTCAATTTATCATATTGTTACGTGATGTATAATATTATTAAAAATTAATGATTTATCATTATTTACCGCATTATTTGTTTCACGAAAGTAGTAATGTGCATATTGTTATTATAAATTTTGTACCTATCATACATACATTTCACATTTAATTTAAAATGATTTTTTTTTGTATAAGAAAAAAGAATTCATGTTACTTTAGTATCCTATTATGGTTCTTGAAATGATTTAAGATTCTATACGATAATCTTAAGCGTAATCGATTCTCGTTTAAAATTGCATAACTGTAAATAACAATAACAATACATACTTTTCTGATGAAAGAAACTGTTTACATGAAATTAGATATTCGTTGAATCAAAAACATAAACAAGGAGAAGTAATTAGTAATTTAATTAATAAGGACTTTTAATTTATTAAAAATTCAATAATGTGTAATAAATTTAATTATATAAATTTAATTTAACTTAATTTGTTATTTTATATTGCAATATTTTTTAAGTTAATAATTTTTTTTATCTATAGATTGGTAGAGGTTCCAAAATAAATTAAATTAGACAATATTTAAAATCATATAAAACACTGAAATAGAGTTAGAAAAAAGAACATAGCACCTTTAGTCCAAATTATGTTTTATGTTAGTCATAGTTATCAAGCATGTATACTTTTATATTTGCATGTCTGTATCACGATGAATATGACCTCGTTATTACTATCATGATCGAATTTTGAACGTACCATGGCCTTGCGATAATGTCCATTCTCGTAGTTGAACGAACGTTGATAATGAATGACAATAGCTAGAAATTTGTGCTTGTCGTGTTATTTGGCAAACAATAGCACCAACAAACTGGTTAGGAATTTTCAAATTCTAAAATTACAAAACACAAAAATAAACAAACTCGAATAATTCAAACGATCGAGAAAAAAATGAGATCTCTCTAAAATAAATGTATTATAAAAAATATTAAAAATAATTCGTTATTCCACGTCAAAAAAAAAACCATTAATTTAACGGATTAACAAGAGAAATGCATTAAAATTTTTGGTTACGTTAGTAAAGTCTGTGATCTTTGTCGATGTCGTCGTTTTGTTGGCTCGCCACGAACATCGAATTTACCGAGGTTGACGTTCCAAGCTCGGTCTTCTACGGCATCTATACACATGTACAAGAACATATACACACACGTAACACATGAGCACACAGAAGCGAACGAACGGCGCAATAGTATTGTAGCTTTTCGAGAGCAGCGTCATGTTAACGTCAGCAAAGCGTGTTGGATGAGTTTGCTGTCATTACATCCGTTCGCTGGCGGGCAATCCTGGCGAAGAGAGTACATTCGGATCTCCTGGTGCAAACAAAAATGCGAAACTCGTATGAGAAGAGGTGGGAGAAAACTCAAAGCTTCCTGGCCTTCGAATATTTTTGTAAAAACGATGAGAGTCAGGGGCTACTAAAAAAGAAAAAGAGAACATTTGTAATCACTCAAATGCACATACACGTTTTTTCCTACATATTCATATGTCGTTTTTCTTTTCTCTTCTCTACTTTTATCATCTCTTTCCATTTCACTTTGTAGCAATCTATTAGATACTTTGTAAACATAAATTGGTTTTTCAAATAAATATATTTTTTTTTTTTATTTTCTTATTCTTACTTTTACGGATTCGAAGTCATTTCTTGTCAAAAATCTTCTCAGACTTATTCAATACTACCAAAGAGGTCGCGTTTTTTTATTACCGCCTTTCTGAAGTCAACAAGCATACGGTTTTTGTCTTTTGTTTTCTCCAAACACAGGTCATCTGTCCATGTTAATTAACCGTGCTCACCACGTTGCTTGACTTTAGTGATCTTTCAGAAACTGATAATCCAATGCGATTAGACAGTTGATTGATTTTTAATATATATATTTATTTATTTAATAAACTATATAAAATACCATCCTAAAAATAATTATTTAATTTAAATATTTTTAATTTTTATTTTCTAAAATCTTTTGTCACCTATCAGATAATTGTCTAAACCCATTTTTATTAAAATTATACATTTTTTTAAGGAATGAAATTTTCGATTAATTTTCAGACTTTCTCAGAGTTAACAAATTGTATACCGGACTGGTCGTATTGCATCGATCCGATTAAACGAAAATCAGATTGGACAATTCTAACAGGAAAACTGAGTGCAAGAAAACCATTCTCTAATTCTGATAATGTCTTTCTAATCGTAGCAGTAATACGAACTCCTGCATTATCGTGAAGTAGAACATTTTCATGTTGATGTAGGTCACATGAAACGTGAAATAGAATATTTTCATTTTGACGTAATCACATGAAAAGTGGAATAGAACATTTTCATATTTTCAATGTTTTTTGTTTACAAAATAATTCTATTAATCAGCTAATAAGTGCAAATTTAAGAGACATCCGACATCCTATAAGTTAATGGCTTGTTTTAGATTGTGACTTATAATTAATTGCAATTAATAATTGTGGCTGTACTTATGACAGTAGTCTAATGGTAAATCAAAAGCTTGGAAAAATTGATTGAATCATTTCAATTTTTTTTCAATTTTTAAATTTACGATTAAACCACTGATACAATTACTGACATAATTAGTAAAGTCATTCCATTAGATTGATATAAAAAAAAAAAAATACGTTATTGGTCACACTTTACATCGATATCTGGCTATTTGTGGTCAATTTTCTATCAGGATAGCGTATAATTATCTCAACTCTTGACCGTAATAATCGGTTGTTACCATTTGACCCGTTGATAAAATCTCCTAATAAACTACTCCCTTCTGTTCACCACCAAATACCCCAAAGAATTCTGCCAACATGAATATTTCATTGCCTCGTTAATGTATCAGCCTATCAAAAATATTTACATAATTCATTGTCATAATAAATCCATTTCTCGTCACCTTTTACAGTTTGTCGCAAAAACCTTGTTCTTTTATGCTTGGTAATGATAAAGACATAAACATATTATCGATTTTAAACATAATTCAAACAACAATATTTAAGAAATAATATGATTATTAATTTTAAACTTTTTCAATGTTTGAACCAAAATTGTGCTGGAATAATATTTATCCATAAAATTTTCTAAAATTCCTCGCTTTTATATTTTTCCGGACTTTCTAAATACGTTTTGTTTCTTTTCTCTACTTTTTAAATCAATGTCCAGATACGAAGTACTCTTCTTCGTTTCATTTCCGCTACAGTTTGTGTCTTTTTCCGATATAAAACAAAAAAGCATACAATGGTAGATACATTTATATTTTGAATTCCATTTTTATCTAAAATAAAAATGAAGTTCCGTTTTTATTTACAACGTTACAAACGAATTTCAAGGTTGTAAATATAAGTATCTTATTTAACTTATACAACTCAATAATAAATAAAGCTTAACTTGCAATAAATTCAATTTCTTCGCAATCTTGCAAACTTTTACAAGCATTTGATAATTGCGAATTGGCGTGTTTTCGTAAGACATTCGATGAATATCTGCGTATTTTTCGTCATTTCTATTCTAAGATATCAGGTCGGGCGTTATATACTAATTGATCTAGTTACTGATTGTAACATTACTGCAATTGTTAGTAGAGGGTATATACATAATCAATCGTTAATACCTTCAAAAGGTACCTTTTTATAATAAACGTCCTTATAACATTATTCTTTCATAGTTATTATAAAATACTTGAATGTGATATTTTATATTATAAATATTATATATTTAAATATATTTAAAAATAAGATTTTCAATTATCTTTAAAAAAATTCCCAAAGTATGGTATTATTTTAGAACCTCAAGTACAATGTCCAATCTTTCTCAAAAATCTTTGATTATTTCGTTGTGTTCTTGTTTTAATAATTATAGTAATTTCTTTCAAAAACTCACTTCACAAATTAAACAATATTCGAGAGACGTTTCATACGCAATCAATTCTCTGTCATACCATGTTTCATGAATGATGACGTAGTTAAACTTCTTGTTGATAAAATTAACCAACCATGTGGTGATAAAATCTTCAAGTTTTCACTAACGCGTGAAAACTATAATATTTCGAGTGAAATTTATACTCAAAGAGAAACTTAAAACGAAAGATAAATAACTATGACTAGGATCTTTATTGATATGTCGTGAAACTCTATAATTGCATAAGTTTTACGAAAATCTAGATACTTTATATTACAATCTTGTAATTCAAGACTCTCTTCTAATATCTTCTTTTTTTTTTGTTTGAGATGTATGAAACGTGTCAAGTTCGCTATTACACTTTCCGTGAATTCGGATCATGAAATTGACGCATTGTGAATAAAACATTTATGTTAATGTATGATCGATTCGCTTGTACGTTGCACGAACTCTAAATAGTTTCAAACTGCCTATTATATTTTTTGTAATATTAAGCATTCGGCGAAATTGCATGAATGATTTCTCATAGAGAGAACCAAGTGTTATAGTAAAAATTATATTTTCTATTTAAGATTGAACAATAAATGATAAGTGTCTTTAGAATGCGATAAGTGCATAAGTATTATGCTAAATATTAAAGTAAAGATTAGAAGAAGTTTTGTAGTCTAAAAAAGAATATTTAATTTTTTTCGTTGCGATTTAATCCAATTGTTATAGTTATCTTCAATTCAATATTAAATAATTACATTTTTAACTTCTTTTCTTCGACAATATTATAGATAATGAAATGATAGTAAATAATAGAAATCGTTGACGGCAACATTGAAGAAAAAATATTAATAAACATTACACTTGTTCTAATAACATTTCGTGTAAATCTTAATCGCATAAATGATTAAAAAGTATAGTTCTTTAATTCGCATTGGAGGTATTGTACGTAAAGATTTTTCGATCCGTCATATTAAAATATTCATATTACCTAGGTTTCATGACAGTCGACAAATTTATTTTTCTCTGTTGCAAGCTAAAGAAAAATTCGTACTTATAGTCTTAAATTCTTTTAAATATGTATAAGCTTATAAAAGTACGTTAATACCATTTTTCTTTCAATTCTTATCAACATTCAATTATTATAAGAAAAAATTAAAAGTCAAAAATTTGTATATCATCGTAGTTATTGATTTTCAAAACTATAACGAATCTTTGACAAAATTTTATTCATTAGTATTAAACAATACAAGCTTTATATGAGAAATCTTTGTATGATTTTATGTTTAAATCCGTCGAAATAACATTTTTTTTTTAGTGAAATACTGTTACAGGTGTTATTGAAACACCGTTTATCACTGCTTTATCGTATCAACGTTTTGCTTTACTCACAATTGATCTCGTTCGTACTTTAATTGAATAAAGAGATACACCGCGTATTCCGATCATTATTATAACTTTAAATATCTCCTCTATATTCAATTATACAGAAAAAAAAATACTCCGAATAAAGTTAAGCTCTTTTAACACCAAACCTGCCACAACGAACAAGTCAAATGACCTTTTTTCAACTTTCTGCTAGAATTTCTTACCAGTTATGGTACTTTTTTATGAGTCAAGTATTCTTACAGCATAAATATGGTATATTTTTTGTTATATATACATCATAAAATGTATGACATTTTAAGGACAAGTCGTTTGACTTTCTATGGTAAAAGCAGGTACATACAAAGCATCAGAATATTTAGTTTTATATAATAAAATAATGAAACAAAAATTTGTCTCTAGGTTACTTTTACGAATTTTCTAATTTTGTTTATAAATATCTTATATTAGATATATCTACATATTAATATTAAATATATTAATATCATATGGTTTCTTGTGCTATTCTAAAAAATCACAAAGTAGTTGTAGTTCCCAAAGTATTTTTTGCTTTTTTTTTTCATTGAAATCAGAAAAAATGTTAGAAGAAAAAGATTAATAGTTCAAACAAAATGAGCTACATATTCACGATCATATATATTTTGCACGTGGAATAATGCATATTGCATGTTATATTTAGTTTTCGTTTTATCGAGCATAAGTGTAATAATGCATATTCATATGAGCTTTAGGAAAAAATATGATCGTAAATATGTGGTCTCCCTTCTATCCATTCCTCTATTTTCTTTCACATTTTTTTCAAACTTTCACCAAAATAAAAAAAAAACAACTTGTTACAATTTCATGAATCAATAGTTATTTTTCAATAATATCTAGAAAACTAATCATTTGTCGACCTCGTTCCTTCATATATTTGTAGGCAATTTATCATGAAAAATCAATTTATAAAAAATAAATATATTTATTATTTAAAAACATATCGATACCTGTTGAAATCTCGTAACAAAAAAATCTATATATTTTTTTAGATAATCAAAAATAATGGATACATTTGTGAATATTATCGAACAACTTATCGCTTGATACAGTGAATAGTTTATTTTACAATAAAGAGTAATGATTAAAAGTCTTAGGAGAATGAAAAAAAAAAAAATTCAATTGTGAGTTGAATTTAAATGTCATACAATTAAAACAAGATAATTCATCCTTGAGGTTATACAATTTATTGCGTGTCACCGACGTTAAAACAACGCAACGGTAAGCTATTGTTACAACGGAGATTGTATCGATTCGGTAGTGGAACTTGCGCCGAGTCTACGTCGAAATAGTCGTGTTAGTAATTGGTTATTCATAGAGCGAGGTCGTTTCTAATTTTCCATAAAGCGTGAACAAGTAAATGTAGTTTTATTGAGCAAAAACAATGAAAAAAACAACCATAGACTCGGGATGATAATTTTCAAAAATATCTAATAAATTCCTAAGAATGATATTTCTCATCAGACTATTAAACTATTTTCGAGAAATTATACGAGAAATTATACGAGAAGTAAATACATTTCTAAAGCTATCCTACAAAATCAACGGATTATATAATTTTCAAACAATTCTTATACCTTCTAAGAAACAAATTTGAGGATTAATAAACTTTCAAATAACTTCCCCTTTTAATAAATTTTCAATAAACACCCTTAAGTATACCGTACGATTTCTCTCCAATCTCTCCAAATACACAGAATCACTTTTCTTGTTGTTAATCCTGGCTTTGCTACCATCTCTAAATCTTCCCCTTATTTCGATAACAATCTTTTTCGTAGATTATTGTCGTAAGTAATCCATTTGTTATCACCTGTTATGAAACGTTTTAGAAACGGATCGATTTCGTTATTTCTTAGCAACATTTCGTATATAATATTGAAATTCGATCTATTACATTTTTTATTAGAAGAACTGGGAAGTAATTTTGTATATTTTATCTCAACGTATAAAGCTTTTTATTATTTCGTATAAATTTGTAAATATTAATTCAAAATACAGTTCTTTCTTTTCTCTTAGAACTGTTTCCGATCTACTGACCCATATTTTAAAATCTTCTTTTAAAAATATTCATAAGTTTTGAATTAAAAAAGTCGTAGAAGGCTTTTTTTTTTACACTTCGATTAAATATTGAATCGAGATCCCGTACCATAAATCATCCATGAAAACATTTGTAAAGTAAACTGAGAAATTCGTAGTCATCCCCCTTTAATCCTCTTGATTTAGCACTTACCGATTACCATCTTTTTAAGTCTCGGGAATATTCCATTAGTTGGAACAAATTTTTGAAAATTTTCAAATAACTTTGAATTTTTATAACTTATATTTTTCTTGAAGAAAAAAAAATAAAAACGTCGTGACATATTTTAACTTAGTTTGAAATTTCTTATGATAGTATCTTTATTGGTCCATTTCAATGACAAATTTGATTAGCGATACCGAACATGCCCTTACCTTTCTTTTAATATTCTTCAAAAGGAATTAGAAAGTATATAATTTTATTGTCCATCAAAAAGGGAGGAGGCTGTAAGTGAAAAAAGAAAAGAAAAGAAGTAATAGGGAAGGAAGGAAGGAAGGAAGAAAAAATTATTCAATGATCTGCCACTGCACAGTAACTCAATTATCCCAAGCCTTCGTAGTCAGTGTGTATTTTTTTTAGATCTATTATTAAGTTTATGACCATAAAATAATACGCTTTCGTTATTTTAACCTTTAAAATTTTTTCACGAACCATCTAAGGGTCAAACTCTCCACTTTAAAAACCACGCATCCATATTCCATCATTTCTTATTCTCTGCATCATTATTGAGACTTTTATTCGCATCAAGTATTCATTGCATCATCAAAATACGTAAATCGAGTATAAAAATAAATTGATTCTATAATTACATTTTTTTAGATTCGATAGAATATTAAAGATATCAACGATCTTGAATTCTTTTTCTAATAAGTAAAATATAATACATAATAAAACAATATAAAAGTAAGAAATAAGATTATCCAGAAGAAGTGAAAAAAAATCGATTGAAAAAAATATAATAATAAATATAAGAATGATAGAGTTAAAATAATAGGGGAGGGGAAGGGGGTTAAAAAAGAAGAAAACAAAAAGGGTTAAAAGCGGTCACCGATTAGAGATGAGATGAAACCCCACCACCAATAGTCCAGCTACGATACCCTCGATTATCTTCCGGTCAGTAAGAGATCAGAGTTGCTTCGTATCTCTGTGAGCGCCGTTGGTTGTGGTCCCATGATTCCACGAGGCGGAAGCTGTTTATTAACGTGAGGCAATGATGATGATGACGATGATGATGATGATGATGATGACAGAACGACGACGAACACCCAGGTCACCGACAACGCAGAAGCTAACAGAACCGATACCGAACGACAACTTTGTATTCGAGAGGCAGGCATACTTGCTTGCTCATTAACGTTCATTGTAATTAATTATTTCAATTACAAGATATTTCGGTTTTTTTTTTAAAGTGACAAAAAGAGTGATATAGAAGTGAGAAAAGAAAAAAGATAAAGAAGAAGGGGAGGAAAAAAAAAGAGGAACTGTTGTAACGCCAAAGAGAGAGGGGTGTCAAGTGAAAATATAAAAGGAAACTTTAAGAATCAAAACCTACCTACCAATTCAAAGTGTCGATTAAAGGGACAACCAAAGGACATCGGAAGGTGGAGGTGGACACAGGATCCTACAAAGGAAATCGTCCTGTCTCTATTAAATTCAAATTAATTCTCAAAGAAGTAAAGTTCGATCGATATCTCCCAAAACGTTAACGACCTACGTCGTTTACAAGCTCTCGTCGGAAATTCCTCGCTTTTCGGTGTGTTATTACGGCGTAGTTGCAGCTATTTGTGGCTTTCCCCATTCACCACCATCACCCTCTGCCCTGCCCCTTGCACCCCCCCCCCCCCCCGCCACACTTGAAACTAAATTCACTGACTGAAATTACTAACGAAATTTTGGTGCTACGTTTTATGGTTATATCTTCGTTAAAATACGAATTTTCTCCGAGTAATGATATTTTTTTTTTCGTTGAAAAAAAAGTGAATGTAATTTTGTTTCGTTTGTATATTTTTTTTATCGATTTTTTTGGTTGAATTTTTTATTTTTCATTACAAAATTGACGGGAAGAAAAATATTTCAAAGACGATCTTTGAGCTTTGTTTTAAATGACATATCGGTATTTGCGTTTGACAGAATGGATGCCACCCATTGATCATCAATTATTCAATTAACTATATTGCTGCGAATATAAATTTAATCTCTGATAGAGAATCAATAAGGTGTTCAATTAGTTTGCGACTGCGTTCTTGTGCTGTGTTATTGCGTGAGTCCAGATGTGTGTGTATGTGTATGCGTACGTGCGTGTACGTGTGATATATGATATGTGACGTCAATTAGATTAATCGTTCGTTTATCGTGAAAAGGATTGAGTAACTCGTATAATATGACATCCGAAGTTATGTCTGTCAATGATTTGACTTGATCTTCTCGTGCTCGTGATACTCCTAGTTACTCTGTGTGATCTTTATTACGAATGAAACTTTAAACAACCGAAAGATATTCGTTTATTTCCAATGGATCGGTACGTAATTTCTTATATGTATTGTTAAGATAATTTTTAAAATAATTCCAAAATGCTCGCTACTTATTCGTTCCTTTTTTTATTTCTTCCTTATTCCAATGCGAACATAATTTGATCTCATAATACGTCTGTCCTAGTTTTTATGCACTAATGAACTCGTATCTGAATTTTTTTTGTTCATACCATAGTATTTCATTGAAAAGCTAAGGAGAGATACTCGTTTTACGGTAAAAGTAAAACCAAAAATAACCCCTTTTCTTCCTAATATTCAAAGGTTTTTTATTTTAGAAAAACAGTATTTGCTGAATTTACATTTCTCTCTAAACATAATCGTGAATTAAAAAAGCAAAAAAAAAAAAGTAGAAAAAAAAGATAGGAAAAATTCTTTGGGGCTAAACGTTCTGTTTTCTCTTTTGTTTCAGTCTCGGTGTACCAGTACACCGTAGAAGAGCGAACAATGAGTATGAAAAGAACAGAAGCTAAGTAGCAGCAGATTGCAGGTAAGGAAACAGAACGAGGAACTAACGAGAAAAAAGAAATATAAGGAACAAAGAATCGAGCGATAGAGGAGAAATATAAGAAGAAAAAGAAAAAGTGGATGTAGAGAAGGTGACGGTGAAAGTAAAAAAGAAAAAAAAGGAATAAGAAAAAAGGAGGAAAAGAAAGAATAGGGAAGAAAGCAAATATACATCGAAAATATGACGACGAGTAGAACTTTCAAAACTACGTGGAGGCTAACGTGGTTCATCTGCCTGTTATTGGCCAGCTGTTTGGCACAAACTTCGCCAATGTGTCCAGAACAACGTGAAATTGCACCCTGTTCCTGTTCCATGAAAAAGGCTGGCTTGGATATCGTCTGCGAGCAAACTGAATTAACACACATTTCAACAGCCATGAATACTCTCAAAGGAAAACCAAATACCGTCATTTTTTATTTGAGACTCAGACACAATAATTTACCTAAACTTCAAGGCTACATGTTCCTCGGTCTGGACATACGTCATCTTACTATTCACAATAGCACTTTGGCTGCAGTTGAAGAATCCTCCTTGAACTCGATCGGTAAGTCAATAATAAGATCGATCAAGCTCGTTTAAAATGTCTTCTGTCTCCTGAAAAAGTTTTTGCGTTTGTAGCTATCTCATAGATGAAAAATTATTTTCCCCACTATCCTTACTCGAATCAATCATATTTTGATTAACGTCGGAGAATATAGAAAAAATAATTTACCAAATGATTGAAAGACGATACGACTTATATCATTTTTTGTTACAGGGAACAAATTAACGCAACTTGATTTCTCGCAGAATTATTTAGGAATCGTTCCATCACTGGCGTTACGAAACCTTCATCATTTACTTATTTTGAATCTTAATCATAATAAAATAAATGCCATTCATGCTAAAGCTTTCGAAGGCCTCGACACACTTGAAATTCTTACTCTCTACGAAAATGAGATATCTTCGATAGACGGGGAAGCATTTAAGGGACTTGATAAGTACGATATTGAAATATTTTGATAATTATTTTAGTCCTATGATAAAAGATCAATTTCTAATCATGATAAAAACAATTATACCAACAGTCGAAAATTAAAACGGCTCAATCTAGGAGGGAACAAATTAACAAGCATACCAACGTCTGCACTTTCCTCGTTGGATATGTTGAAGAAGCTGGAAATGCAGGAAAATAAAATACGATCCATCCAGGAAGGAGAATTTGAAGGTAAGCAAGGCAGATTTGATTTATACTTGATTAAAATTCAACAATCAATGTTATTGCTTTTCTTAATTTAACTTTACGATAACTATAAGTACAAATATTGTTTTATTATTATCTTTAAATTGTTATACTTATTATTTTAGTTATGGACTATATATAGACCATAGTCCTCTGAATTTAATTATAAGATATATAACTTTTGTTAAGACCTTGAACTAATTAAAATATAAATAGGTATGAATACATTTTTAGTAGGTTTAATGTCAATAATTGTTTCATTCGTACAATCAAATCTAGATTTTAAAGTCTATTCTTTGCTTTTATTTAAATCAAATTATATCGTATGATATTAACAATAAGTTTAATACGAATTGAACTATTGCTTTCTCGAGTTAGCTTAAGAGAATAGTAAGAAAAGTTATCTTCTTCTTCATATGCCATCTCCATTTTTGGAGGTTGGCTATCATCATTGATATTTTGATTTTTGGAAGCTGCTGCTTTTTTTATTGGTTTTTTGTAGCAGGATATTTTTCATATTGGTTGCATTCCTCATATCAGTAACAACTTGTCTTTCCCGGAAATTCAGTCCTATCTTATCGGAAGACTTTAACTTCCGGAATAATACTAGTTCCTGGTATTAAAAAAATATCGTGTTTGTAAAAAATATCAACTCTTCTTAAAAAGAAACAAAAACAAAATTAATTCGATGTTATTTCTAGAAGATAATCATCGTCGTAATTAATAATATCGATGCACGTATTTTCCTTAGGATTGAAAAGTTTGGACTCATTAGGATTGGCGCATAATCAGATTCGTTCTGTACCAGCTCGTGCATTCCATCATTTGACACAATTAAATTCTTTGGAACTCGACGGGAATGAAATCGTCCATGTCGATCCAGATGCATTTATTGGCCTTGAAGGTGAGTCAATTTGATTAACTCGTTAACATTTTCTCGAAAGGTAAACTTGTTTCTATATTAATGCTAATTTTATACATTATTTAATAAAAATGTTAAATTTTCTCTAATATTTGAAGTAAGATACGGTTTCTCCATTTTCATTGAAAATTACTCGCACAATTCTCTTTCGAAAGAAATATCTTCTTTCAACGTTATGCTTGAATACTTCAATAATATTGCAAAGTGCATCTCACGAGCGTGATTTAATGTATGGAAGTAGTAGTTTATGCGCATCGCAGATCACTTATATAAATCAAACACAGACAAACACACACACACACACACACACGCACACTCGTGTAACACGAATGTGTATAAGCAAGTTAGAATGCATTGCGTGTGGGATCTTTTAATCCCCGCGTGGATATATCAAAGCGTTTAATTACAATCATTATGTAGTAATGTGTATTACGTATAAAACACAAGGATTCATTTGTCACGACTATACATCGACTGTATAAAAATTTAATTATATGTTTAACAGTTTGGTATCGTAAAACTTTGCTATTTAATCTCCTACAATAATAGAAATGTCCACCTTTTGATAATGTTATTTTTCAGAAAATCTACAATATTTACGATTAGGGGATAACAATTTGCACACGGTACCGAGTGATGCTCTTAGACGTTTGCATCGTTTACGTCATCTTGACTTAAGAGCAAACAACATAACTGTTCTCCCGGAGGACGCTTTCACCGGTTACGGAGATTCGATATCTTTTTTGAATCTTCAAAAAAATTTGTAATTATAATTCATATTTTGATCTTTGTGTTTGCCCGATATCGACATAAACGTCAACATTTTCAATATTTCAGAATCAAAGTACTACCGCCGTTGGTTTTTGAAAATTTAAATTCCCTGGAAACGTTGAGCCTGCAGAATAATAAGCTCACACATATACCCGAAGAAGTGACAGAAACAATCGTCGACACATTGCGACATATCGACATAACTGGTAACGAAATGATCCAATTTCTATAAATAATTTTGATTATAAACGTAGAGTGTATTCAATTTAAATCCCAGGACACGATTGAAAAGACCTTGTCAACTTTTATATATCAAAATTTATATAAAAGAAATAACAAAAGTTGACAATCTTGACGAAACATAGAATAAAATCAACAAATATATTACGGAATAAAACTACTTGATTTATCTGATTATTATTTTTTTCTTTGTTTTAATACAGACAACCCGTTGATATGCGATTGCGAGCTTCGTTGGTATCCAGCATGGCTTCAAAATCTTCGCGACAAGGACGACGAAATAATGTCAAAGAAGCGTACGGTTTGTATGATGCCGTCCGAGCACCGGGAATACTCCGTTCAAAATATACCTTTAGAAAAAATGGGCTGCGTCAGAAAGAACACGGAGAGAATGTCGTCAAACGGGATTTCCGTTTACCGGAGCATCTCTTACGCACACTTTTTCGCATTTTTCATCGTCTGCTTGTAAACGTTTCGTTATCTATCTTAGTTATTTTAATTATTTGTTTTTTTTTCTTATTTTTGTTGATTTTTATTTTTACTTCTTACCTCATCGGAGACCGAAAGATATCACTCGTCACGAGAAAAACGCGAACTCGAATGAAATTTTTTTCTGCTTTTTATTTCAAATTAAACTAATAAACAATAATTTTCTCATTGTTTCATTATTTAATCGTTCTATTTATTCGTGATTTAAAACATTATATCGGACAAATGTTTTATATACATACATTTAGATCTCGTTCCAATCGGATAGAGACATCGAATACACTCTATGAAAGATAGCAATGAAAGTATATGAAAATTAAGATATCATATTAACGTAAAATATGTCGTAGCAACGTTTCTCGTATTCTAATAGTAGTTATACTTTCGAACAGAGTATTCGTAAGTAACTGCGACAATCGATAGTTCTACGACGATTAGATCCTTTCTCCTTTAAAATTAGTCGATTAGCACTTCTGAGAGTACGTTTCTCTAAATTGCATCAGTTGCAAGAAACATAAAGGGTTCCATTCGCAGAAAATAAGTAGCGGCCAAGTGTTGGTGGGGGTGGGGGGTTAGAGGTTGAGGGAATGAAAAGAAAGTGGACTAAATTTACCCGCGGACTGTTCAATGTCGTAAATCATAGTCGTAAGGTTATTCATTTAATCGACGTAAATGTTCGAAGAATCGTCTGAGGGAAGGGCGGAGAGGAGGAGGGTCAGGGAGGAGGGATTTTCTCGTTCTATTAAACAAGAAAAAAATGAGGAGGTAAAAGAGAACGGAAATCAATTCCGTCGATCTCACGGAAGCGAGTCTCGTTTTTTTTACGAGTGCATGAGCTTTCATCACCAAAACGTTACATATCAATATCGTTGCCAACCATTTTGTGAATATTCGTTAAGGTTGCAAAGCGAAAGGAGATTAGTATAATTGCTGAAGTAAAAAAAAAAGGAGATAAGAAAAAAAAAAGAAAAAACAAAAAAGATAGATCCCTTTACAAAAAGAAAAAAAAAAAAAAAGAAAATTTAAGAAAAAAGAAGTGAATATAATTAATTAAAGGGGCTCTAACCATTCGGACCGCTCGAAAAATCGATATATATATTCTACTAAAAAATGTATAAACTCTTAAGTAATAAATTAATCGCTATTCGCGAGTAAACTGATTCTTTTTCGGATGCGACATGACGGTGAAACACTTGAAGCCAAGTTACGTGTGTTCCGTGGCAAAGGGTCTCCGCGAAAATTACTGCATCGACGCAATTTTTAAATATTTTTATCCAATATTTATTTTGAAGCATTTCCGAAGGAGCCGAATTTTACTGTGTTTTTCAGAAATAAAAACATTTCGTTTTATACTGTCGAGTTTATGAATTTTTGTTTTTTAGAATAGATCTATTTTTTCAGCGGTCTGGGTGGTCCCCGTAATAACACTTGTAATAATAACAATTTAATAATAATAAAAATAATAATAATAATAATTATAATTATAATAATAATAATAATAAAGATAATAATAATAATAGAATTAGTAAATGTAAAATCAATGGCATCATTAAAGGCTACCTCAGCAAAACAGATCCTTTGGAACCTAAGCTACAAGGAAGGAGGATAGACAGCATGGGACCCAGAGAAGCGTATAAATATTTAGGATACCAACATTTAGGATACAAAGTACCTCAATTAATCACACCAACATAAAAAAAAACACATTAAAAACATAATATAAACAAAGCTAAACGAAATATTCAGTACCCAACTATCCGCCAGAAATGTAGTAAAAACCATTAACACATACGCCAATGGGATTTTAAGATCCAAACTGATCGATACCTAGCGCATAATATGCCAGACATTGATAGTCATCGATAAGCAGCAGAACATAGTTCTTTTCGCCAACGAAGCAATATCAGAAAATGCGAGAGTCAACGAGAATAGCTTTGAAAAGACTACAAAGTACCGAGACTTAGAGATCGAAGTTGGAAAGCTGTGAAAAAAAAAGTGAAGACGATACCAGTCATTATTGGAGCTTTGAGTGTAATCCCAAAAGATCTGGGACACCACTTGGTAGCCCTCGGCATAGACAAGATCAACATCAATCAACTACAGAAAGTGACGCTTTTAGGAACAGCCTATACTTTAAGCCAGACTCTTGGGTAGAGCTCGATATTGGAGAAGATGTCAAATCCAGCTAAAGACCAGGCGTTTGAAAGAAACATCAATAATAATAATAACGATAACAACAAGAATGAGAACTAAAACAACAACACAACAACAATAATAATAGAATAAACTTTTTACACGCACATATCAAACTCGTTCCTGATGCGAGAACCGATTCGTAAATAGCAATATTGACGTTTTAATTATTCGTACATCGTATGGGCTTTTTCACTTTTATTATTAAAAAGATTATTTAAATACGAACTTCGTCGAAATGATTTTTTATGATAACAACAATCGCGAACACGTATCGGAATATATAACGAATTGCTTTAGAATTAATCTAGCAATATTAGATTGTTAGAATGTAGTAGTCAATATTGTAATTAAACTATCTCACATATCTATATTGAATTGTCTTGGGTCGAATCGAGCAAAGAACGGGCTATTACAACCGGTAAGAATATCTTCAATCGATTAAGATCGTTAGTTTTCTCGTCTAACTCATGCAAAGGCTCGTGTAGCCGTTGAAATGACATAACTACTGTTGATGAATCCTAATACACCGTACAGGAAGCTGACACTTGTCAAAGCCAGTAGAGTACAAACGCGATTATTCACAGATCTCGTTGCTCCTCTTTCATGACTATACAAATCTAAATGCTGATATTGACGTGCGTATTAAAATTAATATTACCAATCATATAAAGTATGCACATAAAAAGACTATTTCAGCTAATTCGAAAATGAACAAGAAATACATATTAAATCAGGATGGTCTTGTATGAATAATAATCAGACTACGTATTATCTAAAATCACTAGCTGTGTGTGTTCGCCATTGATCGATATAATCGTTGATCGATTATTTCTAAGGATATATATTCACGCGAGACAATAGAGGTATAATTATTATTAACTATTAATCGATATCGTCATCTGTCATTACGCATGATTCTCCTCTGTAATATCAACCTTCATATTCGATTATACGAAATTACCAATTATTAATAATAAAAATTTATAAATACATATATATATACATTAACGGCGAATATTTCTTGTGACGAGATCTCGCGACACGTAAATCATAAGTCATGGACATTGAAGAAATGTTCACAACGAGTGAAATCGCGAAAGCGCTAAAAACGTAAAATGTGTTTTACAATTTGATAATAGGAGGCTTAAAAATAATTAAATAAATTAATAATAATATATAGTTGAAGATTAATATATTACTATTATTTTTTATATTATATATTATATATTATTATTATTAAAAATTTATATTTTCTGGAGTGCCAAGGTACTCGATCCTTTAAGCCATTTATAATAATTATTATTATTATTATATTTATTATTATTATCATATTATAATATAAGAAGATACATATCGGAATTAAGCTAAGTATTACATAATAACAACGTGATTTTGCCACCTGTAATTCACTTTTATTTGATTCAATATTTTTTTAATGAAAGAAAAGGAGAAAAATATAAATTTATGTTTTAATTTTTATTGTTACGTATATATGATAATCGTATAGAATTTAATCGTATATGATAATCGTATAGAAATAAGAACATCAGAATTAATTATTGGTAATTGATTAATTTAAACAAACTTATATAATTAATCGTAAAGGAGAAAATACTAAAATTTATGTAAAATTTTGGTTTTTCTCTTTTAATCGAGGAGTAAAAGTGTATGCCCAAAATTTAACATGTAAGATTATAGTTAATTGAAATTCGATATAAAGGCTTAGATGCTTATAAAAACACTAAAGATCGTATACATATCGTAACTGTATGAAATTTCAAAGAAGTTATTTGTTAATATATATAAATATATGTGCGTTAAAATACACATATCATTAAAGATATATAATATATGTATAGGTATATTCATATATATATATATATATAAACACATTTTGCATATGCATATTAAATGTTTTTTTTAAGAAAATATTGAATAGAAAATATTGAACCGTTGCACGAACGTTATTAAAGTTTAAATCTTTTTCTTCTCGTTTTTCTTTTTCGATTATTATTTTTATACTTTTCATCATACACTGGGTAGATCAAAATTAAACCCAACAGAGATATTCAAGTTTCTGGGTAATTCTAACTTACCCTGTATTAAAGTTATAATTTCAAATATGCCAACAATTATGAAAGTCAAAGCTTAAACATATGTAATTGTTAGTAAAATAATTTAAAAGATTGATCTTATATAGTATATTTACCCACTTAACACAAAACGTTAATATGACGTTCGATTTACGTCATTTTTCAAAAATGCTTTTAGTCTAGACAATTCGATCTTTTTTGATAATTTTAATTCAGAAAACAATATCTTTGTTTATACTATCATAATTAATAATTTCAAATCGATATGTCAAGTATGATGATTCTCTAAGGCCCTACATACAACATTGAGAGAATCTATATAATAACATATCAAAATATTAACACAAACACATACAATTAATGCAATTTACGTTATAGACGTGTAAAAATATTTCAGCGGAGTTTCGTCATTAACATAAATTTATTATTTTTATTAAAACCTATGAGAAATTAGATCAAATGCATTTTTGTTTTCTTTTAGATACGCAATATGAATATCGTATTTAATATAAGCTCCGTGCTTGAAAAAGTTACGTGTAACGGTTAAATGAAAAATAAGTAACAGCTAAATTAATATTAAAAGCAGAAGAAGGAGGAGAAGAAAAAGAAAATTAGTGATATTAGTACAGTAGCACTTGTTAAAAATGGTCAGAAGTTATGTAAAAAGACAAAAATTAACGTTTCATGTCATAGAGGGAATAAAAGTTTCTACGAAACTTTCCATGCAACAATTGATAACAATTCTTTTTTTTTCTTCTTTTTATTATTACTGTTATTATTGTTATTTACACGCCTTCTCAAACTTTATTGCAAATATTTCTTATTAAAATTATAATAAATCATTCTTTACGTTTGATTTAATTGTTTAACGACGACGTATTAACAAACTGAAAAAAAAAAACTTTTAGCCATTAGTCAATTGATTCGATCAAAAGAATTATTCGAAATTCGATAATATTAATAAATGCATTATAAATGAATAAATATAATATATTCATTTAACGATTCGGCCAAAACTACCACGACATCTGACCCGAAAATTAATACAAGAGATATATATATATATCTACCGTAGGAATTTATTAATCACGTAGGAAAAAAAAATTAAACAGATATTAACGAAAAAGAAAGAAATAACAAAAAACACAAAAAAAAAAATAAAATAAAATAAAATAAAATAAACAAAAGAATAAAAAAAGGGAAGGACCCTCGGATGTGCGTTTTAATCGGCGTAATCGTAATTGAGGGAAAAACCCAAAAGAACCATGTCAAGACATATCTTTCGAACGTGCTGCCGTCATTCTCGTCGGGCGCGTTAACTAATATTATTATAAACTAATTATTATAAACGGTATTTTTGTACAGTGTCTTACAGCGCGAGTCGGACGATGTGCGGCAGCCGACGCACTTGACGAGATCGTCCGCGCCACAACGTCCCTTTAAAAGTTAACAAATTATTATCTCTCAGTCCTAATATTTCAAAGGAAAAAAAGGAGAAAAAGAAATTTGAAGAGAAAAAAAAATAAAAAATAAAGAAATTGAAAATGGAAGGAAATGATGAATTAAAAGTAACCGTATCGTAGATGTTATTACGACTACGACGAATATATTGTCGAAATTTAAAAGAAAAATATTTCTTGGAAAGAATCTTATGTCCTATCGTTAACAAAATAACATCCTTCTTCTCCTACCAACCCACGATTTTACCAATTATTCAAATCTTTCGTATATTAAAGAAGGATTAACAAAGCTGACCTTGTAATTTAAAAGAAAAATAAAAAAAGAACTGTCCAAGTAATATTTAGATTATAAATAACGTATGATTATATTATTATTCGTGCTCTCCTAAAGTACCGTTACTTCGCTTTTTTCACGTGTGCAAAAAAAAAATTAAGAAAGAAAAAGAGAGAGAGAGAGAGAGAGAGAGAGAGAGAGAGAGAGAGAGAGAGAGAGAGAGAGAGAGAGAGAAAGAGAGAGATAGAGTCTCTTAAATGTACATTTTTTATATTAAGCATTACATAAACCTCTGTATATTGTATACTCTGAAAAACATCACGCAAGCTATTACACAAAACATGTGCTTTACAACACGACAATTGATATTATCTCTCGTACCTACATCTTGTATGTGTCTTCTCTTTTATTAAAATATATATATCTATATTATGTAAGACATATAATATATATGTATATTATATGTGAACATTAGTGATTATAAATTATATTTAAGTTAGTATAAAAATAGAATATGTAAGATTATATAGTTTACACGAGTATATGATTCCGCGTGAGTGTATGTGAATGTATAATGAAAAGCGTACACGCACGCGTATATACGTGTATTTTAATAGATAAAATAATAAATTCTTTATTCCTAAACACACATAAAAAAGAAAAAAAAAACAAACATACTTATAGAATACCATAAATACACACAAACACACCTTTATGCCTAAAGAAACTATATTGATGTTATATCGTATATATTGTATGCATATATATATATACGTATATTATGTGTACTATACATAAAGCATACTCGATATATACGAAATTTGATCTGCATGTCTATACATAAAAAAAAAAAAGGTTACACATACATTTAGAGATATATTCATTATTAAGGTTAATCCAGCTACGTAATATCATGTTTACAAAAGATTTATTCCCCTCAAAGATGATTCCCTACAAAACCTACTTTTAATTCTAATCTACTTGTCATTCTCTTTATTATGTCGTTAACGATTAACTGTGTATATGTGAGAACTTTCAAACAAAATAAAAAGTATATAAGCAAAATACGAAATGAGAGACGAATGGATGAATAAAATCCTCTCTGATGTTTTGCATTTTAATTATTATTTATTTTTTGTAATAATATATAAGCTATATTAAATAAATATCTTAGGCCTGAATTGCGAAACGAGTTAAATAAAATCAAATTCGTCTTTTTTACTCTCCCTTTTTACAGGTTTGAGAAACTTTTTTATTAATACCATCTCAGACTTATTCAATACTAACAGAAAGGTCGGATTATATTTATGTATACATTTTAATGTTCCCAAAAGTTACATAGCTTCCGCCTCCATAATTCACAAATCCTTTTCCTTTTACAAGAACTCTTTACAAAAAAATTCTTTAAACTAATTTCATGCTAACTCCGTCACACCCTTTTGACAAACATTCTTTACAAACATTTCTTAATACTACCTCCATAAACCTTTCTACTTTCTTCACTGCACCTATATTCTCATCCCGGTGATTGTTTCCTTCTATTCTTTAACTCCTTCCTTCGCGCAAAAATAAGAAAGTCAAAACAATGAGAACTCATACCTTCTTCCATCTAATTCTTACTCTGTCCTTCTTAGCCCTACTTTCTCCACTCTTTGCACACCTTCTTAATCTCATGATTACTTTCATCAGTAATCTTTCGAAACCTGCGTTATATTTTTTATAATATAATTATTAATATTATTTATATTTAAATGTAAACTACGAATATAAGTTTTATTAAACTATTTCAATTGTGTGACACACACACGCACACACACGCGCACAATATTAATAGAGATCAGATTTACGGTAATTTATCATCTCCATTTTAAAACAAACTAAGTAATTAAACGCAATTTCGGATTCTTCCTCGTTGCTGGTGCCTAAAAAAATAAAAAATTACATTTTATCACGTAACATATTGTCTATCGAATTGTCAGATAAATATTTAAACTGCGAAATTAATATTTTTTATGCAATAAAGTGCATGAAAATAGTTAAGTAGTTTAATCAAATGTATTATTTATTTACCGTCTTTACAGCATTTGTGAATAATAGTAATTACTTGAGGTGGAATGGGTCTTTTTGCCTCGCCCAATCGATTATTAATCAATTGAATTAATTCATTCGGATACAATTTAGATTCGCGGAGCTGTAATTATACATCCATAAAATAGAACATAGTACACACACACACACACTTATTTAATTTAAATATTTATATTAAAATATTTACCACGCCATGTTTTTTAAATATGCAAGCAGTGACAGCTCCTACTTGTTTTCTTACATTTGATGGATATCTTCCTACTTCCACATCGAAAATTGTTTCGCTTAGTTCCAAGAAAGTTTCTAATTAGATTCAAAGATAAAACAATTATTTTAATTGAATATAATATAAACCAAAATTAATACACAACATTTTTGCTTACCTAAATCCACTTGTCCCTTATTTAAACATGATTGCATTTCGTTTACTGATAAACCTACTTCCTCCGCTACCTGGGCAATTTTATGATTTGAAATATCTGCTTGCTGAAATAATTATTTTAAAGTAAATTCTTTTTCAAAATATTAATTTTTTTTTATTTTTGACTTTATATATATACGTATATATATTTACTGTATAAGCACACAGCAGGAAAAAAACGAAAAACACGAGACTCTTCATGATATCCAATATTCTTCTAAAAATACGGTTAGATATAAAATAATATGGTAAATTAGTTGATTAAAGCTATACTAGTTAATGATGCTTCCATTAACGTATTCAAGCTTATATACTCTCTATAGATGCGCAAACAGTCGAAGGTCGTAAGATAAAACTCTAACGTAGCATATTAAAAACGTGACATGTAAGATATCGAAAAAGATCAAAAAAGAACGTTGTTTTGAATGATAGGTACTTTTAAAAGTATAAATTTGCAGAAATGTTTACAAACTATTCAAAATGAAAACATTTCATGGGAAAGACTAACTTGCAGTTTTGTTTTAGTAAGTAGAAACACATTAGTAAGTATGCGAAAATAATGGATCATTGAAGTCAATCTACGCGCAAAAATAAGAATATTTTTACGATTTTTTGTTTTGTTTTATGAATAAACACTTGGTAATAGTTTTTACATTTCTTGTTCCATATGAATAAATCTCATACTAATAGAAAGAAAAAAATAACAGAACAAAATTTATTACAAAAAGGAACTAATCTCAAATTGACAGCTTTGAAAAACTCTTTCTGACTCGCATAAAAATATTTTTTGGCTTCCCACGTTTGAAAAATCGTTATTTGTAGAATTATCGCTGATATTAGCTAAAATAAAAAAGTTAGGTCAAGAAATTAAAATAATAGTTTGTTTTTAAAATTAAGATATTGAAAGCCTCAACTTTTAATCGATATTTTATTATAGTTAATATTTTTTAGAGTAGCGTATAAACATTTAAATACAATTAGTATAATAGCTATTTGACTAGAATTTGATTATGCATCAAGAATACAAATGTATAAATTCATGTTTTTCTGAAAACATGAAATATTGTTATATTTTGACAAGCTGTTAATTTAGAAAAATTTGTATACATATGATGCATATTTTATGAAACTTTAAACAAGTTTTAGTATCGGTGTTATTTGATTAAAAAGAAAAAATAATTGTTTGAAAAAGTTTTTAAACATTTCGAATTTTATTATAAGTTATATGAATAAGATATTGTTTATTTAATTGTCGATATTCTTTTACGTTAGTGTCGTTCTTTATTTGTTAAAAGTTTTTGGACTTTGTATATCCGTTCGTAAGTAAAGTCTGTTTTTCTATCTCCTTCTGTTCCATACGTACATTTGTATCAAAGTAAAAAAAAAATAAATTTATATTTTCTTTCAAAAAAAATATCCGATAGAGCAATTATTTAATACAATTACTCAGAAGAAGTGTAGAAATTCCATTTTTCTAAGTATTACTATCTTTACTACTTTTTGTTTTCAATGTACTGTTGCACATTGTTAATTTAATTTCGTAAATAGAAAATATTTACAAATATTCAATGCTCTTGGCATTGCTAGTTTTACTACACTTTGAATTTAATAAGTAAAGGTTATCTGAATACTGATAAAAGGTCACAAAACATAACTCTTTTTACAAATTCGCATGCTTCTTCTTATCATTTAAAAATGTATTATGAAGTTTACAAAAATTCTTTAGCAATGACTTAATCAATCGTATTGTAGAAGAACTCATTTATTACCTTATCTGCTTTTTAATATTTTTACTGGTTAAGAACTTACCTTTTAATCCTGTTATATAAATACAAAATATTTTATCTGTAAAATAAACGAAATACTACCATTTTGGTATATGTCTCTATGAAGTTTACGCCTGGTTGTTGAGAAAAACTTTTCTATAGCAGCCATGCTTCGCGTAACTCGATTATTTTATCAGAGTGGTATTTCGTTCTTAATACCCATCAAACACCGAGCGAATACGATTCACGAAGAAAATCCTACATTGGAAGAAACACTGGAAAGTTCAAATTCAAATGAATATAAGAATGCAATAAACCTCAAAGACGACGCGGTTGTATGGACTGAAATCGAAAGGACAACCAATAAAAATATGATTACATGTAGATGGGTATTAAATTGTATTATTTCTTCGACGTTTTTCTGTTGCCAGTTTGAATGATTCTCAATTGTCATCTTTTGTAAGTACTTGCTCATTGGCCTACATTTTAAACTATGGCTTGAATCTTTGCCCAAATCATCGTTATTACCATTATCACCGTAATTACAGTCATTTGTCGATATCATTTCCAAAGTACCTTTTTCGGTCTTCCTTTTAAAATCGTCTTCATTGAATCTCACATCCCTGCTTTTAACTATCTTATGTGACTATGAGTTCCAGAACTTTTATGCCTTGGCTTCAACTACATACCCGAGAAAAGTGCATGTTTATGACTTTAATAGTAATTTGTTGCGATTTGACATCTTGTCTAGTACGTATACCTTGCATCCAAAGATTGTCAGGTGTGATACATCTGTTGGAGAATCAAGACGCCCGCCGATTCTCCTAAACGCGACCTATCACCGAGTAGCGGCAGCATCTACCGGTGCGACTCGTTAGAAAGAAATCGAGCATCGTTTACGCTTGCGCCTTGACAGCTCGACCGTCCGTTTCTTATTCCTACCTGGCGATTTTCGTTATCATTCTCTCTCAAAAGGTGATAACGTAAACACGTTTTTAAAAACGCAATTTTTCTCGCGTCTTTTCTCAAAGGCTTTCGTCATCTTGGATTTTCGCATAGTTCGTTTATTTGAATTCGGTATTAGGCTTTTGATCAATTCAGTACCGGTCAGCAGTTGAAACTGCAAGTGGAGCTGCTACTCAGCTCGAGAGCTCACATCGAGGTCGGGTAAGTCATTATTACACTTTCTATTCACCTTCGGTAAGAATGAATCGACGATCCTTTTCTCATCTACACTCTTGTAGCCAGATCTGTTCAAGGATCGTATTAATTCTTTCGTAACTTTTCGTAACTTTTTCATGTCAATTTTCGTATGGTGTAATGTTTTTCGAAGCCTTTGAGTTAGTTCTGTTCATTATATATGTTGATGTACTTCTTGCCTCCGCCCAGAACATTTTTGTTATATCGGTACCTATTAACATACACCTCGTCATTCCAACGAGCGTCCCATTTAATCTTTCACGACCCCATTATGTCGAGAACTTCTTATTGCGACATTCGAGTTCATTGACGATTTTTAGGGTCTTGATCATTTTCCCTGCTTCATTTTTAGCTAGAACTTTTTATTCCATGAATGCATCTCTTATCTAATCTTTTGACTTTAAAAAATATATTTTCGTCCACCTTGTTTTATTTTCTATAAAACTAACAAAATATGTTGCTCCATCATTGGGCGTGGTACGCATTGGCCCACAAACATCTGACAATGAGTGTATTAGCTTAAGTGTCTGTTTGCTTTTGTGGGTCGACAGAATAAACGGAATTGCAGTTCGCTTACACTTAATGCGGATTTTACAGATAGATATTTCATCGTTCAGGTTCATGATTATACCTTACACCATTTATGTGAATGTTAACGATTTCAAGGCTAGAAGCGTTAGAAAAAAAGGTCAAACGCAAAAGTTCTATAAGACGTTTATACCGAATTATTTATGAATTGAATAGCTTATTGTTAGTCACATATTACTTCGATCTATATACCGTTAGATGTTATATCAAGGTTTATTTATTAGACGAACAGGTTATTCGATTAAATGATTAAAAAGAAATGTTTTAAACGTTGCAATAAAATTATGTTTAAAGTATCTCTCGTTATGTATTTTTACGATAATTAATTATTATTTTTGTAGGAAGAGAAAAATATATTCTGTTATTGTAATATATATTATAAATAGGAGTACTATACATCATATACTCACATTGAATGTTTTGTATAATGTTCAGATTACTATGATTTTTCAGAAACTTCTTATAATCAAATAAAGATATTTTTTAAACAGAAATTGATCAGTACTCGTTGAATAAATTCACGTAAAAGAAATTCTTCAAACAAATAGTCTTTAAAACTATTGCTTCTTCGTTAAAACTACAAAAAATAAAATTACCAAAATACTAATATTATTTAGGAATACTTTGATATCGAAAAATGAAACTTCCAATAATACATGTACATATTCACTTGTGAAAAAAATATGATCGTGAATATTGAATCTATTTTAAATAATTCAGTTTTTTTCCTTTAACATTTTTATTTAATTTGAATCAAAGACAAAATATTTCTTGTAATCGTTTGAATCATTCAATATAAATATATATATATATTTTTTTTTGTAGACATCTATATATAGATACATGTTATATGACGAAATGTTTCAACGGAATTTCCTTACCTTACATCATTGTTCTTACTTTTCCGCTCATTTTAATGATAAATGCTCGTCATTTATCCTAGTTACCTAGTTGAAAAGCATCTATAAACATTATACTATGTCCATTACAAATCATGGCATATATACTAATAGTATATATGCACCCTACACATCGATCGGAGGAAATCCTTTAGAAAGATAAAATGTTATTATATTGAAAATTTATATTAATGTGTAGATTTGGTAGAATAATAATAAATATGAACAACGCATACACTCACAGAGCGTTTGGTATATAATGCCTATAAAATATGTTTCGTTGAAAATAACTGTAGATAAACTAATTGTTGTATAATCGGTTGCTGGAACATCGTAGATTGTAATGCAGTATCTTGGGTGTCAAGAAAAATTTGTCGATAAATAATATTTCGTGTTTTTTTAAGAACTTGAAATAACATAAATGGATAATAATTTAAAGAATTTGATTGTCAAGCAAAAAATATTTCTTTTTACAAAAGAAACAATCTATAGAGAATAGTTTGCTGTAAAAATTCATTCTTTTTAACTTATTTGCATTCATTCATTTTAATTCATTTGCATTCTAAGAAAGAATGACAAATAATAATGCTCTTACAATTAATAATAATCTTACAATTAAATTATACATATATAGTTTCTTTTTTACTTGTTTATAGTTTATATTATAAAATAAATATTATAATATATATATATATTTTTATATTTTGTAAATATTTCAGTAATTTGTACATAAGTGTATACCACGTCGACTACATAAGTTGAAATTGGCGCGCTTAGCGAAACGTTTAACCGCATCGTTATTTTACTTTAACATTCCACCAATAGACTGCGTTGGAGAAAGGTCAAGCGTTTAGGTTATTACCAAAAAAGAAATCCCAATAGGTTATGGACCCAGGAAAAAGAAAAAGATAAGTACGTGTTCAGGCATGTATTAAAGTTAAGTTAACTCTATTGGAAGGCTAGCCAACTACGTGTTAGCCCAATTAATACCGAACGACGATATATCGTCATGTATCTGAAGACGCTTTATTATTTGCATTGCATGAAAGCTGTATCTCAAAATAAATGTATAAGACGTTATAAATGGTCTAATTCATTGCAAAAGAATTTAAGAAATTGTTTTCAGGTTTAACTTTTTGTTATATACTATGCTGATTGGTGCCGAAGTTCTGTATATACTGAAGCGATAAGGTAGAAACTCGACACGGTACAGTTTCTTTGAACCGTAGTCGAATAATGTTTAGAATACTTATCCGAAAACATGTGTCATAAAAACAAATGTGCCACACCGTACATCGACATAGCAAGGTTAAACTCTTTCTTTCAGTTATTCCTTGGCCTTTCTAAAGAGCAGTTCTTAGCAGTCATTGTTCGAAAACCATCACCTTCAGGATACAACTATAAATAGCAACAAAGAATTTTATCAATTTCATTGCTACCTTTTTACAAAAACTAGACTCCATTACGAATATGGATGACGCAGAATTAGTCAAATATATTGCCTCGTTAAAATTAGAAGATGACGTTGACAGTGGTGAAGAATTATGTTCACTAAGCTATCGTTGTAGAATATATAGCGACAGTGAAATAAGCGAAGCACCGCAAGATGAAGAGAACCATAACGATACTGAAGAATCTTTGAATGATTTCCATGAAGTTACTGTGACAAATGACAAACAATATGAATCTCGCCCATCATTTTCGGAAACCACCGTGGTTTATAAACATATGCCACCGATAAATTCGAAACCTATACAGTATTTTAATTTATTTTTTACCGATGAATTTCTGGAACCAATGAAAATTGAAACAAATCGCTTCGGAAGATGGTTTTTCGAGAAATTCAAATTAGATCTACCCCCAGAAATGACATGGTATGATACCACAATCCCAGAGTTGAGAGCTTTTTTTGCTGTTCTGCTTGAAATGGGAATTACTTGGAGATGTACAGTTCATAGTTACTGGATAAAAAGTTATAGACATATTCCATGGTTTGAACAAATGTTAAGCGAGATGAGATTTCGATTACTTTGTAAGTTTTTTTATACTTTGGACAGAAACACCTTACCAGCACAGGGTAGTAATGAATATCACCCAGGATTTAATTATGAGCCTGTCCTTGCTCATGCAAATAAGACATTCAAATATTACTATTCACCTAATCAGCATTTAAGCATAGATGGGTCATTATTAGGACCAAAATCTGAATCTACAGTGACACAATTTTTGGAAGATGATAGTTACAAAAAATCTTATCCGAAATTTTGGATGCTAAACGATGCAAACACTCATTATTGCCTTTCAATTTATGACTATCATTCTAACTACAATCACTCTGACACAGAAGAAATAAAAAAAACAGGTCTTCCTTATTTTATAATACACAAATTACTGAGCATGGGTGATTACCTTATGAAGGGATACCATATAGTAACCGGCAAGTTTTTTACAAACATTACATTAGCTAAAACTCTGTTTAAGGAAAACACATTTTTAACTGGTAGAATGCATAGCAACGTAAAATATATTCCACCGCAACTTAAACAGTTATTACATGTGGGCGAATATAAGTATTTTCGAAATCGGGAAATATTATTATTAGCTTATAGAGAAATAAAATTAAAGAGAAGGAATATGTTACTATTATCAACATATAGAACAGCCGCAAATAAAACAACTATAATTAAAGAACAAAAAAAAGCAAATAGAAGTCGTAAAACCAGTAATCGTAGATGATTACATTAACTTTAAGAATGCACAAAACATCTCAAGTATAATGAATTACCCTTTTTCGGACAAGAGAAAAGTTTATAAATTTTGGAAAAAAGTTGTATTTTCCATATTTTCGCGAATGGTTTGGAATGCATTTGTCTTGTACCAAAAGAATATTACCGAAGAAAAATCTTTGAATATAACGGAATTCATATCAACTATCATTAAATCGCTAACAAAAGAATGGATGAAAGAAAAGAGGATGAATCCGGAAAAGCCATTAGGTGAGACATCGAGCGATACAACAGACCCAGGTATTCGTAAACTTCCTGAAAAGAGGAGAAAAGTTTGCGTTGTTTGTAGTAAGGCGGATGATGAGTCTGTGCAAAAATCACGCACAGTTTGTAATCATTGCAATAATGGATTACATGATGTGTGCATCAGTAAGCATCAGTGCTAAATAAATTATTTGTGTGAATAATAGTAAGTAAATATTGCATATTCTTAGTAGCCAGATGACTAAATATAAATATTTATAATAATACTAAAAATTTTTTTCAGTAATGTTATACTAACTGTGCAATCCACTTATTCTGAAATAGATCTGTCTGACGCTTATCGTGCATCATGGAATTATCCTTTCATTCTCAGGTCTAATATTAAAAATGTAATAATTATACTTCGTACTGCGTGATCTACGTAAAATTGTAATCAAACAATGATTATTCTTATGTGCAAATATTATTTATAGAAAAGAAACTTATTTATATGTTCTTCATCGTGTTTTATATTGATGTTATTTATATAATTTTAAACAAATATTAAAATACAATTGGCATTACTTTATCCTTTCTTTATTTCATAATATGTTTCTTTCTGAATTTTGTAAATATCATTTTTAGTTTGGTTTTTATGAGCTTTCTCCCAAACCTTAGCAAATTCGTCAAATTGGCTCGGTATTCTTCACATAGGGGCTCGGTACTAAAAGGGTTAAAGAAAAATAAGTGGTTCAAATTTTAAAGAAAAGAAATTAAACAATTCAAATTATGAATCGTGGAAATTTGAAATTAAAAGTATCTTATGGATTAATAAATTATGGAGGTATGTAGATGGAACAATTAAAAAAATGACAGAAAATGAAGCTGAATGGTCCACGTTAGATAAAAGTGCGTTTGATTAAATTATATTAAGCATGCAACCTAATCAACATAGTTATAAAAGAAACCTCAAAAGAAATCATGAGATATATTTAAAAATGTCCATGAATCTCAAAGGGTGCGATGAGGCAATGCATGTTAATAAAACAATTAACAAGGATGGAAATAAAATCTCATCGAGATATGATAGAATATATTAATTAATTTTATATAAAATAGTAGAGCGATTAGAGGAAATCGATATTGCATTATTAAAGAAACTAATGAGATTATTGCTGTTGAAATCATTATCAGGTGAATACGTTACAATATGTATGGCCATGGAATCTACGAAGGAGTTCCCATTACTCAAAGAATTTAAAAATAAGTTAGATGGAGGAATGGATGAGGATAGAAAATAAATCTGGTAAGAATAAATTGGAAACAGAAGAAGCATTTTTAACAAATAAAAGAAATCTACATCAAATATGAAAGAAGTATAATCTATAAGAAAGTAATAGGAATAGAAGCTAAGATTGCAAATGCTATATATGTGGAAAAAATGACCACTTCGCAAAGTACCACATGACAAGGGATAAAAGGAAACTAACCAGTAACTGTGAAGAAGATGCAATAATAGTGTCCACATTAAACACAGGTGCACTCAGTTCAAGTAATTGATGCTTGGATAGTAGTGCGACCAGATGTATCAGCAATTACAGAAATAAAATTGAAAAGATAAATGAAGAAAACGAAACTCTTAATATATATAAAAACAGGATTGTTTAAAGTCATTGAATGCGATGGGTGATGTAAGCAAAATAAAATTAATCAACGCACTATTAGTAGCAGAAATTAAAAAGAATTTGTTATTGTTTTCAGCCATGATTCAATATGGATAAAAAATCAGATTTGATAAACGTGGTGCAGTAGTAAGGAGACAGAGTAGAAAGGTAATTATGAAGGTGACATTAAAAGACGGTTTATATATTATAGATAAAAAGAAAAATACATCTGGTATGTTAACCTATTCATCCAACCAAAATTTAATAAAATAACACTAAAGATTGGTATACATGAACTTCAGAGAAATGCTTAGATCATTTGATTCTGTACTGCAATAATTGCAGTAGTTTTATGTCTATGAATAAAGAAGTAGAAAATTGATTTCTTATTATCATTATGATAAAAAGTTTGTGTGACTTTAGAATATAACTTTAGTATATGACTTTAGTATATATGTGTCTCTTAGTATATAAGATTATTGATTCCTATTATTATTTAGAATACTTTACTAAAAATAAAACAATATTCAAGTTATCTTTTCAAAATAGCTATATAGAAAGTTCATTAGAGAAGGTTGGTATGAATAATTGTAAATCAATATCAACACTATTAGAACTAAACAAAAAATTAATTAAGACTAAAGAATTACTATTCTTATCTTATATAGTACCTAGTTAACGCAAAACGTTAATATGACGTACGATTATTAACATATTAACGTTTTGTGTTAACTGGGTATATATTTTATAATTTACATATACATTAAATTATCTAATTAGTCGTACACGTGATTTAACTGTTGAGTGCTGGTCGTCGATATATCGACGATCGCAAATATCTTGTCGAAAAGGGCGGTAGAATATTTCAATATTTGACCAAGTTATGACTTTTTTTTCAGTGTCTCCCAATTTTTCATTCTTTCCCCTGTTTTTCATTACGCACTTTTAGTACATATTATGAAAAGAGACTTTCAGCACTCAAACGGTTAATATATAACAACTACTATAAGAAACCCCAACAACTTAAAAGTACAAAAAATATAACAAATATTACGTAAGATATTCTTATGATAAAAAACAGAAAAAATAAATAAAATAAATAAATAAAAAACAGAAAAAAGTATTTTTTTGCCAGGACTTAAAACCTGTCAAGCCTTCGATAAATTATCTCTTCAATAAGTTATCTCGAGATAGATAGAGAGAGAGAAAGAGAAAAAATCATAGCAATCAAAATGTATGGTGACACTATACGGAAGTGAAATGTTAATCAAATTTTGTCAATGCGTCAATAAAAGACGCAACAATAATTACAAGGATTTCAATTGTGTTAAATGCTACTGCGTAGTTAAACCGCCAATCGGAGCTTTGCAAATGCAATATCCGGTTTCCTTTATAAAGAGGATTCAAGCACACAAAAGAGGCTTCAATTTGATCTGTAATTATCCCTACCACATAACATACACGCATCGTTGATCTTCTTTAATTTGTCGTATCTATTTCTCCATCATTTAAGTAAATAAGTTAATGCAATTAACTCTTTGCATTTTTAAATAAAATATTTATACATAGATATTGATCTTAATTCGATAACGATTTTACATCAACAGTTTGCAATCGATATCTTGTTTATTTTTCTTTTTTTTTTTTTTTTAATTCCATATTTTGTATTTTCACATTTAAATAAAATATTGTTATTAATGTTATTATACAATTCAAATATAATAAACATTAAATATGTATATGACAAAATGTATCTTGTTAAAAAGATTTGGTACTTAAGAACATGACTTTTACACGTATGTACGTGTTCGGAAATGTGCACATGTATATAGTTCAAAGTGTCAAGCAGTCGTGAAATATCTCGCTCGTGGGTGTGAAAAGGTTGAAGATAGTTAACAGATTACATGCAAATTCTTTCGCACTTAATTTTCCTCTTGTCCTATAAATTATTTTTATCTTGCAATTAGTTAAAAGTTTCCATTTTGCATATAATATAGAATAAATTTAATTCAATGTAAATATTATTTCAATAAAAAATCAGACAATCATTTTTATTAAGAAAGATGTGATAGTTTATTAAAATCGAATAGTTAGATATTTTTCATGATTATAAGTAGATGCTAAAATGATTGAATTAATCAAAATACAATTTGTTGTAGTATACAGATAAAAAAGTTTGAAAAATATAAACACGGTATATTTCATGCATTGAAATATTGATCTTATTCTGATATATTATTTCGATAATTCATAGAAAATCTTTATTTTTTATAATGCACCAATCATTATACTTATTATTTTAAAATTACTACTGATAATAATAATAATAATAATTAAAATTTTCTCTCTTATTCTCTTTCTCTCTGTTTTTTATTTTTTTTATATGATTTATGCATTATAGTATGAATAATTCATATTTACAATTCACTTTCCTTTATTATTCATGCTATTATAGTAATATTCGAGTCGCTAATGATGTGACGATTGATTTATTATGACGATTCAAGTAAGTAAATTAATTTCTTATTTATAAATCAATATGTAGACGAGTATGAAAAGAAGGACGTAGAATATGTTATGTTCATTATTATTTGTTAAGAATTTAAACAAGATACGAAGAAAATAGGAATGTTATTTTTAAATAACATAACGGTGTGTTACAGTATTTCTGTATTTGAATAAATTATTCGGTCAACGTTAAACATATACGTATATATATACAAATCTCTAGCATGATAAGATCAAGAAATGCTAGTGGTTCCTTCCATTACCTCTCGCGATTATTCTATTAACCCAATGTCCATTTATGCATCACTTCGTGCAATGCTACTTTGTAACGGATACGTCCAATCGTATCTCGGCTATAACACGTTGTCTAAATAAGATATAATTGAACCACAGGATTGCACTTTGAAGTACTTGACTTTGGCAAAAGGCTAAGAAATTTAGCAAATCCCATTGTCCTGTTACGAGATACATATTTTTATTATCTATATAAAATCAAATTATCTTTTAAGACAACGATATTAGTTCGGTCTAAAGATTTTCTTTATTCCTTTTTTTCTTAATAACTTTTATATACGTTATATTTTTTATTTAACATATTTATTTATTATTAGAGTAGACAGAATCGTATAAATATATATAAAATATTATTGTCCACAAAAAAGTAAAAAAAATTTATATTGAATAAACTACTCGATAATACGAAAATTATTATCTTGACCAAAAAGAGTATATTTATACGCAATAAAAAAAAAGAAAACTTGGAATAATAATTGATTATATCTATCATTATCTTAAATTTGATATCGTAATTAGTTAAAGATAAAAAAAAAATATTTTTTAAGTCCCTAGCCGATCCCCGATTTTCTGTTATCGTAAAACCTTACATATGTATATATATAAATACAATTACATATATATATAATATATATATATTACTAACGTCCTACGGTCATTAAATTATCTACAAAGATAGCGATGCATGTTCTTTTACGAGGTATTACTTACGAAGCTCGTTACCGATTTGCTTTAACATCGGAGGTGGGGATGTGTACATAGAAGCTGATATAAGCGGAACACATGGCACAGCATCCACAGTCAGTCATTCGGTGTTCGTATTATTCACTCGGCTTTTACGTTCGTTCCCTACTCGGTAGGTTCCCTTTCACTTTTTTCACCTGAATATTCATCAAGAAACTTGCTCTTACCTGTCAGGAACATTTCAAACTTTATTATAAGAAACCGGTTCGTCAATATTCATTTTCGTTAATAATACAAATCTGTTACATTCAAATAGTGAATTCTGAGGGATTCCTGAAAGTAAAATAAATTTTGAGACTTTAAATTATTATTTTTCTCGCCAAAAAGAAACTTCAATTAAATTTAATGTCAAATGTATTTAATGCTGTAGTCTTATAGAAAAAAAAAACGTAATTATTTATTACAAGACGTAATTATTTTTGAAACGATTGTTAATTCAAATTTTTGGAGTTCTAATTTTGTTGAATTTGATACGTGACTTTTTTGGTGCTTATCGATTTTTTTCTTTGAAGTGGATCGTAATACCGGAAAAGAAAAAAAAAACAAAAATAAATTTTGATTTCAATATGAATCATCGAATGAGATCATTTCGATATTAATATTTTATTTTCGTCAATTTATTTTAAATATTTTTAATCACTTTATCCAGAAAAAGTGTGTGATTATATGAGTTTCACTTTTAAGACTGCGTTCTACAACTTTCCAATTTCGATTGAACATTTTTCCTTTCTTTAAACGTGATATTATGCAATATTTTGATAGTGATTGAATAAACATGACTTATAATACTGTTTTGCGCGTAGGTTTTTTTAGATAAGCATTATTTTCCATCGTGATCGATAGAAATGTCATGTGAACGTAAAGTGGCTCGCCAAATTGATTAGATATTGTTTCAGGATAAGAATACTTTTTTATTCCTCGAATAGCTAAAACGTTTAGAAATTTTTTGATTAATCGAGAATAATTTGTGAATTTTGTTATGAATTGTTTTCAAGAGTTTTTGTTATTAAACATTGATAGCTTGTAATTAAAATAACATATTTTATTGAACAAATTTTTATTATTATCTCATATTATATAAGATTTAATGATTTCATGTTAAAAAATATTATTTCATCGTTAAGACTCGTTTTAAATGCGATCTTCGTTGACATTAACATAAACGTTGATATATGGAATATTAATGTTTTTTTTATTCATTCATAGTCCGTATTCTAATAACATCTACGCCTTCTCATCTACGTATAATATTTTTTATATTATTTAATTTTATATTGTAATTAAGTAAGCTATTCATTAGATATATAATCTCACAAACAAACAAATTTCATTCTATTCAACTTAATAATTTTACAATAATTATAATTCATAAACGTAGTGTTCAATATATATCAAATTCGAGTAAAAATATGTTATAAAAAATGAAAAGAATGTTTCGATACAATTTTTTTGATACAGATTCGAACAATATGTCTATCGAAAGCGGATTAAATTGGTTTAAACATTTATCTAATCGAGATAAATGAATATTTAATTTCCACACGCTTTTATTTCATTTCCGCATTAGTAAGCGTTGTTGTTAACGTGTTCCAAATCGATACATTTTCCTTAAAGGAATCGAAAAAATTGCGTCGTTCGTATATCGAACGAATAATAAATGCTATATCATGATTATCGCGAAGGGAAACACACTACAATGCATGGAAAAGCTTTTAAATCGATTAGTAAAAAAGAAAAAAATACTTCGAGAGTAAGATAATAGAAGATATTAATTTTTTTAAATTATAATGCGAGATAAAGGCCGGGATTTATAAATTAGTTTGATCAAAATTTTACATTTTTTCATTTATCAAAATTAAATGACAGTACTTGTACATAATTTGATAAATTTTAGACTATTTTTGTTTTGTTTTTATTTATTTCAGATAATTCAAAATGTATCGCACCGTTATATTATTTATCACAGCTGTTACGGTAGTCATAGCCAAGGTAAGTTTCCTCTAGAAATATTCTTTTTATTTTGGATTATTTATTCTTCTTCTTAAAGCGATAAACAAAATGTTTAATACAACTCTTTGTTAAAACCAAATAAAATTAGGAAAGGGTCGCAGTCGTTCGTTTGATGTCTTTCGATTTATCTGAAAGGAATGTTACGGGTAACATTACGATTACGCAATCCTTACCAAATGGACCGGTTAAACTGACTGGGAAAGTAAGTGGTTTAACTAAAGGACTTCATGGATTTCATGTTCATGAGAAAGGTGATATAATTGAAGGATGTACTTCAACGGGTGCCCATTTTAATCCTGAAAATGTGAGTAGAGTAAATTTACGGAGAAGTTAAAAGTATTAAAAATGAACACGTTTAATGTTGTTAAACATTTATACAATTTTGTATAATTCACAAATAATTTCTGATTTATTTGAATAATATTTATTAAGATTTACTAAGCCCATTGTCATAATTACCATTGCATATACACACGTATAGAATGTTCACGGTGCTCCGGAGGACACAATCAGACACGTTGGTGATTTGGGTAACATCGAAGCCAATGACAAAGGAGAAGCGATTATTGATATCACCGACACAGTTATCTCTCTTGATGGTCCTAATAGTATTTTGGGTCGAGCTATCGTAGTACATTCTCAAGAAGATGATTTGGGTAAAGGCAACCATACTCTTTCCAATTCGACAGGAAACGCGGGACTCCGTTGGGCTTGTGGAGTCATTGGAATCGAGTAGGTTACGTGTTTCTATATATGTTTATATGTACAAGTCCGTTTTGCTTTTTATTTTTATTACAGCGTGCAAGAAAAAATGTGCTTTTACAAAAACATTAAAATAAATATATACCTTCTCAAAGTATACTCCTTTAACCTGTTCTTAATCTGAACTAAAATATTCATCAAAATCGAACAAATATGTTATTTGGTAGATAGGATTATTTGAAAAGTATTTTGTTATAAAAATTCCAGCTAAAACTGGTGACAAACATCGATCGAAATGGCGTAAAGGACAACTTCCTGTACGAGAATGAAACATCGACGCCCTATTTTAGAATTAGCTTCGAGATTACTAATGCATCTTAATTAGGATATTGTGACTTTTTCTTTTTTTTTTTTATTTTTTCTTTCGATTCGTTTATTCCTTATACATAACGTCGATATTTTATTTGTCTTTATATACTCAAGGTAAATTCACAATAAATAATAATTATATATTTTTTTTTTCTTCATATTACTCATTTTAACGTAGACTGAGAAGAGATCGAAGATAATAGGAACGATGAAATGATCTGAAATGTATGATATTATGTTGTGTATTCAATTGTTGTCCTTTTAATGTGTCTTATATTTGTTTTAAATTAGTTTAGTTACGTTTACCTTTTATATGTAAATTGGTAATACTTATAAAAATATGTCTCTTTTGTCTCTTGTTGCTTTATATTTCCTTTCATCCTATTCCCCTGATGCTTTTATTGTCAATGGCCATTTTTCTTATATGTACACGTGAATTATTAAACTAACCCTGTCAAAGAACATTCAATCTTGTGTCTGTAATTTCAATTTATGTATGTACATATATGTGTATCAAGTTCTCAATAGTATTTTTTTTTTTACTTTTGTTCTAATTTTCCATTGTATATGTATGTATTAAGTTTACCGGAAAACTCTATTTTTCGATTTTGGAATAAAAGAAAATACACATTTTTCTTACCGTCAAATAAACATGTGCTTTACGTGTCGAAAATTGTTATCATAAAAACGGACAGAACTTTCCGGTAGACCTAATATATATATATATATATATATTATATATTGTATATATCAGTGTTAAATTATATCAGTCAAATCTTGGAAACCCTAGATTTTATTCGAAACAATTAGACGTTTTTGGGAAAACATATAAAAAGTATTTTATCATATATAGTAATTATTTTACTATAACATAGTAGTTATAGTGTATGTTAACACGTTGACTGCCAACAACGAGATAACTCGTAGGTTGTTTACCTGCCCAGAACGCCAACTATGAGTTATCTCATAGTAATATAATATGATTAAATTAAATTGGCTTCTGGGACCGGAATCTTTGAAAGTGCCCTGGCAGTCAACATGTTAACTAAACAATGATTTGATTTTATGCTCTTACATTCTAGCTTTAATCTTAAATATAAAAAAATAGTTCAGTATAACAAAATATTTTTATACTAAAATAAAAGAATATTTGCTATAATTTTAATATTTTTCTCAAAATTTAACAAAATTTAATACTTATCTTTTATATTTTTGGTTAATTTTCGTTAATTAAATAAATTAATTTTATTTCATTAAAATCTATCTCAAATACGTGTTAAATATATTGTCAATTATTAACAGAAATGTTCATTTCAATAATAATAATAAAAGAAATTTTCTTCGGAAATGATTACGTTGCAAAATAAGTCGACATAAGCTTACGTTTAAGGAAAACATAATTATTGATCCCTTTTGCGTTTTTGCTTTCAGCTCACCGATAACTGGTTGGTCGGGTTCAAGTTCTTATACATCGAGCATGTTAATCATTATAACATCTTTTATGATCGTTATTTTCCATCAATTGAAATATTAAGGATCTCCAAAGTCAACAAGGTTTTGTCATATACATATTACATTAAAAATCTAACATATTTTACGAGTTACATCTCAGGAAGTTTGCATCGATTAGGTAAAAAGGTGGATTTGAAAATAATGGCAAAGAACAACGAAAATATTTATACAATAATATTGTACTTGTGTTCGTCAATTTTTTTCTAATATTATCAATTATCATAAATTTAGAACTAAATTTAGAACTAAATTTAATATAAATTTTAGATCACATTGAATGGTCTTTATTTCTTAAGAAATTTACGTCGTTTCTTACACGTATACAGTGAGTCTTAATAATATTCGTACCATCACTTTAACTTTTTAATTTAAATAATCACTGTGTATATAAATATATATATGATTTTCTTTAATTTATCATATAGAAAAAATTGCAATATTTAATCTTATTATCGTACGAATTACCTCAGCATACAAAGACGTAATGAATGTTTTTACTTATTTGTATTTATGTACTTATTATCATACTTAAGTATTATATATGTAATACGTAAATATAAGTGTATTGCACTTATTTTTATTTCCTTCGTGAAACATTTTTTTAATTGCTTTTAAATTAAGTTTCAATTTACGAGTTTAATTTATCCAAATTATTTCTCTAAAATTTGCTCTGTAGAATATTATAAAATTTTATTATAATTTAATTTTTATTTTCAATTCGATCCAATAAAATGGAAAATTTTTAGTCAATCCTTTAATAAAAAAAGAAATTTTTAACTTTTTGTATTCTTCGTTTCACGAACGGGAAAAAGAGAAAATACGCTTAAGTTTTCATTTCTCGTGTATATACATTACCACGTATATACTCGTGTAATCGTAAATGTATTATTTAATTAAATATAATAAATATTAGTGTTTAATGTAATTCTATTATTAATTTAATACTCTTTCCTTTTGTCATAATAAATATATTATTTATACACATTTTATATTTTTATTCTAATTGTAAGCGTGTTATATATCTTATCACATTTATACATATTTACAAAGAGATCGACTAATTTGAGTTGTAACGTTTATCGTAGTTCCATTAACCCAGATGCACATTCATTTTATCCTTCGAAGAAAATGACACGAGACGTTTCTTTAATGTATTCCATATTTTTAACACAATTCTCTTATTACAATTCTTATTGGCATTATAAATGTCTTATCAAAATACCCGACTACTTTTTAATATTGCAAACTCTTATAAGAATAAAATTTAATAGAAAATCTAACGTTTGTTTTTCTCTCGTATTTCTAAATCCCAAAGGTAAAACTATTCTTTTTCTTAGATTTCTAAACGTTTTTTCTCTATGTGTTCTATTCGTTAAGATGAAAGATTACTCGGAAAGAAAAGAGAAAGAATGATTTAAAAGCTTTTAAAGTTCGTCGGACTAGAAAAGTAACGATCGAACGAAACGATGTGTTTCGAGGAAGCGTCACGCGATCGACGTACCTAACGGGGACACAAAAACAGGACAATAGTTATAGTCGTAAGAAATAATAATAATAATAATAATAAATTTTTAATATAAAAATATATCCGATTGGTAGAACGCTATTAAGTTTTTGACAAAGATATAAACATTTCTCAAACTGTTTTCTCGTGTTAAATCGAGGTAAACGAGTATTTTATATTTTTCAGGTAAATAAAAAGACGCCTGTTATCAAGATAATTGTGTAGGCGAAAGTAAGATAATACGATATAACACGTAATACATTGGAGAGGTGTATAAGGTCGTTGAACTTGGTCTATTAAATCGAAAAAATTATCAACATATCTCGGTTGTTAATAACGAATGATCCTCAACATACACACACACACACACACACACACACACACACACATAGAGAAATTAAAATATGTTTAGTAATTAATTCGTTTCCTTTTAATAAAACAAATTAAATATTTATTTATTACATCGTATTAATTTTCATACGTAATATTTTCAATTCCTTAGTAAATAGTAGTAGATTTTACTTTTTAGTCATTTTTAATTATCAATTAGCATTTAATAGTTCTCGTAAGAAACTATCTAAAATAGTACATTGTCATAATTAAATGTTATATGTTAACAAAATAACTAAACTTAATGAATTTTTCAAGATAATTTTTTTGTTTTAAAAATAAAAATAAAAATAAATCGTAATCAATAAAATGTATAAGATTATTACATTAGGATAATTACATTTATACAATTTTTGGATCGAGTATTCATGACCTTGTAAAGTTGACATTTGCGAGCAACGAACTCGTTATTCTTTATTTTTTAGCAAACATTATCATAGTTATTGTTGTCGTCGTTGTCGTCGTGGTTGTATCTATGGTAACGAGAAAGAAACACAAAGTTGGTCGAGGTATGAACGACCAATAAGAGGCCGGTCCCATTTCGATGCGTTCTCCAGTAGGTCTTCAAGCACCATGGTATAGAACCAATGGGGATGATCGTTAGTGGCGCGCTACTTTCTTTCGAAGTTTCTCGAGGATTTCGATCGAACTCGTTGACGGCTTTAACACCCCTCATAATGTAAATTGCTTTACTGTGCACCGGTTGGTTCGCACTGAACGCGCGATTATGACGCGTCTTTCGTAAAACTCGTTAAATACATTTCAATACTTCCGGGTAGAACTTCCTTTTTTTACAATTTATTGTGTAATATAAATTTATTATTATTATATATATATTACTATTATTATTATTAACAAAATATAATCATGGAGTCCTGCGGAATGAGTTTGATTAAATACATCCTCTTCGTCTTCAATCTGATCTTCGCTGTGAGTTCATTAAACTTTGTGTACAAGTTTTATTCAAATATTTGATTTTGTTTGTATTTTTATCGTTGCTGCCTTTTTTCGACTAATATTCTCCTTTAGATCTCCGGTATTGGAATAATCGCTGCTGGAGCTCTCGTTCTCGGAGATGTCGGCGAGTTTAGTCATTTCGTCGAAGGAAGAATAATGGCACCACCCATCGTTTTAATAGTCGCTGGTGTCATTGTTTTTATTATCGCTTTTCTTGGATGTTACGGTGCGATCAAAGAACACTATAACATGCTGATCGCAGTAAGAATTTCTACAGTATCAATGTTTTATTTTCTTTTTCTTTTTATTTCAAGTCAATATATTTTCGTATAAATTTATGATCTTTCGTTTGAATATACGTAATAATATATTCATAAATATATTTATGTTAATACGTTTATTGTTTCTATTTGAATGAATTTCTTTTATCATTCGTCGATGTGATAATTATTAGATTTTGATTTAATCTACTTTTTCCCCAGTTCGCAGCCGCGCTTTTGATCATTTTCGTGATCGAACTCGCAGTTGGTATCGCAGCGGCTGTCTTTAAAAATGATTTCAGTATGGCGATGAAAGATACGTTGAAGGAATCGATGAAGAATTATACCGACGAAGACAAATTTGCTTGGGATAACGTGCAAAACAAGGTCGGTAAACCTAATCTAGAACACGGCGAACCAATTATGGTTTCGTCGATGGAGAAATGCTAAAGCTTTATGAAATCGATATCGTGTTTTTAAATTTCTAATGGAAATAATGAAAATATATTACTCTATATTATTTAATTTTTTTCGATGTTTTAATAAATCTCGAAATATAATATGAAATTTTAAATTTTTTCCACGATATACAGGGACAATATTTTTAAATATTAAAAAATTAAATCTCAATTTGGCGATACAATTGATGATATTATGAAAGAAATTGCATATTGTAGTCTAAAAGTACGAAATATATAAATACTGTCCTCTTCGAAATCATTCTAAATTCGAAATTAGACTGGTCCGATGTTTTCTATGAAAGTCGATCCAATTTCTTTTATTGATTCTTCTTTATACGACTTTTAGAAAATAATACATTATATTTTTGCTTGTAAATATTATTTTTCTTGTACATGTGTAATTGTACGCAATTTTAAATGACACTCATTGTATGTTTTTTTTTGAAAACGTTTCAATAGATATTTTATTGAACCTTTGTATGATTGTATGATTAAAATTATGTATATAATATAAAAATGATTTTATTATAGTTGATGTGCTGCGGGGTAGACGGGCCTAACGATTGGAGCTCGACCAATGCTTACATTGGGACTTTGCCACCTTCTTGTTGCATGAAAATGCAAAATCCTTGCGCGATTGGTAGTCCAGACGTTAACAAGGACGGTTGTTTCGATAAATTAAAAATGCGTGTTCAAAAAGGAGCTACTATATTGATCGGTGTAGGAATCGGTATTGCTTTTGTAGAGGTAGTGTAAGATCGATAATATTTATTATGAATTTTCTACTCTAGCGTGTGTGTATGTGAATGAACGATTATAAAAAATAATTATGAACAAAAATAAATTAATATTGTTTTCCTTTGTTTCAGGTCGCTGGTATAATACTTGCTTGTTGTTTAGCTATGGCCATAAAAAGAGAGACCGATAAATGAAACGAGGTCGTTTAAATTTTCTTACGAAATTTTTAAGTTAGATTATTTATATTGAATTTATATGATTTACATTTGATTACATCAGTTGGTCTTCGCAATTAACGTAGGATATCAGAAATGTTAGAACATTGCTTCCTCATATCAAATAATTTATAATAAAAAAATATATTTAATCGATTGATCATCATTTTTTACGAGTCTAATAGTAAAGACTATAAGAAAGATTTCTTGGATTTTCTTATATCTTTATAATGTGTGTGAAAGTACTTATATAGATGCACTTATTATAATTAATAAATTTTAATCTCTTTTAAATAAAAGCACTTATATAATATTATATGTACGTAGGAACAGTACACACATATATATATATTTATAAACATTTGCACATTAATAATTATTCATTATTATAAAAGTAACATCCGTGTTATAACAATTAACAGTTACATATTGATCTTATAATGTAATTAATAAAATATTTATGAATATGGACGATAGATCGTTTTTTTTTGCAGGTTTTCAAACACGTTGAATAATATTAAAATTAATTACAATTTATTAAAGTTGTTTTAAGTTTTAGGAACCTGAGGTGCAGTAATTGAGAATTACAAGGTAACTATTACTACTTTTTTATCGTTAGCTGACTGAGCAGAACTGTAGATATGAGAACTACTGTTTTCCTCTTGGGCTGTATTAGTTTTTTCTTGGGCTGAATTAGTTTCTTCTTGGGCTGTGTTAGTTTCTTCTTGAACTGTGTTAGTTTCTTCTTGGGCTGCGTTAGTTTCTTCTTGGACAGTGTTAGTTTCTTCTTGGGCTGGGTTAGTTTCTTCTTGGGCTGTGTTAGTTTCTTCTTGGGGTGTATTGTTTTCGTCTTGGACTATAAGGTCTTCCGAAAATGTAACATTTCGTACTTGTTGACTTGCATTATTATTTTCATTACTTGCATAAGCATTATAAAAGCCATAATTATTATTTGGAAATCCGTTATTCCCTGATTGGATTGTATTGGGGTCTATCGTAAGACTATCTATATTTTGTTGGTTTATTGAATATAATGTCATAACAGGTCTTGGTAAAGCAACAAATGGTATTTTTTTAGCTTTTTTCAATTGCAGCATTAAGTACCTGTATAAAGTTGAAGAAAAGAATCCGAGTATCTATAATAGATACATATATATTTATTATTAATTAAAATTTTATTATAGTGTATAAAAAAATGTTTATGTTTTGATAGAATATTTTTGATTATATCTTATGGATATATATACACTTACCAAAAAGACGTTTACAACTATAATAATATTAACTGTAGTTTGAAAAGTATATTGTAATATTTCGGAGATTACTTGAGAGCAACCAATTTTATATAAATTTGGGTCATTATCGTTACAAATAGTCATATTATTGCAACAAGATCCTGGAATACCTTTGTGGATGATTATCCAATCACTATAATGACTAACTCCGCAACAAGAGAGCTGCAAACGAATAAAAAGAATTCTTTATTATTATTTGGTAGTTTATAAATAAATGTTATTGTAATTTAACTAAGCTATGCTAAAAACCATCAAAAAGCTCACAACCAAAAAAAATTTATATTTATCATTTTCAAATAAAAAAAAATCCTCCCCGGCGGGGAATCGAACCCCGGTCTCCCGCGTGACAGGCGGGGATACTAACCACTATACTACCGAGGATTTTGATATAAGGTTGGGTTTATTTATCATAGATAAATAATTTTTTTCAAAACTTTTATCTAAATGATAAAATTATTTTTATTATTATTTATATTAATTTTTAAATTTACTAATATTTTTTTATGATATTAATTTCATATTTTTGGAGTACTGAAAAAAGGATATTAAGATGATATAAGCTATACTTAATTATTGGTATAGAAAAAATATAAAAAATTTGTGTTATTATAATGATCATTTTGTCATATTAAAATAGAAAAATTTATAAAACATTAATTTATAAAATAAAACTTGTTAAATTTCATTCATTATTTACCTAATGCAAGTTATCAATGGAGAAAAATTACCAACGGAGAATAGTTACCGATAATTAAAAAATAAATCATTACCAGCTAACAGTGGAATCTATAATATGTTTATCTTACTTTCATTTGAAATTGATAAATATAATGTTTGTGTGTATATATATATATATATATTTAAATAATTTATTTAAATAATGGATTATATTTAAAATTAAAACATTCGTTCTAAGGGAAAAAACTATTTGATAGGTATAACTTATATTTACGAATTTTAATTAACATAAGATTAGATCATAAAGATTTCGATTTGTTAATTGATATAATTAATATATTAAATAACTTACCATCTTTTGCATAAAATGAAATTGGAAATTTTCTAATGGACTTTTATTTATAGCTTCGTATAAAATATTATTAAGATGTGATTTAGATATATAATCTTTTACTCTAAAGCCTAATGCATATCCATCGATTAGAAGTAATGTTATTAAAAGAAGTCCCATGCTCTAGAAAAAAAATGAAGAACAAAAAAAAAATCACTTAATCTTGTATTTCTTGTGACGTTTTAATTATCTTAATTTTCAATAAAATAAATTTCTTACGGTTAATAAACCTGATTTAGATCGTGAGTAGCCTGAAATTACTCCAAGACTACCACTTATTATCGTCAAGATTGAACCACAAAACAAATAAATGAAATCCATTTGAAGATAGGACATTAATAAATTCATATCCACTAATGCGCGATATCCAATTGCTAGAGATTGTATACATACCATTACTCCTAGGATCTAAAAAAAAAAATCAATGATAAAAATATTCCATTAACGAGGTCTGTTTATTTATTTAAGAAAAATACTAATTTGTATTTTAATTTGATATCACACTTACCAATACCGTATTCATGGTAGTATAGAACGAAACTATGATGAACGAATCTAAACACGGATATCGTTTAGGAAGGTATAACAATTTATTTCTATCGTTTTTCCACATTTTCAGCTTATTTTCTTTCTATTAAATAGCAAAACAATTCCTATAAATTTTCACCGTTTTATTAAGTTAAGAAAGTACTACTTTATTAACTTAAACTTATCGTTAACTCCTACCGTTAACGATTGCTTCTGTAATAATAACTCTAGATTCTTTGTTGCTCCTATCAGTAAGTATCATTTTCTTGGTTGCATTTCTTGGAAAAACACACTTTATACGTCAAAGATATGTCTAAACATTTTTTTCTTTTGCTATTTTATTTTTTTTTTGCTTTATTTTTATATCTTGAGGGAAATGTTCTTCAATCTCTTACTGTTTTTAGATTTTTTCACGGACTTAATTGTTAATTTGATCAATTTAATAGTTGATTACAAAGATAATGTAAAAAAATGACAATATATACATAGAAAGATTGTAATTATTCTTTTATTAGTTAAAAATAACTAATACGCTAATAAAAAAAAAAAATAGAGTCAAGATAATTAAATGATAAAGAGATAATGCTTGTGATTACACAGCATGTATATCGGTTCCGTGATAGATAAATTCATTTAATGTACTTTAAATTTAAAAATGCTATTTTTGTGTTTAATTTTCCCAGTATGTTGCCATTGATGTTATCAGCACTATATTTAGTTGTAGTATATTTTTATTCTATCTTATTGTTTGTGTAATATAATTATATTGCACGAATAAAATACTCGTATTGGCATCTATATCGTATGGTATTAAAAAAAAAAAAAAATATATATATATAATAGTAATTAGCTATAATTAAACTATGAGATATTTAAGATTTAATCAAAGCTATGAATTATTTATTCTTAAATGTATACGTGAGCGAGATCATTTTTATACTTTTATATTTTATTTCTTTTTAATTTGTATCCAAGGTGTACTGCTAGACAAGTACATATTTACATCAGCCATCTATTTAATGTATATAGAAACAAGATATAATCTACTTTACCGACAAGTAGAATTATACTACGAAGAACTTGTACAAAACCTTCTATTTCAAAGATTATTTTTAGAATATATTTAATTAGATATATATGTATATATATTAAATATCTAAATACTAATAAATATAAATTATAATTAATTATATATATAATAAAAAATTACTTAAGAATATTGGTATACATAACCCGATATCAAGGTTCCGTGGTGTAGCGGTTATCACGTCTGCTTTACACGCAGAAGGTCGCCAGTTCGATCCCGGCCGGAACCAAGTGTTTTTTTTTTTCTCAAGTTATTCTGTTAATATTATATTTATGACTAACAGTTACCCTGCATACATTTCAATGCATCTCAAATTTACTTTTAATGTTTTAATAAAATTTTACTAAAATTTTAAATGAAAAAATAAGATTTTCTGTAATTTTTAATATCTATATTTATTATAATTTTAGGCTTATCACATATTTCAGATAAATCAAGGAATTATTTTTTTAATAGTTTTAATTAAATATAATCGATATATACATAAATTTAATTATTAATTATTTAAATATTAAGAAATAAATAAAAATCAATCATTAGAAATAGAAAACAGCAGTTTAAAAGTAGGTCACTGATAAGAAAAATTGGTCAGCGATACAAAAGTAGGTCAGCTGTACAAAAACATAGTAATAATCCCATACGTACTGAATGTATTGAGAGAAAGATAGGCAAAGGTGTACGCCCGAGTCAAACGAGTTAAACGTAGGTACTGCTTATATCTCTCGATGAATTCTAGGAAATTCGTTATATATGAAATACACATAGAAAAACATTCCTTAACTACCGGCTTAGTTGAGCGTTCAATGTTTTGTTTAGGTTCGCTACTTTCCGTCGCTCCTCGGTCGGTGTCGACAACCGAACGTTGTCATTTCGTCGTTAGATTTGATATTGACCTTCGTCTATGTTCGGTATTTGTCGATTATATTCGTAACTACTTTTCGAAATAATCGTTAGTCTTCTTCGAGCGTCGGAAGGTGAAACAATAATATTAAGAATATGACATTTATTTCGCATCGCATATACGTGTGTGCGTGTTTTCTTCCTATGCAAGTGAAATGCATATGTGTACGAGTGTGCGTAGTGCATATATGGATACAATGCAGTTATGAATACCTGCAATTATGGGTATGGATTATGCAGCATTGGATATAAGGACAAAGTACATCTAAACGTAAGCTGACCATAATTTTTAACATTTTTAATATTTGACCGCGCGTGATAGGTTTAGTGTTAAACATATTAAGTATTTGTATATATAAAGTAAGCGTTATAAAATAAACGCTATCGCGACGCTTGCATCTTTTCGCATCATATTTAGAAAACCACTATTGCGCTGTTTAGCTTTTTTTGATCGAGTTTTTTTTTTAAAGACTTCTGCTACTTAAACGGTTAAATAGCTACGATTATATGTTGTGTGGGTTTTTTTTTTGCATTAGTACTGTTTTATTGAATATACTATCAAAAGTACATGTCGAATAATAAATGTCATACTGAATTAATATATTAATTTCGTATGGCATTTTTATATTTGTTGCATTATCTTTCATAATTTATTATATTTTTTTTGTTTAAATATAATGTATTATTTAAAAAAAATAATAATTCTTATTTATTTGTAACCATTTGTGATCTTTATAAAATTAAACTTATATTTCCTTTTGATGAATTTTAATGTATGATGGAACTTCGGTGGAGATCTCTCTCTCTCTCTCTTTCTCGAAATAACATACACATTGTTTTTTTTTTTATTTCTTTATTGTTTTTTATTTACCGAGGACGCAGGAGGAGTAGGAATAAAGATAAAAATAAGGAAAAAGGAAATCGCGATTGGTATTCGACTCGCGTGCTCACATTCGTCTTGTCTTACCTTTACGTTCGACCGCTTCAAGAGTGAACCGAACCGCTTGGAAGCAATGCGAGCAAAGGGAATTTTCTTTCATCCGTTCGTTTCTCCGTTCATTCACTGTTCCTCTCCTTACATACATACTCCGAGCCACCTGGCTCTTTCCTCTCCACCTGCATCTCCGTTCTTTCGATTCCTCACGTTTCTTTCCAACTGGTAAACGAGAGAATGAATCCGGTTTTTAATCGCAATTCGCAATTCTACTGTTTCTTCCTCGGTAGGTATTTCATCGCATAACGAAGAGATATTCGAGAAAATCATGGAGATTCATGAAAGAGAGAAGAGACAGGAAGCGATGATATTTTGCTGGATAACAAAATTACGTTCAATGAATGAAACGAGCCAAACGAATTTATTAAATTGAGATATATTATTTTTCTAATGAAATTTCTTCTTTAGCTACAGCAACGATCAAATTTTATGAAATATAAGATGAAAAGAGAGGGAGAAAGAGAAATAGTATGAAATAGAATCCACAGTTGATATATCCACGGTTGAACGAAATTACGGAAGATTCTAATGGTTAGTGTGGTGTGTGTATATGTGTGTATATTTATGATATACGCTCGATCGATAGTCATTGTGAGATACGTTAGTTTATGGAAGAATGAATGAGAATTGACATACCATGAGAGGGTTCGATATACCGTAATTTATTGTTAATTAATCGGAGGAAATAAATATTGTAGTTTAAAACCAAGGAATATATGTTCACCGTTAAACTATTTTATTGATCTTTATGAATGACGATCAAATTTCTTTTATTGATTGTTGTTTATATTACTTTCAGAAGGCTGTATATGTATAAGACAAGAATAATATTCGAGATAAATAAAATTTACACCTTCCGAAAGTCATATTAACGAGAATAAATTTCAAAAGTTTTAACTACCTTTCATAGATGACAACGTGCCAGTCTAACAATGGATTTCGAGGAGGATGATACATCGATCTAATATATTCCGTGCATTTAGAATAGAATTTACATTTTCTTTGATTAATTAACAATTATTTAGAGTACGTCCAATACTTTAATGCATCCTACTTATATTTCAGATTATTTAAACACATATACATTAGGACATTAAACATATATACATTGGGATAAAACAACGTAGTTTTTAACGTGTTTTGTCCTAATTTGAAATTGAAACCGTATACAATTTCATGTATATATATAAATTTGAACTTAATTTATACGTTCGCGAGTATCAAATTCCACGATTTGATTTGATTTGATTTTTTATACAGAAGTTAATTACAGGCAAAAAAAATTCTATTAGTACTTAATCGATCAATAACTTTAAGAATTACCGTAGATATCGGTCAGGAAAAATGAGTTTTCGAAAGAAACCTCTTTAAAGTTTTAACCAAACCATGAATAGCTTCTAACGTTTATAACTTTCAAAAAATTTAATAGGTATTTGATTAATTATTCGGGCAAAAAATACTTAAGCAAAAATAAAGAAGATTGATATGAATGAAAGAAAATTGATTTTATTCGATCGGATAAATAATATAAAGAAAAAGTTTCTTTTTTTTTTAAATGAAAAGGTAGATAATGAAAAATTAGATGAAAAAGTAAGGTTTCTTCGAAGAAAATTTGTATTCTTTGAAATAGAGGAAGTATTCGACGGTATACACTTAACACGCTTAATAAATCTTCAGAGTGAAGAAAGGTAGGTCAAGTGTCATGAGAATGCCCTCTAGGATGCCTTTTCATTCGAGCACCCTCGAATACCTTATCTCTTGGCGAGATGTCTAGTGAACCACGTGACTTTTTCTACCCTTCTCTCTTTCTCTGTTTCGTAAAATACATATACGTAGTATGGGTCCGGTATTAAAAGAAACTCGGTAGAAAGTCTTTATGGGATCCGATGGTAATGCATACATGTACTTATACTACATCTTACGTATAAACCAACTCGTCGTAGCCTATTGCAAAAGGCTTCAACCATCTAACAAGCAACTCATTGTACCGGAGTTTTAACGATCAACGAAACGTACCGGCGTGTAAAAATGTTTTTCATACATACGTACACATAGCTATGATCGCGCGGTATTACAACGCTCAGGTTGTCTATAATTTTTACGACCCTTTCTTTTTCAATTTTTTTCCCTTTTTTTTCTTTATGTTTTATTACTTTTAACATTTGTTTCCGCTAAAGATATTTCAGTTTAATATTATAACACGCGGTATTCGGTTACGGTGTTGTTGTTGTAAAAAATGAATGTTTATCATAACAAACAAGTAGAACAAGAAATAAATCGATTTTTATAAAAGGAATATACGAAATATAATAACTTTCGAAAGATTGATTTTCCCATTAGTTTTTAACGGGTTAATTATTATCCTAGAATGATATTTTGGATAAATATTTTTAATTTGCAGAGATATGTCTTCATATTCTATGCGATGATATTATTTTCAAAATATGTTTTCTACTAAAAATATAAATAATTCCATTAAGAAGAGTGCAATTTCTCGGGTTACGAATGCAATAACGTCATAAAAAAAGAAGGTAGATACTTCGGTAAAAACCATCTAATATTATTTTATATTTTGCTATTTATTTTTCTTTTCTTTCTATTTTTCACGTAGACAAAACTTATATCTCGGTTTAGTTGATATATTTGTATTATACATGGGGGAAAAAAATGTTAAAATTTTGTAAAAGAACGTTTTACTTTGAAGAAAAGAAAAGAACGTATATTGGAATAGTTTGCTCAATATCCCAAAGTTAAATTGAGTTTAATCGTCTACACTAATTCGATTCAAAGAGGATCGCGCGCAATGTATAGGCAAACAATTAGATGTTCAAATTGTAATTCAGTTTTTAGTTGAATGATGAACAGCACAATATGTCGGTCAGATTCACCTGCTTCCTATCGTCCGCATGGCAACTCCGATTTCGTTCTGTACACTTACCGAAGGAAAAATCGATTCTCCTGCACGCGATCGTAGCCGAATAACGCCGAAGCTGGCACAGCTGTACTTGTACATGAAGAACTCGTATAACGAATATAAACGGGTTACAAATAAAATCATAATGGATTTCAACAATTTTTACTATTAGTATTATACGATATATTCTCGAATTCGTTGAATTGGAACAATTTTGTAATTTTTTGACGATATAACAAATGTACTAGTATTATTTATTTGAATATAAAATACTACGAAGATACTCAAGTTAACAAAATACTTCAATATTATTTGTTTATATAATGTTTTAATAATTTAATAATATTTTATTTTATAATTTCATTTTATTCAGATATAAAATACTGAATATTTTTAATACAAAATATTAGCGTCAATAGAAAAACGATTAAAAAGTTCGACACCAATATTTCAATAAATTTTTATATTTCCGTAATAATCTTACAACATGCTACGGTATTGAAGTATCTCGTTATTATTTCTTATAATTGATAATTATATATTACATTAATGATAAGTTATGGTTATTTAGAAGTAATACTTAATTGTCATGTAAGCTTATTTCTTAAAAAATAATATAAATAACTTTAATGTTGTTAAAAAATAGTAATAACTTTAAAAGTTATTTAACCTTAACTATATTATTTATTTCAGCTAAAAATAAAGAAAAAACGCTTATAATGATATACATAATCCTTTTTTATCATCGACTCCTGTTGATTGGCTCATGGTAACCTTTTCTTGTTCGTAAACGCGTAAACATGTAGCTATGTAATCTGTCTCTCATGCACATACGTTAGACATAAAAAGAAATATTTTTATAATGAATGAATAATAATCATGAAAGACTTTCTATACTATTTGGGGCAGGGGTGGGGGTGGAAGGAAATGGTAATTTTTCATTAACAGACAGTGGAAAAAGAAAAATGATATTCTCACGGTTTAGTCCAGTCATCTAGCATTTTGATAGGCTGTTGCTCCGACCTAAGCGCACAAAATTTTAAATGATCCGGAATATGGTCTACATTAAGATGTGCATTATGCGTATTCCGAGAAATGTGCTTTTTTTGCATTCAAAATCAAAATGTGAAAAAATTCGAAAAAAAATCGAGTTTTTCCGTAAATCGCGGCTTATTTCTCGGAAACTAATAGTTTTTAGTAAAAAATTTACTCGGATTAATTTGTTACTTATGAAATTCTTTTTAAAGTGGAAAAAGTGCGATATGCGAAATTGTTATAGTTTTCTTGCAAATGGCGGTCGCGTGAGAAGTCAAAATTTTGCAAACGCTGTTTTTTTACGTTCTATTTTTCAATAGTAAACAATTATATATTTTCATGAAATTTATGAACAAGTAACATTACTTTATTAACAACAAGTACGTGCAATTTTGTTTTTATAAGTATAATAGTTTTTGCAAGAAGCAAAAGTTAATTAAAAAAAGTTGGTTTCTTTATCAATCGCCCCGTCAAAAGTAACAATCTTATATCGTTCCTGATTTTTTTATACATTGAAGGAGAGCAGAAGAACAATATGTATATTTCACTTTTTTAAAATATTAATTAATAAAGCTAGGGGAATTTTTTAAAGAGAACGGAAAATTGCGGCATTTGTTAATTAAGCTCGCCAAGAAGCGAATAATCAACTTCTTGAAATTCTAAAACAACAAGAGCAAAGGTATTGGTTAAACACAACTTTTAAGTAACAATTTGTTATTTTTCGCTCTGTAGATAGTGAGTGCTGTAGTCTCAAAGTCTGTATTCGATAACATAAATAGTATTATTGGTACAGCCATTTTGTTTATAGCGATCTATAGTGTTGATCATCCACTTTTACCCTGTAAATTATTAATAAAAAATAACTCTTTCTTAATATAGAAATTCATTGTCGAATTATAACTAACGGAGGAAAGATGAGTCGAAAACGAAAAATCACGGCCGTGCGCGGAGCGGGAGGGGTCGATCGCGCCAGAACGAGACCCGCTCGCAGCGTAGCCAACTTGATATCCCGACGTCAAATTGGTAAAGCGATCTAAAAATTCAATATCTCGACTTCTATACTATTTAAAAAGAAAATTTTTTTTTACTTTCATATACCAGAACGGCAAAAACGCAATGGCGACCTCCGTTTATATAATCTTTGCTACGTCTCATATTTGACGCTCCATTTCATACTTAACGTTCCAAGTTGCGTTTTTCTATGATAACATTAAAAAAACGATGCTAAGTTTTTTTCTTTGATTCCCAAGCGTGCAGAAGACTTGTACCTTGTGGAAAATGTGCAATTTGCGGTCCATGCAACGTCGTAATTATTTTCTACAATACTCCAAAGTTTAATGTCGCCAAAAATTCCCCTTTTTTTTTCTTAGTTGTCGTCTACGTTTTTTCAATGTATCTTTAATATAAACATTGCTAATTTTTTTTCAATGACTTACGAAGGATCAGAAGACTTTTACCTTCTGTAAAATGTACAATTTGTAGTCCATACTATTTCGTAATCTTTGCTACATCACATTTTTCATTGCTCCATTTGACATTTGACGGTACAAATTTCGTCCCTCCTTGCTCCATCTCATAT
>JACGTP010000001.1:1948026-2022723 GCA_023678845.1 Mischocyttarus mexicanus
CTTGGTGTTCGGGCAACGAACTCCCGGTCGTATTTTTTTTCAAAGATATCACGAACGCTTTTCTTTCGTGTTCTTCTTCTTCTTCTTCCTCTTCTTCCTCTTTTTCTTCTTCTTCTTCTTCTTCTGCTGCTTCCTTCTTCATCTCCCTCTACCATCGGCTTCTTCCGTTTTGGCCACGTACCAAAAAGCGCCTGGCAGCATCGGCGAACGTCATCGAACGTCTTCGTCGTTGCATTCGGCGACTGCATCGCATCCCGAACGATACCCGCATTATCGAGTATATGTATTATAGATATATAGAAATATATATATTTTATATAATATATATAAGTATATATTAAATACCTTTTTCATCTTACATCTCTTCTTATTCCTCGATATTGTTCGATAGAAGTTAACTTTTTCCACGGACGACGTTGACGTTCTTATTGGTGCGTTCCCGTGAACATTGCACTTATTACATCGTTTACAGTAGTGACAGTGAACTTCTTCTATTTTTTCCTTTTTATTTCATCTTTCTTTTTTTTCAAATACATTAAAATCAAGATTACAATTAACTCTCTCTCTCTCTCTTTCTGTCGATAATCATTTTATTCAACATCAAACTTATTGAACGGAAATAAAATACATCGATCGAATAAACTAGCTCGTTTTAAATGAATTTAAAGTATGATAGGAATTCTTAATTATAAGAATTAATTTGATTGGTTCGTTAATCGCGATTAAAAAACAAAACCGCGCGATATTTTCTTATTGGTCCGACATATTGAAAATTTGAAAAGGAAAATAATATTTTTGTCCTATCATTGGTCGATCAAAACAAAACGCGTTTAAGTATTACATATATGTAATACTTTCTCTCTCTCTCTCTCTCTCTTAATGGTTGAGTTAAAGCACGCGCGAGTAGTTAATTAGTTATCGTCTTAATTAGACCGGTTCGGTGATTTATCGTTCGAATGGTCGATTGAGGCTTTCGGTGATTGGTTTCAGTGTTATCTTGGTTAGCAATTCATTTTAAGGTTAATTAGAAGAAAAGGGTTTAACATGGGTAAATTATGAAATGGGGTAAATGGAAAGTAAAGGTTTTTTCTTTTTTATGTTATTGCGTCATCTTATGGCGCATCCTCGTCGTATAGCGTTGAGTTTGATCGATAAAGTTTCGCGTTCTTTCGACTTGCGATAGATAATACATATACGTATGTGTATATACCGTGATTGAATTGAAAAGTCTCGTGCTTATAAAACCAATTTTTCTTTTGATCATCTCTCCTCCTTCACCCTCCCTACCTTTTAATTTAAAAAGAAAAATACAAAATCAATAAAAGTCTTTTTTTAGTTGTTGAGATGGAAGCTTAAAGTTTGTCAATCCACCCTCGTACATTTTTCTCGCATATACACGTTTATATAAATTTGATTTCAAGTAGGAATTAAGAAAGAAAAAACAGTGTAAGAGTCTCTCGAATAAAAGAAAGAAAGAAAGATAAAAAAGAAGGATAGGAAAAACTAAGAAAGGACGTTAGAAGGGCAAACAGCCCTTAAAAACTTGAGAAGATATGACGCAACTTGAGTGTCGTCGATAAACAGAAGAACGTATTCCGGGTGCTTGTGTGGTCCCATTTGTGAGATTGGTGAGAATCTTTGGTGACTGTGGTTAACGCGGGTATACTGCTACACATTTTTTTTTTACCGAGACCAATCGGAAAAGTCTCAACGCCCTGCACTCACATCAGTGTCTAAATTTCGTATCAAAGAAGAAGGGTTACTCATGTTGGGAGTGCTTAAGCGGCGCTGGAAGCCTTCGAAAAGGTGAGTTATTTATTTTTCCTTCTTCCATTTTCATATTACTATGATAATATTGTATATTCGTTGTTGTCATTATAATTACAAATTAAAATGTCTCTCTAAGTATTTATTTTGGATAAGAAATAATAATTATTATTTCATTGAAATCATTTGGATATTATTGGGTTGTCCAATAACAAATTTTCGACATTTTTCAGCCTCTAAAATCCTTTGAAAATTTTTTAAAACTTTAAGAACTTATGAGAACTCTTAAACATCTCAAAGAATGGTACAGGGAACCTCTTAAGAAACCAATAAATAATATTGAAATTTGTAATGGTGTTTATAAATACGTTGGAGGGGTGAAAAGTTTTGAATCTTGTACGGAAATAATTTATTTTTCAGTTAAACTTCTCCGTCTCTTATATTTTCAAAAATAAAAGATTCTTTTTATTTTTTTTTGTCAAAGCTCAGAACTCTCTTCAACCCACAACCCTCGTTTAAATAATACTCGTATCTTCTATAGATCGTGGGTAAAGAGTAACACCTTGCAATCAAAATTTCTTCCGTGCCTTCCTTCTTCTTTTTTTCATTTTTTCTTTCTTTTTCGATCTTTATTTTCTCTTACATCGTTCTCACCTACGCATTATACAATACCATTTTCTGTAACTTTACTTCCGTCCGATCAGACGACAAAGTGGGCGAACCTAACCTAACCTACAAAATCTTTCGAGTGTCGTCCCACTCGCCGGTACATATTATGGCTGATATTATTCCGACGAATTATTATTCCTCATTGAGAAAATCCTATTGTTCAAACTTCCAAATTCTCTTTACCCTATTTCTTTTTTCATACTTTTTTTTTATTTCTCTACCGTATTATATTTTACAGATACGTTTTTCTTCTTTCCCATATCGTTTACTATTTCTTTGAGAAATTTATTATTATTTTTGAGTTTTTTTTTTATATTTTTATTGTTTTATCACTTACGATTAATTTTTCTTTCTATTAGGTTGCCAAGTATGAAATAGAACAAATTTCAATTCAGTGTGCATTTTTTTGCTCCATTTCATACTTGACAAGCTAATATAATATATCGTTTGTGTTGTTTTCATTTTGGTATAATAAATTGATCTACTAATATACGTTTTTATACAATGTATATGCATCTGTTCGTTGTAATCGTCGAGACCCAAATGTTAGCGTGTCGCGGACATGACCTTCACCACGCGATCGATACAGAAGAACTTTCAGCATGTTCTATATATACGAAAAACATTAGGAAGAATTTATCTTCTTTCAAATGCTATTCGCATATTCAGATATCAACATATCTGACAGACGATCTTCATCGAATTAACGAAATTACTCTTGGACGTTTTTTATATCAACGGTTTGAATTCGTACATTAAATTAAAGATGACCAAAATAATGATCTCCTCGTTTGTAAAATATTTTTATATTTATTATTTAAATTTTATTACTTGTGTTCCGAACTATTTTTTTTTCTAAACAAATTTATATAATAATAATAAAAAAATATATAAAAATTAACGAACAAACAGCATTGGAAATAAATCGAGTTCAAAGGGTTAATTTGACTTTTTATTAACGATTGAAAAAACTTAGTAGTAAAATCAGATATTTTTTTAAATAAAATTTCATTATTCGTTTATAATCAGAAATAATTGTTCTATCTTAGTTTAGAATTTCGGTTAAATTTTTTTAGCTGAATATTATCGGTAAAAAGATATTAATTTTTGCTTACGAATATATAAGGTCATATTAGTGCACAAACTGGGATTTAATATTAACATTTTACATACCAAATCAAATGATTCATATGCAGATATACGTTGTACGAATAATTTAATTTAAAAGAAATACTTACAAAATAAAATACAAAAATAATAGATCAAATAAAGTAAAATAGATTTTCTGTTCATGATTATTCTAAATAATTGTATTGTTTTAAAATACAAAAATATAATGAAAATGGAATATTTTTTATTTGAAATAATAATATATATAAGTAACGAATGAAAAAAATGATCTGTGAATATCGGATATACGTAAGTGCAAATATTTTTCGAATACCGGTATGACTTTACATATTTCAGTTTTTAATAACGGTATAAAAGTACAAGCGAGGGGGGAAAAAAAAGTATAGCACCGGTATTAAACCGGTATTATATCGGTATTTTTTTTTTTATGCTTCGGTTCAGAAGTCTCTGATTAAAAGCGATATTAACGAAGGTACGAATAACACAAAAGGTCTTGAAGTATAAACTAAAAATATAATCCACTTTCGAGAATGAGAAAGAGAGAGAGAGAGAGAGAGAGAGAGAGAATACATATACATGATAACACTGGTAGGAAACAGGGGGTTAAATCGGGCATTGCACGCAGTAGTTCGCGATTCGTGGCAATAAAACACGAAGCGGCGTTATGCTCCGACTAATTTACTAATTGGAGGACACTGAAGTGACCGGAGGTGGGGTAGAGAAAAGAGAGGGGTTGAAAAGCGAAGCAAATTGGGCTAACATAGAGACGTATTTATAGGAACGGTCGCGAAGCGTCGTAAGAGAAGAAGAGAGTTCGAGGGTGAAGGCCTGCTACATCTCACCCTCGAGATATCGACTCGACGTTCGAGTAACGCGTTCTTCTAACGAGTTCTTAACGACCTTTCTAAATGCAGTTACTAGCCACGTAATCCAGATGCACCATTTCGAGTCCTTAACCCTGAAACGGAAACAACAGCTGCCCTGTTTAAAAAAGTTTGAAATAATTACAATTATTATCAACAATATATTTTCATTCATCTTGCGATTCAATATTTTTCGTTGTCAATGGTAAATGTTTTTCTTTTTTTTTATCTTTCAAATAAATCGTTAAGTATGTAATTTTACATATAGAATAATTTTTTATTAGGTATAAATAATTATCTCTGGGGGTATTCAATCGCATTTTGTTTGAATGCAACAATTTACTTAACCCATTAACTGCCAGATTTTTATATATATATATATGCACAAAGGTTGTGTAGCAGTATAATTATATTCAAATTATTTTCTTTTTCTTAAAAATATATACACAATACTGATATAGAATGAAACTAAACTGTCAGGCGTTCCAAATATATTTTTGGCGCCGAGTAGTGTAGGTAAAATTCCAAAATCCCTAAATGGGGATCATGGCAGCTAATGGGTTAAAATACTGCTCAAATAATTTTATATACAAATATATATCAATATATTCAATTTTATGAGAAAATATAAGATTATTCATAATTTACAGATGCATTTCTCTGAAACTTTTAATTCTTTTTAAAGTAGATTGATTTGAAAATTGTCGAGCCTAATGAATTAACAATTATTTGTTTCGATCTCAAACTCTCCCTTTATTGAAGCTTAAAACTTTTCAACCTACCCTTGCATACATAAATAAAAGAGAAAAAAAATGGACAAAAACATGAGTTAGTTTTCGTATAATATAAAAGAAAGTTGACCTACGGTCTAACAGATGTTAATTTGATTAAAGAAAAATAAGGGAAGGTTTATAAATTGCAATCGAATGGAATTCGCTGACTTTTTGACCTGCTTTCGTCGAATTTATCGTATTTCTGCATTTGCACGAGACTATCGTCAATTAAAAAAGAAGACACCAATACGATATTCACCTAGGATTCAAAGCTTACTTTAACGCTTACGGTTTCCATCGGTATCTCGTCTATCCTATCGAAATATACTGGTTTTCTATCCTAGCTCGAACGTGACCGTTCTTTCTCTCTCTCTCTCTCTCTCTCTGTTTCTTTCTTTTCTTTCGGTTTCTTTCTCTCATGGACCGAGTCAAGCATACCTATTGACCTCCGATTCCACCCACGATTAACCACCATCGTCGGTATCGCCATCGTCGGTATCGCCATCGCCAGAAGAGAAAAGCCGAAGGAAGAAGAACTTCTCTGTTGAAAGAAGATTTACGTCGTAGAAACGAATACTACTCTTCGACTATTTATCAATTAAAGGTGATAGTAGCTATTGATAGATATAGTATAACCTTTTATAAGTTTCACGTTACACAAATTTAGGTGTTATATCGTGGTTTCATTCAGAGAAAGTTAAAACTACATAAAATAGGTTTTCTTTTCTTTCTTTTTTTTTTTTCATGTTTCTGATACATAACAGAAAGTATTATAAATTTTATTTCATTCAAACATTTTACATTACACGTGGGTGGGTCAATAAGTTTTGAACCTGGTATAGAAAGAATTTTATTTTCGATTGAAACACTTCACCTTTATTAAACATAATAAAAGTTCTTATTTTGTTAGACGATCAAAAACTTTTTAACCAATCCTCTTACGTGCTTAATATGATAAGACAAACCTGAAAGGTTTGATAAAAATGTTATCATTTTATTAGAATTGTTTGAAATTAATTTTTATTCGATACTGTTTTACTTTTTTTTATTTTTTCTTATAAAGAATTCATAAATAAGTGGTTTTTTCTATCAGCAATTTTTTTATTCGGGTTTGTATCTGCGTTGTAGGAGGAGTATCACGTTATAAGAAATTCTTTTGTATTATGTGTTATGCTTATGCAGTTGAATTTTTTGTTTGATTTTTTAATATTTTATTTTTATTCGATGTAACTGGAAGAGAAAGAGATTAAATTACGTATGAAATTTAACGCGATTTAATAACGAGTTAAAACTCTAGCGATTTATTCGAAAAAGTATAATTAATAATTAATTTTATATATAAAAAAAAATATTTATTCATATATCATATATGATATTATATGTCCAGTAATTATTAACAATTTCCATATAACATTTATTGTTCTATCTAAATAAATAGTTATGTTTTAATTTGTTGCGTTCTATATTCCATATAATAAAATCTCTTCCCTCCTAGTTTCAACTAGAAAAGTCATAAATATTAAAGACTTGACAGAGTGAGGGTGGAGGCTAGAAGAAGAAGACCATTATAGCTATAATAGAAACTCTCGTCACCTTGTTTCATTTAGGTATGACCAGGAATAAAAATAAATTATTCTAGCAATCAGATGTAAGTTATGAAAATACATAGTAGTAAGTTACCCGGTCGCGAAACACTTTAACATCATACTCGTCGTTCTTCGCTCTACTTTAGTTTACATCTATCGGCCTCTTGGAAGATTTACATGTCGTATGCGTGTACTATACGAACGTGGTACATCGTCGTTTCGTCGTTTCGTACGTCGCCAAGAAGCTATTCTTGTAACGGGTCAACTTAGAAATCTTACGAGTCCAGCAAGTCGGACCACTCCTCGAAATCTTTCCTCTTACGTTATCGACATGCCTAACCTACGCATCCAATGTTTTTTATTTCAAAAATCCTTGTTTTTTTTTTACTTTTCTTTCTTTTTTTTTTTTACAAATTATTAGACTACTCGAAATATTAGAAAGAAATATTTTTTTTATTGGATAAGTAAAACAGACGCAAATATGCACGCACACACGCACGCACGCAACCACGCATGCATGCACGTAGGAATTTTCTATAAGTACTCGAGAAACGTTTTGTATGAATGTATGCAAACGAACACGAACTGCGAGAGTAATCTTGGCCAAGAGGAAGTTATTTTTGTCGACGTCAATTTGTGTATCTAAAATGCATACGTACGAGATAGGAAGTATGAATACCTATTTATGCATATATATATATATATATATATATATATGTGTATACACACGTACTTATGATTTTTCTCGTTAATGGAACAAACTGTAAATAATAATAACAGCTAAAATATACGTACGGTCTATTTGCTTGTTTAAATATTAAATATTAAATAATAATAATAATAATAATAATAATAATAATAATAATAATAATAATAATAATAATAATAATAATAAGGAAAATTTACATCCTGTTTGGTATAACGTGGGTAGAAAATAGTGAATAGTGTAATGAAGGAATTATGAAATATAAATTAGAAATAAAAACTTTCTTTCAACATAACAGGAAATATTTTTATACCGATTAATGTAACGAAATTTTTTTCTAAGAAATATATTTTTAACAAATTTATTTTACATCTGTGCAAACGATTTTTAAAATGTATATAAAATTAATTTTTTTTTTACTTCTTTTTCTTTTTCTTTTATAGAGAAAAATAAAATTAAGAATTTGATGTTCTTTCTGATATCTTTGATATCACAATTTGTTCTTAGAATGTCTTCATCAGTACGATATTCAAGGTTTAGAGTAATGCTCTAGTATTATGAATATGCATATATGATAATATGAATCATTATACTTGAGATAATCGGTCTTTCAGAAATAATTGATATTCAAATAATCGACGTTCTACTTCATTTCGAAGGACAAAAGTATAATTATGCTTCTATAAGGTGCAACGAAAATACATGATACAAATACAGTAATAGATTCTTCAAAGATATTATTGTTCATTTAAATACGTATAATTTATTCTTTCAAAATGATAGATACCTTCATTCGTGAATATTAATAATGACTAGCTAGTAATACGTTGCATAAAATAATATTTCAAGTAAAAGAAAATATAAGTAATATCAACATGGTGGATTCGGAAATACTTACTGAGTTGTAAAATTTTTCAAGTACCCACTTGAGTATATTCAAATTATGTTTATTGGTTTGAATTATGATGCAGCACTCTATTGACATTTCCTTAAATGAAACGTTTCAAGTGCTCACTTCAGTTCGTCATTTTTTTTTTTATTTTTTGAGTTCCGAATATGTACGCTCACTTATGGGTTGTAAGTACGGTAATTCATTCGTGGTTGTTAAAGATATTTAAAAAAATATTTAAAAGAATGATGATAATATATATTTAAATATAAGTATAACTAGTATATCTTAAATTAAATTCCATTAAATAAAATAAACACAATATCGGAATATCTTAGTTGTGTCAAAGATGCTTTTAGAGTCATGCGGATTTGCAAGACTTTAGCATGCGGTCTTACGGTTAAAACCTTGAAGGATTGATGAGACATAAAAGATCTTTTTTTTTCTTCGTCTACTCGCTAAAATTATTTTTTGTCTGCGGTTTCGCGTTAGGGTTGCGTTTCGCGCTCGTTCAAAATTTGTGTGTATATGTGTGTGTGTGTGTGCTGTCCGCAAACTCTCCTTAACTAGATTTCGTGGTTAGTATTATTATAGAACATGGGCGACACGACACTGCTTGGAAGAGTACATCAATACTTAAGATCGTACTAGAAAATATAATAACTCAGAATGATAAACATTTAACTGGTTCCTATTAATATTATATAGAATATTTATCTTCTTCACCGCACGAGGAATTTATTTACTGAAACGTTATTGTGCATATTTTTGTTAAAATTAATCTATAATCTAATTGTTTTAAAATTCAAATATACGTTAAAATCGTGTTTTATAAATGGTCAAATATTCTGATCTACTTTATTCCTTAAACTGTTTTAAACTAAATTTTCTAGTTTGATTTATTATAGAAGTTTGATACTACTTGGAGAAAGTACATTAATACTTAAGATCGTACTCGAAAATCTTATAACTCACAAACTAAATAATTTCCTGATTCACGTTGGTGTAACATATTTTTCTTCTCTACCTATGATACGTAAATTCATTTCTGAAATGTTGGTTGCATGTTTTCGTTGGATTCAGTAGTCTAGTCGTTTTTGAAAACGATTATGTGTCGAAGCCTAAAAGCTCGCAAAACTTCTCTCTCATTCTCGTTCTCATTCTTCTGACTGCTTGGCAATAACGTTTCACACTATTTACACTGGGTGCAGTTGGGCGTAGAAACGAGTGTTTGACTCCCTCTCGTCGAAGTGATCGTGGGCGCACGAGTACAAGGCGAAGTTTCTTCTTCTTCTTCTTCTTCCTTCTTCTTCCTTCTTCCTTCTTCTTTCTACGGACCGAGGCCATCGATTAGATAGGAGAACGAGCTCGCTTTGGATACTATTCGAGCTGTATCCACCAGTGGTATAATGCTTTAAGGGAGACGCATGGGAGCATAGCGAAAGAGAAGAGGCATGCCTGGGTGAACGAACTCCTCTCTTTCTCTGTCTCTTTCTTTCTTTCTTTCTTTATTTCTTTATTTCCTTCTTTCCTTTTTTTTCTTCCCATTCGTTCTCTTTCTCGTTGGCCAAAGCGGAACTAACGACCCCTAAATGAGCCGTTGTGGTCGCGTCGCGTACCACTCGTCCACGTACGTGTGTATGTATATGTGTTGTGTCTTCTTCCTCTTTTTGTCTCTCTCTCTCTCTCTCTCTCTCTCTCTCTCTCTCTCTCTCTCTCTATTTTTTTTCTTTTTGTTTCATTTTTTTTTGGAGCTTTTCTTGCTTTTGAAAGTTGAACTACAAAAGATACGGTTCCTAGGGACGAGTGCAGTAGTTGTGTTTCACTGTACTTGAAATAACCAGGAACTCTTTCAAATTTTTACATTTCAAAAATGTATCTACATTTGTTTATATATATACACATTGATTTATATTATTAACACTTTATTATTAACACAGCCGCAGATTCTATAATAATAATAAAAATATTATTATTCTTATATATATCTTATATATAATAATAATTGTATATTACCATGGCAACCGATTTATAAGTTATTGGTGGGTAAGTGTCAACTATAAAAAGCTGATTAATAGACTATCGATCTGTAAAGTGTTAATTTATATTTATACCTTTTAAATAATTGAATAAATTGATTTGAAATTTTTTTAATTAGAAATTAGATTTCGTTGTGGTTATTTTTCTTTTTTCATGGATTTTAAAAGATTTCGTAAAAAGTCGTGTAAAGAACAGAAATGATAATGGAAAAGCCTATAACAGTGTTAGGTATTAAGTGAACTATAACGCTCGAATCGAAGGGTTGGTTTTTTGCGAGAGGACAGACACATATATTTGAAATTACGCAAATATTCTAGTCTCGTGAACCACGAAATTTGTATCGGTTGAACCGTTCGAAGAGGGCTGCTGTGCAGGAAACGTATTTCTACAGTTGGAACCTCTCTCTATTTTTAAAGTGCATCGTCAATAATGCCACAACCACAAGTTCAAAGATACCGGCGTAACATACTCGAAAATAAATTTTTATTCTTCTTGATTGCCTCGCTTGTAACGTTCGGTATGAATTTTTTCCTCAATTTCTTCTGGAAATACCCAGGAATTAAAATATAATCGATACCTTTTGTTAGTGTATATTCAAAATTATTAATCAATACGTTACATAAAAAAATAACATTTAAAAGAAAAAAAGAAATAAAAATAAAAATAAGAATACGAGATTAAGTTTAGACTTTCATTATTTAAGTTTAAAATATTATAAATATTTAAAAAAAATTGTTAATAAAAAAGAAATACTAATATTAATGTAATTTAAAATAAAAATTCTTTGTTAAAATATTAGACAACATCAAATATATTGATGCGAAAATAAAACGAGGGACATGTTATTCTATCGCAACGAAGAAGTAACTGAATCCGTTCTCCCGGAAGCGGTCTCGACGAAGAGGGAAACCGCTTCCGTGCGGAGAAGACAATTGCCTTTCGGAAGATGGCCCCCGACTGTATTTCAAGAGTAGCAGCGATCTACCGGTGCAAATCGCAACTCGAGAAACTCGAGAAAGGAAGTTGTAAAGTTCACCATTCCGGTATCGATCTCCGTGCTGCTATTCGTGCTCACGCCATTATCCCATAAAGCGCCTTTCTATCGGATTACTCGAATTTTCGCTACGTCCGGGAATACACTTGCACGGATATACTCGAATAACTTGAGCTATTTTACCGTTGTTTCTTTGTTCAATAAGTCGAAAGAAGAAAGATTACCATGTCTTGCTTTCTCATGAAATTCAATGATTTTTAATCTTACAAGTCTCTTTACCATGGATGAAATTTCATCCGGTTAAGTTAAATAATATTAAATCAGATTTTCAAACCGTCCTTAAGATATTTTATTTACAACCATCGTAACAATTCATTTATATCATTTTTATCTTCTATATTATAATAATAATAATAATATTAATAATGTAAGAAAATTTTAATTGTACCAGTTGTTTTTATTACCTTCTACGATTAAATTTCATTCGCGTGATAGTGTTAAAGTGATTTATTTTTTTACTTTAACGATAGCTTTTAAGAGTTAATACGATTATCCCAGAACGCGTTGGAACGAGTTATACGTAGTCAAACCTTTAAGTGCTCGTAGTATGTATCAAGATTATTAAAAAGAAGTCTTAATGAACGTGATTATAGAAATGATATTTTTTCTTCTTCGAAGTTATAAGACGTTTTTAAACATGGATAAATTACTTATGCAATAACTTATTAACCATTATAAAATCTAGAAAGTAAACGCGCGATGTAAATATATTCATAATAAAAATAACATAAATGCCGATCGTAAATCAAGATATTATTCTCTTTTGATAAACTTAAATTATATATTATTCTTATTTATGAATATACGAATAGGTTTATTTCTTATTTTTCAGTTAGCTTTTATTTTTTTACATAACATCCTGAACAAGCAAATATATGCAGATGCGTATCTAAATAAAATGTTTACAATACCAAACATGTAATTCATAAACCGGAAGATAAGAAATTTTCTAAGTTTAGGTTGAATGGACAAATTTATGGGAATAATAACATCGTGTGAGTTTGAAAAGGTAGAATACCTAATTAATTGAACAAATCTTTCTAATCCCGGTACGAATAATAAAGAAAAATAATTGTCAATTTGAACATGTATTCTTTATCTTTAATGCATAGAGTTCTCTTCAAAAAAAAAAAAAAAGAAAAGAAAAAAGATATGTTAAAACGAAGAAGGTACAAATGTTTCGTCGACACCTTAAATACAAATTCTTAGCTTCCGTTTGACACATTTGAAGAAAGTTTCACGTTCGTACTGTGTTTGAGTAAAAAAAAAAAAATATACAAACAAAAATAATAATAATAATAATAAAAAAGGGAACAATACTGAGAAAAGCGATTGTTATTACGGAGGAGGTCGTGCTACGGGAAATACGGAACGATGGGATGCTAGTTAGAGCGCATATAAATTAAGCGTACCATTCGAATCTTCTCCATGGTGGCTCGTTTGACATGGATTTACAAGTGCCCCTTTGTGCGCCACGACTGCCATGAGTACAAAGACCTTGTAAGCGTAGAACACGCGAAGAGAGTAACATTCCCTTTAAGTCGTGGACGGAATGGATAATCGTGGCAAGCTCTGCTACTCGTCGTATCCCTTCTCGATCTCTACCTGTTTCCTCTAACTTTTACGTAAGAAGTCACTGATGAGGGATACCTTCAACCAGACCAGAAATTATTATATTATACTCATTCTTTTTATTATTAATTATGATTTTTTTTTCTTTTATTTGGGTTATTTTATATTTTTTTCTATTCATAATAATAACATAACATTTCATATTTATAATAATTACATTTTATTCATAATAAAATATAAGTATGTATTCTGTGACAATATGTAACACTGACACACCCTGGAATAATCTTGAAGATACTCTGAAGTAAGACTGATTAATTAAATTATTAGTAGTATTCATGATTAAATACGAATATGATTAATCAATAGTACCGTTGACACACCCTGGGACAACTCTAACGCAATTTTCCTCATATTATTAATACTAGATGTGTCACTTTATTTAAAATATTTATAAATTATTACTTATATTGATAAAAAATATTCATATATTTCGATAATTTATTTAACAAAGTATCAACAAGAATTTATACGATTGATATTGACTTTACTATTATTTATATTTTCTTTTTATATTAAATATTCCAGTAGTATTTTTGATAGAAAAGTAGAAACCCATTTTGATTCTAATGTTATTATTTTATAAATGTAAATTGTATTTTTGCGTATATTATTTCAATAATATTTCGTCACAAAAGAAAAAGATTAAACTCGTTCGATTATTTATTATTAGATAAATTTAGTTATATTTTGTTTAAGTATTTCATAAAAAGGTAGAATTCTTTTTTTATTCTATACCATTATTATTTGACAAATATATTTGTATTTTGGCGTGCCATTATTCCCATAGAGAAGAGAAGAGTATATTTTGTAGAAAGGTAGAACTCATGACCCAGTCAGAATGTCGACGGGCGGAGGTTTATCGATTGGGGTAGCTCTGTGCCCCACCCGGTTTTGAACCGGGCGAATATAGTTTGGCTCGGCCTCGGCCTCAGCTTCATCATCGACCTCGGCATCGACCTCGGCATCACTGACCTACCTACTTACTCCTACTACTATCTCCCTGGTGTATTCTCGCAACCGTTCAACCAAAGATTCGCCCTCGAATTCTCTAACCATCTTGCGATTCTGATCCCCATTCCCTACCTCTTATTTTTTCATTCCATTTTCAAAACCAATTTATTCAATGTATCTTTTTCATTTCGTTAAACATCAGAAGATCATGTACCGACTAATGACATTTTAATCGTCTTATGTATTTAAATCATTTTTCTAGGATGATTATAGTTAAGGAAAATTGATATTTCGTTTTCTAACAAAACATTTAATTTTATTACTTTTATTTAAATCCTATGTGATTCGTATTTATAATATTGTTAGAATGATAGAGTTTCTTTCTTCACTCGAGTTTTGAAATATAATTTTTTTAAATAGGCTTTTCTATCAAATATTTAAAGTAGCTAGCTATTCTTTTGTATTGCGTAAACTCCTAGTCGTGTTTTAAAGTTACATACATAATATATTCTACGTAGATAAATGTGAATACAAAGGAGGCAATCTGTTAGTTAATCTGTTGGTTATCTCGATCTAGAACGTATGTTTCAATAAACGTAACATAAATAAAATGATAATAAAAGTATCAGTTTCTTGTTAGATAAGATTATGTAAGAAAAATTTGCCCTAAATACATGTTTGCTTTTCGATTGGTAAAGAACACGTGTTCGTATTTTTCAATAACGTCCTACGTCGTATACGTTTTAGCACTTGGAGGTTTTTCTTCTCTTTTTTTTTTTAACAAATAATAAGAGAAAAAAACTAGGAACAAAAAGAATTTCATCTTTGTTCGCACAAATCTCAGGTTGTATTAGTCGAGTAGTTTTAGTAGCTGACTTTGCAGAAGCATTGCACGACCTTAATCGGCGATACGCTCGATGATGTATTATTTCGTTGCTTGGCTAATTACCACCGAATGTGCCCTTAATGATCGTTCTCAACGATGATCTATCGTGTAGCATTAATTACGTTAATCTCTCGAAAACGTTTAATCTATCGGTTAGAGCATCAATCGTATCAACGTTCTACGTTATTGTTTCCATTTGAACACGAATATGTAACAATCCTAATAATAATGATGATAATAATAATAATAATTATTATAATAATAAACCCTGTGTAGGACCAGGGTAAAAAAAGAATAGTCCTACAGTAATCCCTGCTTGTCGTAAAAGCCGACTAAAAGGGAAAACCCATGAAGGTGGTGTATTGATTTAGACTTTTCGTTTGTATCGAGTTTACTTTTAGTTAGAAAAAATTGTATTATATATTTTTCAACATTTCTACATTGTTTTAATTATTGATTAAATAATAAATAAAATAATGTTTGGTTAATAGTAAAAACAATATTTCTAATTATAATTGTAGTAAAGTCGAATGAAACAAATTATAATTGCATACAGAATATTTCTTGAATATTTTCCATATTGTTTTAATCATCGAATTGAATATTAAATGAACGAATTTTAATTAAAAATTAAAGAAAATTAATTATTCCATTTCGTTTCGCTTGAATAATATAAATATATAATTGTGAATTAAAATTAAAATGAAATTAATGTTCGATGTATCGATTGTTATTGGAAAAATATTATTATATAATTTAGAATCGTTCCAAAAATAAATCGTGTATCGTTCGGTAGGAGTTTTAGGAAAAGTGCATCGCTATCGTAGAATATGTAAATAATGTGTCACGTGAAAACGATAAAAGCGGATGACACGCGTTAGATCCAGGTTTCAACGCACGTTATGTATGTCCGCGTGACGCGGATGTAGGGAATAGTACGTGTCTCGTTTTTTGAATAAATAAATCTTGGGTAGATTACTTTGGAATAAAATATTGAGGATATACCGATTTTCGTGGAAAAATCGTCGTTAAGATTTTGCATGCTCGTTTACGGGGATTATATGTGCATATACAACAGTTATCTGCAAAATATTCGTCAAAATACAGTAAGTTTTATCTTTCAAAGATTTTAGGAAAGAGAGAGAGAAAGAGAATGACGTACGTGGATAATAAAATAAAGCTTTTAAGGACATTTAAATTTTACGATTATAGGTTTTTTATTTAAATTCCATTCTCTGGATATAGTAGATATACTTATGACTGTGTTCGCGTTGTTGTATTTTTGTGAATTTTTGAATATCACGCAACGTGATTGTAAACACCGTAAAGAAAGGAAGAAGAAAGAGAGGAAGAAAAAAATCGAATTATTATACCATCAATGGGAATTGAAGAAAAGCTAAAACAAAATTTCATGAAAAGTTTATAAGGATTAGATGGCATTGTGAAAAGCCAATAGAATACATTATTATTTTCGGTAGCAGATCGTAATCGAATTTTTATCGGCTCATACTCCTCTCTACCGAAAAATCGCGTAAACCTACTATAAAATGCAAGCTTTTTTCTTCTCGTATGAAAAGGGCTCTGCCACACACAGTAAGGGGGACAAAAATTGAAATACCTTTTTCTTTCTATAGATTTTCTCCTAGGTTACATAAAATCTTTGTAGTTTTACCACCCTCGATACGTTAAAATTTTCAAACGTGTCCTCAGGCGTGGGGATACGTTTGCTCGTTCATTCTTCGTTTTCTTCGTACAAAGGAACACACGTTTCAAAGACATCGTCACATTGCAACAACCCCTTGGGATTACGTGTGCTGTTAAACTTCTGGGAATAATGTTTTCCGTTCCTTGTAAAAAATAATGAAAAGTGTGAAATAAGTCGTGGATCGATACACAATCGTTCGGTTTTCATTGTAGATTCATTTTTTTAGAATTTTGCTTTACTCGACATTGTTTTTTTTTTTCTTCTTCTTTTTTTCGCAATGAATAATAGATCGATATAAATATAGTCTCGTCAAAGTTACTAATCTAATTTTCTTAATTTACGTATATCCAATTTTTACGTGACATTACTTTTTATGATTATTAATGTTTATTAAAAAGCAAATATAGAAGTGTCTCGTTGGATTTGTTAGGTAGGCTCAATCTAGTATGTTAGGCTTAATCAACTTATTTCTAATTTTTTTTTTTTTTCCATACAATTTTTATCTTTAATATTGTTTGACAATACGATACGATATTGTAACAAGAAATTAATGATAACTCCTGTTATATTTATACAATCTTTTACAAGTATTTTTTGTGTTTTCTTTCTTTTCTTTATTTCCATTGCTTGGTCATTCATTTCTTAGTATCTCGTATACGTGGAATAAATTTCTTATTAGTACCATTCTAAGATATCACTTAAAGCTTAACACTCGTCTCGATAAGAGCGATTGATAAAAGTGAAGTAATCGTATTCCAAAATCCATTACCCCGTTAGATTAGACGTGTTAGAATATTTAATTTTTCATTTATCAAGTACTTACATTAAAATCTTTTTATTTACACGACCTACTTTATATTTAATATGTTACAAATATATAATTATTGTTAGATATATAAGAATAATATTAAATTAGCTAACGGAATCGGAAGTTATTACCAGATTGGTTGTTCTAATGTTAGTTTCTCCAACGAGTAGTGCTACATGTTCACTGACTTTGCATATTAATTAAGCGGCATCAATTAACGAACGCTCAATCGGGTCAACTCATTGTCCGGCAAAGCGAGACCAAGCGAAACTCGATTCGAGTTGCTTTAGAAAGGAGGCTCGACCTCGAATCAAATCGAAATCCGGATGGAAGGATACAGTTTTTGAATATGTTGATTATGAAGGAAAATAAAAAAAGAAATATATATTTATTTAATAAGAAAAGTATTCTTACTTATATTAGCGAAATACGATGCAAAGTGTGTTCCTTTTTCTGCTTCGTAAGCAAACGACGAAGAAGACGAAGAAGACGATGACGACGATTAAACTGGTTATAAATCGTACCATAAAACTGAAGAACAATGCGAGCTTTCCTGCACCAGATATTTCAATATTGTATACGACGAATGAATCAAACGAATTTTAACTGAAATTAATTATCAACTTGGTTAGGAAAGTTTTATGAAAGGAAAATAATAGATGATGACCTTTAGCGTATCTTGGAAACTTTTTACTGGTAATGGAAGATTTGTGAAAATAATTGAAAATGAAAAATACGCTCTGAAAAAGAAAAGGTCTTCTATCATTGGATTGGTTTTGAAAAGAATATTTGAAAATTCACGTAAAATATTACGATAATAATAACTTTTAGTATAAGATTTTTGTTTTTATTAAAAATTGCATACTCTTTTATGCATTTGGATAATAGTAAACATCATACGCTCTAAAGCACGTATCTTGTTTAATAGCTTAAATAATAATAATATCTGCTTATAAATAATTGATCCTCAGTTTGACGAGTTATTTTTAATCTTTTAGGAAAAAATCAGTTCTCATTTTCCAATATAAAGTTACATTTTATTATTTATTATATTTGAACGGTTTATCGATGAATCAAATAATCTTTGTAAAAGAAAAAAAAGTTAATCATTTAGAATACTTGGTAGTAGGAATTACATCGAAGAAAAATACAACTTGGTAATTGTTTTCTGATAACATTTCTGTGACCATCCGAGTTAACGGATGACTCGTGTTTCCTTAAAAAAAGAAATATAAAAAAATAATAACAAAAAATAAAACTTCTCGATGATCTCGTAGAAGATAGATAGAGAGAACGAAGAAATTCTAGTCGGTCGGTTTGTCCGGATATGGCGGCAAATAATTTTTTTTTCTTTCCCCCCTTGGATTTCTCGAGACCGCAAAGATTCTCATAAATATGATCTTTCGAGCCGCAATAATAATAAGAAAACGTAGGACGATCGTGCTCGAGCGAATTATAATCAACGACTTTTCCTTCGCAATTTTCTTACTCATCTGTAATTATACTAATCGTTACGAAAGACTTTTCTCGTAGTCAGGTGCATCTTTTCTGGATGTGTAATAGGGTGGTAAATGTATGTAAACGAATATACAAATGAATGATTTTTGACTATCCTTGAAACTTTTAACACCCTCAACTAATAACTTGAATAACTCTTTGAGCTTTTCGTGAATTATTGTTGTTATTTCTTTTTTTATTTATTTTTTAAAGAATTTTCTTTACCCTTCTTTTCGTTTTATTTTTTCCTTTTTTTCTCTTTGTCCTTCTTACAATTAGTTCTTTTCAAGTAAGGCGATAGCAATGCCCACCAACGTCTTTTCAACGGAAGAAGACGTCGAGACTTAATTGTATTTTCATGAGAAAAAAAAGGTAGCCCAAAGCTTTTTAATGGCGAACAATATAATATAATACCATGAAGAAAGAGAGAGAGAGAGAAAGAGAGAGAGAGAGAGAGAAACTGAAGGTTATTTCTTTTAACGTTATTGCTTGTCTCTCCATTTCTTTTTCATAGAAGCTTGCTAATATGTACTCTATAAATTCAATTTAATATTTTGTGTAAACAAAAATTGAAAGGAGATTAAAAGTTTAACATCTTATTTATAACCTTCAATCTCTCTCTTTCTTCCTCCTTTTACTCTAGTTTCAATAAAAAAAGATTTTTATTATAATAAATTAACTGTATAATTGCGTTGGATTAACACTTTGACTACCACGTTGGTCATTGATGACTGGAGCATTTGAACTATTTAAATTGTAAAAGTTGAATGAAAATTTACAGTTGGCACATTTAAAACATTACCACTAATTAGAATATACTTTGAAATAAAAAGATGCACCATTGAAGTCCTGAACGAAACATGTGATTTCGGCGTGGCAGTCAAAGTGTTAATAGTTTTACGTCAGATCATTATAGCCATGCAACGTGGTCATGATTAGTAAATTGAATGGGATTATTCCTTTGGAAAAATAAAATCTGTGTATTGTTGACTTCAGAGATATGGTAAAAATACATAATTTCTTTGGTAGTATTAGATGAGTGTAGATATTCATAGAGTAGTGACTCGACCCGGTAAAAGAAGGAGTTTTATGTAAAATAATGTATGCAATGCGGCAAAGAGAATTTTTATCTACTTTTAGCTTTTTGCGTTTGAAGTTTATATTTTGAAAATATATATATATATGTGCATTATATCGATCGTGTTAAAGAAAAAAATCAGTATCATTTCGTTTAACCTTTTGTCATTCTATACAGGTTGATTTCAATATTGATGACGTCTGTTCGTGTATCAGTTAGTATATATATGTACATATAAATTTGCATACCTACTTACATACGGAACGTATTTCGGTCACGTAACATGCATGTGTGCTGCCATTAAAAGAAAAGAAAAGAAAAAGAAAGAAGAAGAAGAAGAAGAAGAATGAGCGGCACGCGTCACGTATCTGTTTTTAATCGCGACCTTGCATTTATTCATCGACTTGCTGAACATTCTTATAATATTTTTAATATGTATATATATATATATTTTATTATTATTTTCGTATAGGTCAAAGTTAGGTCATTCGTTTAAGTTAATCTTTGCATTTTTCATAAGGTAATCATAAATACAAAGAACAAACTAAATCATTCTAACCGAATAATCATTCTTCTAAGAAGTTTTAAATCGTCGATGAAGTATTTTCCTCAATAGTTCGCACGGTTACTCTGTTCCTTTCTCGATTGCGTTGTAGCTTAGGGTAGGGCAGCGCTAATTGGGTCAGAGAGTCGATCGTACAGCCGATCAGTGTCTACTTTAAGATAATTAAAGGATATTGCGTAAAATTTGATAGAAGTAAAAATACGATGCTCTTCTGTACGCTGCTAAGTTTAAAGGTTTTGAAATAATTTATGTCAATTCAGAGAAATTGAATATTTGTTAGAAAAATATGAATATTTTCAGAGTAAATAAACCGAGATAGATTTATATTATTTATTAAATAAAAATTAAATTAATGAATAGTATGTTTTACATTTTGTATTTTTCGTTATCAAGAAATAATTATTTTTCTTTAAATTGTCTAATCATCAAAAAGATCGCTTATATTTTAAACGACAATCACTAATATATTCTGAAAGTCTTAGCAATTAGTTCTTACAAATGTTTCTAATTGAATATTTTTTTTATACGAAATTACCAAGTGATTAGAAATTTTTGAAAGGAATAGTTCATATTTTTTTCCTTTAACTCAAATATTTCAAGTATTTCAAGTATTTAAAAATAATTGAATCAATCAAAGATTAATAATGAAAATGATTATCCTTTACTCTTATCAAATAATCGTCTAAAATGAATAATATTATAAACTATTATACAGGATGACGAGCTCGGACAACTCGAACAAAAGGAACCGGTAATTCATTGATAGAAATGATGACTTTTCGTTCCTTGGTATACAAACACGTTAGTTTTGAACGATCGACTATCGGATTGACGCGTCGTCATTGCTTTCAATAGAGATTAGAAAGCATCGGATTCTCATTCGTAACTAATTCGAATTAAAAGTAAAATGTTTTAATGTCAGATAATAAAAATGATTAAAATCATTTATCATATGACGATAGAAAATTTTCATTCATTTTTCATTGATTCTTATATCTCTTACTACAATTAAATTCAATAACGTTATTAATATTATTATTATTATTATTATTATTATTATTATTATTATTATTATTATATTTCCTTTTGTTTTTCTACGTTTTTTCGTTCGGGTTTTTAACTGAAGCCAGACGAGACACTGCCAAGTCTGGTTCATTATTTATTTCATGTTCAGGAATGTGTGTATTATATTACATGTTTTTAGAATGATCACTGGAAATTCTTGTAAATCTTACCATTTATATTTGTGTATGTAAGAGTCAATCATGATAAAGAAAATGGTATCATTTTGTAATTTGTCCTAATAAGATATTCAACTTGTTTTAGATTCTTAAGTGTTTTATATTATTATTATTTTTAACATTCACGTGTAGTATCGTATTTAATGAAACAGCAAAGGGCTGAGGATGAAAATGTATGAACTGTATCTTTCGAGTATTGAACTGGTTTTTTTTAATAGTCCTTTAAAAATCTTTTATCTTCCTTTGTCGCCCACGTGGCAGCATTTGCATGCACGCACGCACGCACGCACACGTGTCCGCACACGTGCATTCGTTCGTTCATTCATTCGCTAACAAATAGATACAACTAGATGGTATTCTAATTTTAAATAGATTTTTATTTCCAATTTTGGGTTAAGACAAAAAAATGGATATACACTTTCTAACGTTTGTTAATTTGGTCTTTTAATATTAATTTGTCGTGTTGTTACTTGTACGAGTATCTGTGTATTATTATACACAAATAAGTCAAAGGATAAAAACTATAAATTAAAATGATACATACGTATAAAAATATATGCATAGGTATAATAATTTCTAAAATTTTAAATCGAAATATATTTTCAAATATATAGAATAATCAAATAAAAATTAATAAAAATAAAAATATAAATTTGTGAACATGAGCATGTAACAAATTGTTGTTTCCATTAAATATAAAAATATAAAAATATAATAAATTTATATTTGAAATATATATATTCAAGTTCGGAGTATTAAAAATATATCAGAATTATTAAAAAAAAAATATTAAAATATTAAAAATAAAATCGAAGTTAATGTTAATACAAATATGAAATATACGTTAGAAAGAAATCTTCTGAACCACGAAGAGATTTGATCGGAAGCGTGCACTTTAACGAGCGCCGAGCCCTCGAACTCGTTGGATGAATCGATCGATCGATCGATTCATCGTTTGCCGTAAAGCTCGATAGCGTGCTCGAGCGTGTGCCATGACACGTGAACGGCTGCGACCATCAGCACCTGCTCTGTCTCTGTCTTTTTTTTTGCCGCCCCTACGGAATAATTATACGATGCAGCCCGCATTTTTCTGCACTAGCAAATACACGTCGCAATGGAACATGCACGTACAGATACTCACACACGCACATACAACATACACACACACACACACACATACACACACATGCTTTTTATTCCGAATGATTGTATTTTACCGATCGGTTCATTGAATCCTGAGAAAGGAAAAATCATGACTCATGCATATACCAGTTTTCTATACCAGTGGCGCACAAACTACTTACTATTATTCATACTTTCTTTTTAATTTGTTTTTTATATATGTATATAATTATACTTTGACGTGTAAAATTTATCAAGGAATATTATGCAGAACGATATACGCATTACTTTACTTTTTCTTTTATCTTCGTTTTTATTTTCAAGCTATGAATTTTGTTTTTCTTAACTAATTATATCCAATAATTTAAATCGTACAAATTTTATAAATCAACTTACGTTTCTAATCTTGTATAATTGTAAGATTTAATGGTCGAATTTTTATATAAATAATTTGCGAATCACTGTCTTTATGTCAATAAAAGTTATTAATACCTAGAGAAAAGATCGTTTTCTCGCATTACACCGATTAACAGTTTTTTTTTTTTATACTAGATACACGATCGATACACGATCGATACAAACATTCATTCACACGTTGCATTTGTACCGCAAAACTAACGTGTTAAAATCTAGATTAATGTTTCAATAGTATTATCGTGGTTCAATCTGCAACGGTTTATTAAGTGATCTAAATATTTGTTAACATATCGTATATCTTTATAGTTAATTTGATTAAATGATGATAAAATAATGTGTTTATTATATAATATATTATAATAGTTGTATAAAAATTATTTCAATAATAAATTCACTTATACGACAATTATTGAACAGTTTTACAAAATATTATTGTCCAAGAAAATATCAATTTTTTTCATATAAAATATGATCGTAATTGTTGTAGAATATTTAATATCATTATGCTTAAAAATATATTTAAATGCACCACCAGGTCAAGAAAAAAAGAAAAATGATTAGAAGTATTTGTTGCATTGATAAAAATAAAAATAACACGAAGGTGTCTAGAATGACGACTGAGTTATTCGACGCTAATTGAATTCTAACGTTACGTCATAGATCATTATTAGGTTTACATAATTAATATAGCGAATAGCTTGTAAGAAAAACGTTTTCAAAGGAGTCAAGGAAAGCTTATCGTACTCCTCTTTATACCCTTTCGTCTTTCCAAGTAGATACACTTGCGTTACCGTTATTTCGTTAGAAACACCGAGCAACGAAGAATTCATGAATGATTCATGCACGAACTATTGTGAAGTATAGGAGCGTGGATGTGTGTCCTAGGTAGGACATTCCGTGTATAAAAGGTCTCTTCCTTCAATCGCACGTGCCGCCAATGAAACCACTCTCGACATTTTCGTATCGTCAATTAACATCTCGCGACTAACATGAGACTAAAAAGAGAAAGTGTGAGAAAAATAAAAATAGTGATTTGGAAATCAAAGTGATGAGATTAAGAGACGTGCTGCGATGATGTTTGTATACATTATAGAAGAAAAAAACAAACAAACAAACAAATTGATTTATCAATAAATGGAAGAATTTTCTAATAATATTTATTTAAATAAATAACATTTCGGTATTTGAATACAAAAAATAAGAATTAAAGTAATATTTTATTGAAAATTAATAATATTCTATAACTAAATAAATTACGATAGTTTTATAATATAAACATTACTTATTGATTATAATTCGATATTTATTATAATAAGGCATTATTATAATATTACATTTATAATTAAGGGATTATTTATTTAAGAATATTTATAATGATAAGGTATTTCGCAATTTAAATCATCTTATTCAATATATTCACAAATTATACGAACATTTATATTCATATTTTGATTCACATGCATATTTATTTCTATAAAATAAAGTATACGTAAAAACATATACAGGAAAGAACAATTGTGAAAAATAAACTAATACGTGAAATAACGAAGTTGAAAAAAAGAAAAGAAGATACAATAAAAATTGAATATAATTTACAAATGAAAGAGTTGTCATGCGATTAAAAAACATGAAAAGTGAGAAAGCGAGGAAGAGAGGGAGGGAAAGAGTGAGTGAGTTAGTAAGTTAGAATGAAAAAAATAAGGTTGTAGTAGTAGGTGGGAGAAGAACATGTTATTTGCTTTCAAGTATTTATACGTTTGCGCATAGCCGGGTGCGCGAGAGAAGAGAAGCTTTTCCTAGTAAACTCGGAATAGAAATTCAACCAACGCAGAAAAGAGGCCGAAAAGGATCGGCTCTTTTACGTTGCGTTTACGTGGCAACACTCACGAGACTATTTTTTTTCTTCCTCTCATTCTCTCTTTCTCTTTCTCTTTCTCTTTTCGAAAAACGATCGCGTCGTTTAATCGCGATTTGTTTTCCTTGGACGAATAAACGAACGTGTCGGCACCTGTCATCTTTTTCTTCTTCTTTTTTTTCTGCCTCTTCTTCGCTTTACTTTGTTGCTGTGAAAAGAGTAATCCAACCCTTTTGAAAGCTTCCTCAACCTCTACACCATTTTACGTCCAATCAGATCTAACTTTTTATTCTGGTATGGGACATACTTTGATAAAATAGCAAAATTTATTCGTTGTCAAATTTTATTCTAATCGATTATATGAATGAAGAGAGGGTGGGAGGAATAAGTTAAAGATAAATATTATTTAAATGTACGTTTCCTTTGTAGGAGATACAAGTTGACTTACGTTTCATTCCTGTGAATAATACAATACGAATATAGACGTATATGGTGAAGTAACAATTGTTGAAATGTTAAAAATTTTGTCTGTCTCTCTCTCTCTCTCTCTCTCTCTCTCTCTCTGTCTCTCTACAAAAATAATCTTAACTCAAAGCTTTGCATATATACATAAATACATACAATACATATGCTTCTCCCTCCCCAACCCCCTGAATGCGTTTGTTTTTCTACATCGAACGGTTCGTCACTCTGCAGCTGTCTTTTGAGAGCGGCTCTAAGTTAAGAACATCCGCCTCGTTAAATTATTTAAGGGTGAAGTCGTTAAAAGTCCTTACCCGACACTGAAGATCTCGAGAAGAGACTATCGCAGGTGCAACTAGACTAACAATCTGTATTCTTGCGTAATGCTAGGAACACCTATCATAAATTATTATTATTATTATTATTATTATTATTATTATTATTTCCTTGGTTATAATACAACGACGACTAGGACGACGGTGACGAGCAACGGAATGTAAATTACATCGTGGTTGTAAATTACATCGATGCTGGTTCCAGCATAATATCATTCTACGCTCTAAGCATTATACATCTCGATAAGCATATGATTGCTCCCATAATATCGATAATAATAGTTTCTAATCTTATGCCAACGAAAAGTGGTTATCCCTTTTTCATTTTTTTTTTGAATCTTTACCGAAATAATTTTATGATATTTATAAAATCCTTAAAAATAGAGAAAGAGAGAAAGATAAATGTAATCAATAATATATATGTACAAATTATATTTATATCTATTCACATATTGCCATATTATAAAAAAAAGAATTATATAATTATTGAAACACTTATCTTAATGTGTAATTTAATTTAATACGTTTAATATAAATTTGAAAGAAGACTACACAGAGAGATGATAAACTTAAACGCAAAACGTTTTCTCATTATGTCAATATATTTATTTATTTTTCTTTCTTTTTTTTTCTTTTCCCTCTTTCGGGGTATCGAAGTGAGAAAACGATATCTTCTCGAAGTAATCACATAAATGTTTTCCCTCTTTAGACATTGTATGTTCTAACGCGTAGCCAAGGTAACGAATCTGGCTTGGAGAGGGAAGTCGATAAGGAAACAGCTATTTAAATTAGCATAATCATTATAGATAAGCTCGGTTAGTTCGTAGACGTTGCCAATCTAATTCTTCCTTCGTATAATCTACCTTCTCTCTCTTTCTCTTTCTCTTTCTCTTTCTCTTTCTCTTTCTCTTTCTTATATTCACTCATGCATTTTAACGAACGTAAATAAGAACAGAGGACATAGTAGCTTTGACCGTATAACTTTATTTTCACCGAGTAACCATTAACTCTCTACGCTACCATTTGAAACGTCATCCTATAAAAGACTTTCTCGGTTATATTATTCTCTCTACTTAGGTTTTCTTCGAAAGCATCTTTTCCAGCATCTATTTCTTATTTCATTTGAAATCTTAAACCATGAAAATAAGATAACGTATATACCAGAGAGACACGAAGGAAGGAGGGAGGGGGGGGGAGGTTGGCTCCTTTCTTATTTCTTCGAAGAAGAATTGAAATATCATTTATAAGCTGAGCAATTTAATTAAAACGATTTTATTTTTCTTTTTTGTTTATCTTTTTCTCAATCTCGTTACTCGAATCTTATTCCTCGAATTTTCTATGACGAAGAAAACACGATATTATTTATTTCTCGTGTAATATAATTAACTGTGAAACTACTCTGTCGTGTTATAGTTAGAGTTCAGTTTAATTAAATTCAATACACTTCTCAGACATTGTACTATTCAATGATTTGTACACAAACATGATGATCTCTTCGTTATCTCGAAGATCGTTAATTGTAAATATCTTTTTATTAAGCTCATATTTATTATTTTATTTTAATAAGAAAACTCATTTGTACAGATTATTCATTAGATATTTGTTTTCTATGTATTTATCGTAAGAAATCTTGTTACGTATCTCTCACCATTAACGCGTTCATAAAAAAGAAAGAAAAAACTCTTTTCTTACGATTAGAAACGAGAAATTAGAGATCGAGATATGAATTAATAATTTTATTTAATATATTCTTTTTATTTCTTTCTCCCCTTATTAGATTATAATATGTAGATAAATTTATTCTATCTATTAATAACCGTTTAATTTAATTTTATTCTTTTCTATTTAATTCGATTCAACAATTGAATTATAGGAAAATAATCCTTTATTATATTGTTTAGAAAAGAATTTTCTTATATTAGTTATTTAAAAATGAAAATATTAAATAGACAGACTATTGTGTTTGAATGTGTAATAATATGAAAAATCTGTCATTTGTATAGGATAATAAATATATATTATCTATACGTATATAACCCAGTATGAAAAGTGTAGGCAGGTATAGTGTTAATTACTAAATACCGGATGGGTGTCGATATTCACACGTCATTCTGACGAATCGAGCTGCGCTCCCTTTGTTCTTTCTCATCGTGTTCAGGTTGAAGTTTCACACGGAGGAAGAAGAAGAAGAAGAGAAGGAAGAGGAGGAGAAGGAGGAGGAAAAGAAGAAAGAAGAAGAAGAAGAGAAGGAAGAGGAGGAGAAGGAGGAGGAAAAGAAGAAAGAAGAAGAAGAAGAAGCTTGGTGCTCGGCAAGGTGCACCGACCTATTGCAGCCGTTCTCTTCGATGGCAACTCGTTGCGTACCGAATGACTCATCCAACTACTCTTCTCTTCAGTCTTTTTCTTCTACTTCTACTTCTACTTCTACTTCTACTTCTACTTCTACTACTTCCATCTTCTTTTCTAACCTTCTTCCGACCTCGAATCTTTTGCTAGGTGAATATATCGATTTTCCAATCGCTTATCGAATTTCCTTTGAGAGTCAAGATCGATAGAAGAACATCGTGTTACCCGTCACTATAGAAACTATCGATCTCTCGTGAAAACACTACTCATACATATACACTATGTACTATAAATAATTCCTGCTTAGGACAATCTTCCTGGTTGTTACACGAGTCTAATCAGAGGTACTACGTATATACAACACGAGAGGGTCGTCTATGTAATACACAACTAACTTGTAATTTTATTGTTAGTCTAAACTTAGTTCCGGATCGTGAGAGTTACTAATGGTAGAAATTAGAAATTGTTATTCGTGTTTTAATAATTTTTAAGAAAAATTCTAACCATCCTTTTAAAGATTTACCATCCACTTGTAAGGTCAGAAAATATGGATTGTATTTTTTCGAAAAAACTTATGACGTGTTTCTACGTGGTAATTATTTTATTCGATAATGCAATATTTCAAGATTATATCGTCAAATTTTCATATAAAAATCATTATTTATTAACAAGTTACAGTCAAAGTGTACGGAATGATTTATATTTTTGTTATACATGTTTTAATGCAGCCCGCAATTAGACCATTCGAAATCACAAGTTGTTTCAGTAATTTCTTTTTTATAGATTTATTCGGATCAATTTGAAAATGTTTATATTCACAAAAAAACAATTTTATCTTTTTTGAAAATTTGTATACGAGTATGGGAGAGTAATCCCATAAAGATTGTTGTATTTCTGGTATTGTTTATACTTTACTCCGACAGATTAACCGTTAATCGTTCGCATTTTACTGCCACCCACACAAAAGACCAATGGATCGGCCAGTTTAGTTAAAGTTCGACGTCTTACATACCAGGAAGACGAGTTCCTCGTAATCGACTAATTGCTACAGCGACCGAGTCTCAGCAATTTATGCGATTCTCTCCCTATCCGTCCTGCCTTGTTATTTCTCTTTACCTTTGTACCATGTTTTCTTTAAGAATTATAGTAAGTACATATGTAGCTTCCGTGATTTCTCCTTCTATATACTTCCTTAATCATCAAATTTATTTTATAGAATCGAAAGCTCTCGTTTCGGTACTTTTGAAAACCTTTTTTATATTTATTCAAATTAATAAAAAAAAATATTCAAGAATTAATTAGAGTCCATTTAAGATTATTATTTGCATTCCATTTAATTGTAATTGAGGAACTTTATCTTTCTAAGAATATCAAACATTAAATGTTTACGAATCTTTTCGTGATAGGTTAATGGTTGTAAATATATTATGAATTCTACGAATATCACTCATACGCGTAGGATATGTCAAAGGTTCATGAAAGAGCTTACACATGATATTATTTATGTTTATCTCACATCAGTGACATAAGATGTACTCGTATCTCGAAGGAAACGAAATGAACGTAAGTGAAATTTAAAATACATGTGTGTATGTGTCATTATATTTACATTATATATACATACACGCTAAACACATACATGTTTCTAAAGATTATAAGAAAATTTATTTGTACGATATTTTATTTATATTATTTTATTTTATTTATAGCGCCATAAGAATAAATTAAGATTATTTGTAGAGTTTGTATTTTTCAAAATTTTTTCTACTCATCAGTAAAGTAAGAACAATATATAAAGAATTTTTATTAACAAACAATAAGTCATTTTCAAAACATTTTCGCAACATCGATTCGCTTAATAGTAGGTAATTCTAGTTGTTAAATCGTCAAGATCTTTGACAAATTCTTAAAGAATGAAATTACAAGGTGCGATGCGGAGATGACTTGCGAATGCTTGAAGGCTCAATGCAGTTGTGCGCCATCTTGTTGAAAAATGATGCGTGGATGCGGTTCTTCCAGTTGCAGATAGACAATGTCTTACAAGATGGACAAATAAGTGATGAAGGTCATTGTTAATTCACCGATGATGAATAGTCCAATCAAACAATCATATAACAAGCTACAATATGAATTTAAAATTATTTCTAATGTGTGCAATTTTATAGGGACTGTAAATATTTTAACTTTTATAAATATGATCGAACCTACAAATTTTTACAGTCGTTTGGTTATCCATGTGTTCTATTTTCTTTTTGAATTTTATGTGAAATTAGTATGAAATTTTTAAAAATACTTTTTCTATAATTTTACCTTCTTTTCATTTACCAATTTAGGGTAAAAAAACAATTAAATATATTTTAAAATACTCGATCGATGCTGTATTTATTGATACACTTCCAGCTAAAAGTTCAAGTACGGGTACTCGTACATGAAATATTTTCAAATTATTAGAAATAATGTTTTCTAAATGTTTGATATGTTTTTCTTACATATACAAATGCTTATTTTAAATATGTTAAAAATTTATTAGAACTTTACTACGGTAGACAAATATAACATTTATTTATAATAGCTAAAATAAGTACTAAGTTTCCTCTATAATTATTTTACACAATTTTAACATTCGTGCAACTAATTTCTGCAATTTTCTCCGTTTGCAAATTGTTCTAATTATTTCTCAAAAAGTTCCCTGAGTTTTTATTTAACCTTGAACGGTGGTTCACAATTCTATAATGCAAATGCATCAAGTATATTCAAACTTTCTACTTGTAAAATATACACGTTCTTATACAAAAAAATACATTTAATTATAATATATTTATATATTAATAAATTTAATCATAGTTATATATTTAATTATATATTTAAACTCGGAGATATTTAAAATATATAAATAAATAAATAAATATATATAAGTATAATAAAAATAAAATAAATTTTAATCAGTAGAATTTAATCGGTGAGGATGTTTCTTCGCGAAGGAAAGCTCATTAAAAGGTTCGTTAAAATTTTGTTATCGATTAATCGCACTTATTAGCGGGGCACATTCTCTCGTTGTAAAGTTATCAGCCATCTCGATTCCAGCCAATCCGGAATGACGGTAGCTGTGGTTAGTATGTAGTAACGTACTATGTATTATACTACCGGTAGTACGCAAGGCTATTATACGCCTTTTCGCTCTCTCTCTCTCTCTCTCTCTCCCTCCCCCTCCTCTCCCTCGCAAATATACAAAATTCCACCTGGAGCAAATAGCAGCTGATCGATCGCTAAGATATCGATTTGTGTCTTGCAGTATAAATTAACCTCGCTCTCGGCTAATTTCGAATTACTCTTCACGAAGTAACCTTATTCTTGAATATCTCTGATACTGCGTTAAACATTTCCATACCTTTCACGATATCTCTCGATGATATTCATTTTATTATTATTATTATTATTATTATTATTATTATTATTATTATTTATTTATTTTTTTTTTAATACATACCAAACGTGTCTTTGGTGCGATCTGAATTATACGAATGATTATGGTTTATCCAATAAGATCGGATATTAAATTACACGTTGAGATTCTATCAATTTGGTTTATTTTTTAAAGTTAATCATTTCAGTAAAATACGTAGGAAGTAAGATATTATTTATCACATTAGAGTGCAATGTTTTATATTTATTTGTAATAATTAACATTATTAAAATAATAATTAAATGTATTAATATATATAAAATATTCCAATTTTTGGTTACTCGTGTTAATAATTAACAACACTTTCTAATATTTATTATATTACAAATTTGTTTTCAAACTATTATCGATCAATCTAATATTATCTGTAAATAATTATCTCACACGCATAAATGCAAATAATGAATAATAATAAACAAAATTTTGATACAAATATAAAAAGAAAGAAGCAATGAGAAAAAAGAAAATGAAATATTTTATTAAAAAATTGTAGAAATTTCAAAAAATAAAATCAAACATAAAACGCTAGAGCGAACATAAACGAAACAAAGTAAACGACTTGGTGATAATATTCAAGTATTTTTTTACGATCATTATTTATTACATTTTCTTCTTTTTCCTATATTTTTCTTTTGTTTCTTTCTTTACGAGCATCGTAGAAACGTATCGAAAGTGTTCGTAAAAGTTGTACGGAAACTACGAGTAAGGAGTAAAAGAGGATCTGGTTTTTACGATGGAAAACGAGGAAACTAAAGTTGATTCGGTGCGAAATAAACGTCGAAGGAAAGCTCGTAGAGTCTGTTAAATGAGTTAAAACGTTTCACCGCTAATGCCTAGGTAGGTGTAGACCGATAGTTTATTGAAAATTATCTCTCTCTCTCTCTTTGATATTTGATATCATCAAGTTCTCGTAGCGATTTGCAGTATTGATGGTGTGCAGAAAAACTTGTTATATATATATATATATATATTTATGTATATATATATATACATATCTATCTATTCAAGGTTGATGATGATCACGGGGAGACCCGTATTATGGGACGGCGGCGCCGTCTAATGAGCAAGCCTTCATTAACGAGTATGCAACTAAAAGAGAAATTGAGAAAAGCGAAACGAAGAAGAAAAAAATATTTGAAAAAAAAAAAAGAAAGGAGTAAACGAAGAAGGCTTCTTCTCCCTCTTTCCCCCTTCCCCTGTTCTTTTCCTTTTTCTTTTTCTTTTTCTTTCTTTTTTATTTCTTGCGACAAAAGTACTTACGTGTCTAATGTTTCGAGCCTTGACCCTGTTCGCCTAAGTGCACACCCAATCTCTTTTTGCTTTTCCTCTTCTACGTGTTCCACTTTCTTTCGAACGATCTCTCAACAACGTATTTTTTTTTTTTTTACGTGAAATTATTACGACATCCCCCCCCCCCTCTCCTTCCCCGTTTATTCTTTTTGGTCTTTTCTTGCCCATATTTTTCCTACGTCGTTGTTATTATTTAAATTGATCTATTTTTAATGACAAAATTGGATCACCGATAAATTTTACTTTCTAATAAAGGCTCCTTGGGAGAATGTAACGTTTCAATTTCTTTTGAAACTTTACACATTTGTAGATGTAGATTAGTATTACAAATTTCGTTATAGGTCCATGGAGAAAGAACTTCAACCTTTTCCGAGATATCGGTCGATGAAATTTTAATAAATAGTCGAACACGTATATATACCTGTCAATTTCATCAGTCAACACAAGTCGCTGATAGCCTAATGGTTAAAGGTGCATGCTCGTAACTTTCTTTTATGAAAAATATAATGAAAAATATAATGAAAAATATGATGCATTTATATTACAAAACCTGTCAAATTTCTTTTATCTGCAAACGTTCCTAATCATTTCAAAAATAACAATTATATTTATTGCATATAAAAAATGCATTATTTGTCCATTTCTTTTACCTTTGATGAGTTGAATTTCTTTTTACCACAGACTGTACAATATAAATGCATCTCCTCCTCTTTTTCTTCTTAATTATTCATTTCTTATATTTAAAATTTGTTTATATTGCAAATCAGTATTCTATTATACCATAATTATAATAAACTGACTGATAAAGCTAGTTTGTTTACATAATATTATTATTATTTTTAATTACTGGGGTGATAATGATGGGGGAAATAAAAAGGAATAAGAAAAAAATAGCAAAAGGTGGATGTGTTTGATGTAAAAAAATCAATGAAACATTTTCTATAAGATATAAAATATTAGAAAATTCATTCAAGAAAAATAGTTCTCCGTGTTCATAATTCTTAATGTGCACGCATGAGTATACTTCAGTCTACTTCACCTTTGCTCATTAGACTCTCGTCCTCGGTTTATGTCCTGGCCTCGAGATAACTCCTTTCTCTCTCTTTCTCTCTCTCTCTCTCTCTCTCTTTCCGTCTGCCCTCCCCCCACCTTTTCTAACTCCTCAACCCTCTTACCACTCTCTTTCTTCTCTCTTTCTCAGTCTCGCGAGAGACAGCTTCCGTGCACATAATGCAAACCGAATGCAACGGCCAATGTAAATTAAGCCGTGCATGCATATTAACTACGCGTTGTTGTTATACGTCGTTTAACGGATGCATCCGTGATATAATCTTATTAGTATATAACGCATTTGCAAAGAGAAAAATTGGAAAAGGAAAATTGTTAAATACTCGATGATGACTCCATTCGATAAACTTCATTCTTCTTTCTAACGCTTCGTATCTTTTTTAATATTGTTAATCTCTATCGGGGAAAGAAAAGAAGAAAAAAACAACTATGGTTGTATATAAAAAATATAAAAAAGTTACTCTTTGATCAATATAACACGTTAGGTTGATAAATTATTACAAGGTCACTTGTTAAACTTATAATATTGAGTAGAGAAAATAATTTCTTCGTATTTTCTCGATAAATGGAATTAAATTACAAAAACCAATTGTTTCTCTAATTCAATATCATAGTAAATTATAGGAAGAGGATAACTATATAGCGTCAAAAATAAAATTATTTTCTTGTTCTGTCAAAGAAAATTATATTCGCAAATTTCACGTTAGGTTTTACGTCAACTTGTGTAGGAAATTAGTGATCTAATAGTTATTATAAGAAAATATAGTCTAGTTTAATATTCAATTAGGATTATAAATGGCTATGTACTTGATACCGTATATATCAGTGCTTAGTTCACATAATCGTAAAAGTGATCAGTCAGTTGCTTACTCATTTCTTCTACGTCGTCCTCGTCGTCGTCGTCGTCGTTGTCGTCGTTGTCGTCGTTGTCGTCGTCGTTGTCGTCGTCGTTGAGCTCGCATAATCGATAAACGATAACTCGCGTTAATGGAGCGAGAATCAATTAATTTCTTTTTTCCAGTGCACGCTCGCTTACGTAACCGAGAATAGATGGGCATCCGTTCTTAGGATATATAGGGGTGCAGGAACTTCGGATCGATTTACGTCAGCTAAGGTTTTCCTTTTTTTTTTATTCTCTTTTCTTTTTTATTATGTGCAAGCTAGAATCTCTAGTTATTATGTATTATTTAAAATGAATATATTTATACATTTATATGTATTATAACAAAACATTTTTAAAGAAAATCGTGTTCTTCTAAATTACTCTCGACTTCAAGTAATTTTTATTGTAAAAAGATAAAAAAGAAAGACGTCAATGTGTAGGTGTCGAGAAGGTTAAGGGTTGTGTTGGTATTTGGAACCAGTATTTAAAAAATTTGATGTTCCAATAATTTTCACCTCAATTGCATTCGTTAGTTTATAATTTTATTAACACTCTTCTTAACCTTGTGATAAATAATTTGTACAAATTTGTATCAATAATATGCTGTGATGTATGTTTCAAAAAAATATAATTTAATTGATATATAATTAATCAAATTTTATATCGTTTACTATCGTTATTGGTACAGTTACTCAAAACATGTTCAGCATACAACATGTTATTTAATACAATTTTATTTCTTTCATTGCATTCGTCTATCCACAAATAATAATAATAATATTAATAATATTGTAATAGTTTATTCGGCGAAGCAAGAAATTGAGGTTTACTTGCAATGAATTTGATTTAATATCGTAGAATGTTGGAAGTACTTTGCTGATTCCAACATTCCACGAGGACTCGTTTTAGGAAATCAAACGTATTATACGTTAAGAGTATTTGGCAATCGTTCCAGTCACCAAAGCGCTTTTAACTGAAATTAAATCGCCCAGCTGCAACTTGGCAAGTTATCGGAGCTCCGGTAATTCGAATCACCGCAAGCGAATTTTTTTTCTTTCTCTTTTTTTTTCTTCTTTAAAGGCCTTTTCCCAGGATTGTTTCCAAGAAATAAAGAAATTTAACAATGTTTCTTAAGGTAGAGTGAGAGTGAGAAAGAGACAGAGAGAGAGAGAGAGAGAGAGAGAGAGAGAGAGAAGAGAAGAACGAATTATTTTGAAAGCAAGTTTCGACTAATTCTTTTTTAATCCAACGTAGTTAACTTACAATAACTAAGAAATTTAAATTGATTACGCGTGGTAATTTAACAATTGTGACATTTATATAAATTATTTCCTATTTAATTAAAAGAATAATGATTCAATAATCGAATACCATGATGAAATATTATATCAAATAATTGCTAATTTAAAATATCGTTTAAAAAAGTAAGTTTTTGTTTAATATGTTCATAATTTAAATTAAACGGTATATGCAATATGAATTTATAATTTGTAAAAAAATCACAAACCAAAGGTAATACATTTTTACGAATATTTTGTATAATACCGTTATTGAAATTATAATTGAGTGGTTGAATATTTTTCAATAATATTTATAAATCTTAAATTCCTATTTCCTATTCAGTCATTTAATTATTATGAGAATATTAATCTATAACAGTTAATTTCAATTCTATAATGCATGTTCAAATAACAGTAAATATATACCGAAAGGTTAAATCATATTACTTAAAAAAATGATCGAACATCTAAGTTCTTTCGTGTTATCTAATTGATCTAGCAACTTGACTAGAGTACTTACATATATGCATAGATAAGAATATATAGGACACGTGTAAATAGATAAGAAAAAACGTACGAATATCCCCGGTGCGGTTTAAAAATAGAAACAAAAAATCATAGAAACGGTAGTTCGGTATTCGATATGGAAAAAAAAAATAATTTAACCTATCATTATATGTAGTGTTCTTTCGTCGTGACATAGGTTTGACCGATAGTATTTAGCGATTAGGATGAATCCAACGGTTCGAAGATTCTTATCGTGTTTTACACACGAGCTAAACAGAACTTTGATACCTAAGACGATATCAAAAGGTGTACATGTACTTTCGAGTGGCACCCTATGGTGTCCTATGGTGCCCTATGGTGTGTGTCCCATGGTATCCTGCTGTTCACGACCCACTTTAAGTTTATTGTTAGTATTGTCAAAGATTTGGAAATAACTATTATATACTTAGAAATATATATTGGATGTTATTTATTGATACAACACATTTATATAATAAAATAATATAAATTCTGTGTGTGTGTATTTAACTTGTTAACTGATCACATCTTATATACGAGTCCACTTTTCAAACAAATAATTATTTTTATAGCATAAAGCATAAAGCATATAAGTTAACGAATTAATACAAAACCTTTTTAAAACTATGATATTCAAACTTTGCCATTATTATAAATAACTTGATAAAAATAAACAAAAAAGAATTCAAATAAAATATTATCTTCCGATTAAAGTTATTTTTAACTCACAACAAAATTAAAATATAAATTATATAAAAATCTTTAACGGGATAAAATTATTTTTCCAAATTTTTACCTGGATAAATGTCGGAATTTATAAAATAAAGTATTCCGAATTTCTGAGATTAAGTGAAGTTCTTTCTCGTAATTTGTAAAATAAAGAAAAGAAAAAGCATTAATGATTTTTTAACGATCGATCTACCGATCTTGTACCTACATTTGTCTTTTAAAAATCTTCTTCTCGAAGAAGAAGAAGTAGAAGGAGAAGGAGAAGAAGAAGATACAGGATAGCAGGAAATCGGTAGTAAATTAACGGAAGACATTAAACGTGGACAAAGTGTGGATACCCTTACGTACGAGTTATTCCTGTGTTCCACGATTTCGAAGCAAACTCTCTTACTCTGTCCCTTTTCTCCCTTTTAAAACGTTGTCGTGGCTCCGGATGTTACAACGATCGTAAGAGGAGAGCGTACGAATAAATTATATTTTACGATTCGTGCTCCGATCATAAATCAAACGAGCATCTCTTATAAATTCTCCGCGTCCCTTTTGCTGGACATCGTCTTACCTTTTCTCCCCCTCCATTTCTTCTTCTCTTCACTCCCTCCTCTTCCCCTTCTTCCCAATTTTTGTTTTTCTTTTATTTCTGTTTTGCTGCTGGACATAAGTAAATATAGACGAGTTTCGAGGGTCTACGTAAAAAAAATATAAAAATATACCGATAGGAGGTTACGTTTCGAATAAGAAAAGAGAAAGGGAATAGAAAGGGAGAGCAAAAAGTCAATATAAAAAAGTCACATCTTTTTCAACCTTATGCTTGGATAAATGACTACCACATCTTCTTGGTTATTATTTACAACCTATCTTATTATTCATATTTTTTTGTTGTATCGAATAAAGAAGAATCTTTCTTTTATTTGAAATAAAAATAGTGATAATCTGTTATTAGGTTTCGTCAAAATGAAAATAATTTAATTGCGATTATTACGTTTTATTAGAGAGATAAAATAATATAAATCCAAATCGAATTATTAATTATAAATTTGACTTATATAATTTAAAATTTATTGTTATCATATTTAATAATAATAATAATAATATTTATATTTATTATTAAAATTATTAAAATTGTTAAAATACCACGCAACAAGAAAAATATTTGTATCATATTTCCAGCGTGTTATTAGAGTTACCAAAAAGTTAATGAATAATTTAACCTTTCTCGTACCAAGATCTGAAAAGCGTGAGAGACTATACAATGCTTAAACTTTTAAAATAAAATAATACTTAAATAAATGTTAATCTTCTTAAATCTTGAAATTTTATAGCATTTAAGTGTCGCGAAAACACGACGATTAAAATGAAAGAATTACGAGAAGAGGGGTCCGCTTTATGCCCGTGTAAACGAGCCCTCGAATCGGTGTTCTGGATCCTCTCGTTCGTTCCTTCGTTCCTTCGTTCATTCGTTTTCTTACTTCAGAAGTAAGTACATACTTATATACATACTTTTGTAGAGATATACATACAATATACATATATATAAGTAGATGTGTAGGTATATTCTTGGTTGGTGTCCTTTTCTCCTATCGATTCTTGCTCGACCGGCTACCGCTAGATGATCATTCGAGATTATCACGTTCCGCTCAACGATTCTTCGTCCTGTGCTGCTGTTGTTGTTGTTGTTCTACCGTTCGTTCGTTTGAATCTTTACTTGATTCTTACTTGACTCGGTCCTTTCTCGTTTGCATTTTATTCTTCATTTTATCCCGCTACTCGAAAGGTATCTCATATTCCTTCAACGAAGTGAGATGAGATTGATATGTTGGTGTTAACGAATCCCGAACACGATCTGTCACCTAACTATGACTCTCTCTTTTTTCTTCTTACTTTTTTTTTTTTATCTTTTTAATCATATCTTTTACCTTTTATTTTTTTTTTTATTCTATATTAAAATAGTTACGTTATCGTGCAAAATTTTATTTATTCTTAACGAATGATCAAATATAAATTATTTTAATATAATATCATTTATAGGAATGTTACTAAATGGAAAGGAAAAAATAAAATAATACAAATAATGATTAGGTATAAATAAATATAATAAAAAGAGAATTTTCTTGAAAAAATACATTTTTCTTGTATATTAATCATAAAAATATTCTATAAAATCAATTTACTATCTATTTCTCAAATGAATCATACGACTAATCCAATATAATACTATCAATACCTGCCAAAGAAAATATTGTTATCAGCACCGTAACCTATTTTTCAAGTATTATCTTTTCGTTGTATTATTCGTTGCAAAAAAAAAGGGGGTCAGAGAATCATTCTTTTAGTTAGAGATGCAAATGACATTTGAACGGTGCATCCGGTTGCAACGTTTCAGAAGCCGAGAGAACTACAATCGCGTTTTTCGAGCACGTTCCTGTAGATAAGCGCCATAAAGCGTCTAGTCGGGAGAAAAAGAGAGAAAAAAAGAGAGAGAGAGAGAGATAGGGTAAAATGTGTGAGTAACTGATTGTGAGTGAGTGAATTTAGTGACTGAATGCCGTCAGACTTCGTAATGAATTTATTGTTACCGAAGAACTATTATTCCCGTTTCGGGCAACACGCCACACGGATAAGATAACCAACCGCTCGATTAGTTTGTTTATCATTCGTTAGAACATTTTTCATGCACATCACAAATCGTCTTTTTATCCTATCGTTACACAATACACACACACACACACACACACACTCTACAATTTTTTTACTTTTTTTTTTTTTTACTATGAATCTTATACGCGTATTTACGTGTGTACTTAAATACGTGTTGAGCTAATACAATATTGACAGATACTTCTTTGTTAATCTGTTCGAAGTACTTAAGATTATTTATTTCAGTTTTTTCTTTTTTAAAGTTTCGAGCCTAAAATAGAAACAGAGTTTTCATCAAAGATATATAAAAATTATGTTTCTTTACATTATTACGTTTATTTTTTATGTTACTTGTCGCATGTGTTATATTTTTTCATTAATTAGATATTTTAAAAATTGCAAAAGTTGTGCATTCACCTTTCGTGTTCCGGTAAAAAAAGAGAAACTTTGATCGATTTTCTTTTTTTTTTTTATTCACCAAACTCTTTTTCCCTCCCAAACTGTCGCATTGGCGACAACTCTCAATAAATCATAAACCGATTAAACTTTTAGTCGAAGTCATTTTGTTCGTAATTAACTCTTGCATCGTTCAACTGGTATCGAGAACGAATATCGACGAATACTTTTTTTTTTCTCTTTTAATTTTTAAATTGAAAAAGTAAGCGAAAAAAAAAAATAAAAGCTAAACTTTGAAACAAAGTTTTTAATTTATTTCGTATCGACTTATTTTCAAATTTCTTCTTGTTCTTTTTTTTTTTATATTTTTGTTTGTTCATTTTTATTCGAAAAATTACAAGATATGAAAACGCTGACGTATGCGTTTTCAAATGAATCTTGTTTTTACAATTTTAAAATATCCGTTGATAAATATTCATATTTATATTTCCAGGGAGTCAATAAATATGACTCTGATAAATTTGAATTTTATATATATTTCATTTCTCGACGTAAAAAAGATATCCCCAAAAATTCATAACTTTTTGACACGATCGACGAAAATAGAATACCATCCTGTTCTACTATACCTATATATATATATATATATATATATATATACACATCATGATATAAATCTACCTGGTAGGAAAAAGGGAAAGAAAAGGTGTAGAAAGGATAGACAGGTCTTTCTTAAAGGGGACAGAAGAAGAATAAGAAAAAAAGAGATTTTTAATTCTTGGATGCTTGAAGGGAGATAAGAATCAAAAAAAGGGTGCTTTAGAGTGATTGACAGAAAGAGACAGACAAAAAAAGAAGGAGAACAAAATAAAGAAAGGAGTAGAGAAGGAATAAAGATAGAGATAAGAAATAAGTATAAAACAAAAAAGAAATATAGGAAAGAGAAATGCTTAATAGAAAAATAGTGAAATAGAAATAAAGATATGAAAATGTTGAAAGATGAGAAAATATAGAAATAAGGGACAAATTGTAATAAAGATATTAAAAAAAATAAAAACTGAGATAAACATAGATCTAAGAAAAATAGAAATATAGAAATAAGGAAACATGGGAATACAGATAAAAGAAAAAAATATACAAAATAAAGAAACATGGAAATAGAAATATAGAAAAATAAGAAATAGGAAAATGGAAATATAGATATAAAGAAAATAAAGAAAATTGAGAAATAGAAATAAAAGAGAACAAGAAAAACAAAATAGAAAGAAATAAGTAGATAAAGATAGAATGAGAAGGATCATTCTTCTCTATCGAGGAGAGATCTTGGTCAAGTATGGTGATGAGAAATGAGAGATCGAAGTCTCATGGAATAGAGAGATCGATGCTTCTTTGCGAGATGAAATCTCAAATGATTTCCAAGCTCCGGTTTCATCGTCCTTTTTGTAAAGGGATACCTCTTCTCTCGCGTTAATAACGCCATAGTGACTAGCCTCTCGGATTTCAGGTGTCGTCACTCTATCTCTTCTCTCTCTCTCTCTCTCTCTCTCTTTTTCTCCCTTTTCTTCTCTTGGAATCTCTTCAAAAGATACGACTACGCTTTTACGAGAGAAGACGTTCTCTTTTCACCGAGTAAAATATCCGAGCCCCAAGTCGAAAGGAGGAAGTATACACGTACGTTGTGTTGATCGACTTATGGGGGTTGACTCGTTTTTAAAACCCGTTCACCGAAGGTCGATTATTTTTCTCTTCTGTTAGAATGATCGATCGACCGAGTGATCGATCGAATTTCAAGATACAAATATTTATTCTATCCTCGGAAAAACCATTTATGTTTTATATTCTTGAATGATTCTTGAAACTGGGAACCCAACATTATGGGAGTTACTAATTTTTTTTTTTTTTAAGTTAAATATCATATGGCATTAATGCATCTTAACATCTTGTTTTTTTATTTGTTTCTTTCTTTTTTTTTTTTCTTACGTGGATGTACCGATGCATTGGTCGAATGCAATTGCACTTTATTCTTTAATGTAATGTAATTTTTGTGTGTGTATTTTTGTTAAACTAATCGATTTTTTTTCATTCTACATATAAAAGTATCGATCCAAAGTTATCGAAATATTTCACATTTTTTTATATCGTTACTTCATATATTTGTTTTTTTTTTACTTTAACTAACAATAAGAACATAACAGTAGTCTGTTTCAGTTTAAAGAATCATCCTCCACACGATTTAATATTTTTCCAATAAACGTTACACGCATATATATGTTAGTCGAGAAATATTTCAAATCTTCTTTTTTTGTACTATTTTCTAGGAAATATCGAGAAATGTGCTGTATGAGGTAAATAATTAATTATAAAATAATAAAGCAATACAATAATACAATGCATAGAAGTAGTAATAGTAACAGTAACTAATATCGTGTTGTGATAAAAATGTTTTAATTTAATTAACTGCTTTTATTGAATCGTTTATAATAATAAATTTAACTTATATACTCGATAGTTAATTTTTTTTTTTTATCACGAACGAATTATCTTTCACACGATACCTCCTTTACCGTTTAGTATTATTTATTTCGATGTTTATCCATTTATTTCCACTTGTGTTTCGTGTTCCATGTTATTATCCATTTCCTATGGGGAGGTTGTTAAGAAAGTCTCGTTTCTATTTATGGATTAACAATGTCTCGATTGGTCCGAAGGATGATAGCGTGAGAGACGGATCGCGTGCTAAACCTAGGAGATTTTTTGTCAAGGCTTAACGTCACGATACTATACGTTACGGATTAAGTCGATGAAAAATTTTTTTAATCACTATTATATATGCTCCTTCAATTGTTAACAAGAAAAAAAAATATATATATGTGTATAACTTTTATTGAGCAGGTGTTATCATTCGGTTAGTTACGATATTTAATAAGCTCGCATAAACTATTGAATATGTTAGCCAAGTTTATTATTGATTTATATTTTAATTTATAACAGTATTACATTCTTTCTTACGAATCAGAGAAATATATCTTCTATTTAAATAAAGTAATATTAATTGTATATATAATGATTAATAGGATTATAAAATAGTTTTGCTATAAAAAAAAACATAAATTTTAGTGTACTTTATACAAAAATAAATACCTAATGCTACCTACTATTTTTATGAAAAATTTCAAAATTAATTATTGACGCAAACCAGTGTATAAAATAGTTCCAAATAATTAATAATCATTGCACACAGACACATAGAAATAACATATTATTTGATATAACTAAAATAACATTTCGATTATTATAATTATAATGTATTAACCTCGGTTTCTATATTATATCGAATATAAGAGAAAATGTAAGTATTGCTACCGAGCACAACGACCTGTAAAATCGGTGTTGGTTCGCGTCCTCGCGTGTCTCACGAATCGTTTTATGTTAGTTGACTTGGGTTCGTATCTTTTGCGTTGGTAGAAATAATATGCGTACGAAACGGTGGGGCGATGGGGTGAGGTAGGGTAGTGGGGGGTAAGTTCCTCTTGCGGTTCCACTCATGGCCGTCCGGTCCGTGTACGATATAAAAGGACGAAAACGGTGAGTCCTTCGACCTATCTCTCTTTCTTTGCCCTGGCATGACGAAGGTATATAAGTATACTTACTTTTTATACTCGTCATCTTTATATCTACTTCGGTTATGTAGTTTAATCGTTGGAATGTGTTAAGAAACTGACTATGGATTCTTAAGATTAATGTTCCAGTATGTAAAAGAGCGTATACGCATTTCGTATAATCACCAGATATATATACGTACGTTACATATGTGTGTGTGTGTGTGTATGTGTGTATGTGATTATCCATTTTATACAAGGACTTTAAGAATTTTTTATTTCATCTAACTTCGTTTATATTCATACGAATAATGAGTTTGATTATGACGGTAAAACAAAAATGACACGATGAAATATTTTCTTTTCTTAATAAGCAATGTCGAATTATTTAATATAAGAAATATTTTTTTCAGTGCTTTTTTTTTTAAATATTCAATACTCTGATTTCTCAGAGTAAAAATGTTGTTCTTTATTTAATACATTGAATGCGACCTCACTCCTTCAGTAAGATAAATACATTGTACATGAATATACATAATTTTATTTATCTATTAACATAATACGAAACTTACAATAACATATTCGTATTAGTGCTACGTGCAAGCTATGTGAAATTAGCGTGGCATTCAATATGTTAAATATGAACTAACACAAATTCTAACAATGTTTATTGACCGATTCAATATATTATTTAAAAAATCCTAATTGATACATTATATATATTTTTTTTTATAAATTTTTTCTAGCTTCACTTTCTTGGATAAATAATAAAAGAAAATAAGTTAAGGAAAAATGTGTAGGATAAAAATAGTAAATATGATTTATCCGATGCGTTTTTCCCTCGGGTCGTAAGTTATCTTGAAGCAACACATTTAGATGAGAGTTTTTCCATTCCTATCTTGAATGAGCCATTAGCGATGCACGCTTGGCACGTGCGTTCTCTTCACAGACAGTGTGACGCTCCCTGTCGTTTCTCTCTCTCTCTCTCTCTCTCTTTCTCTCTCTTATTCTCTCTTTCATTCTTTATTTCTTTCTTTCTTTTTGCCTTACCGCATTATCCCAAAATAACTCAGCAGTATTATGCGGAACATGGAGTCGCGAAAGAGAAAGAGAAAAAGAGAGGGAGAGAGAGAGAGAGAGAGAGAGAGATGGCAGGTGCAGCAACATCCCGGTCCATTCCACCACGTACATTCGTGTATACTTATATGCACGTACATATTATACACAGACGCACCAACGCATACTTACAAAGAAGATGAGATAAACGGAGTATTTGGTTGGTCGCGGGATCGAAAGGAAAATTCGCGGAAGACTCCTCGTGGCTTGTGCCGTTCAACCCACTTAGCGCCAATTAAATTTATCCTTCGTTATATGTTTTTCCCGTTCGAAATAACATTTCTATACTTTTCTAAGAAACCCTTCTTCCATCTCGTGATTCATACATGTGTCCTATAAAATATAACATTTTTATTACAAATATATATAGTTTTCTTTTTTTTTATCGAATAATATATAAAATACGATTAAAAGAATAAAAAAATATTAATTGTATTATTTTAATCGTATTTATTCATTCATTGATCGAATAATACAATAGATAAATAATATCACATAGACTATCGGGATGGTGAAAAGGAAAAACAAAACAGAATAAAAAATCTCTACTCGAAAGGATCAAAGACGTGGTATTATCGAGAATATAATCTATATATATACTAGTATATAAGGGATTCAAGGGGAAAATAAAATACTTCGATACAAGATCGATAAAAGATCTTTCGATAGATCGTATCGATCTATTGGACGAGTCATGTTCCAACTCTTTATCCGAATCAGAACATTGATTCTAATCGAGAACGAAGAGTCGCGTGTAGAGAGCAAATCGAGATTTCTCCTATCACCGTTGAATCGATTCTTGTGATCGATGCTGCGCTCTCCTCATCCCCCATCCTTCCCCTTTAAGATCATCCAGGATGGATGGATAATGATCGAATGGTATATAGAAATGACTCTTACCTTTTATTTTATTCTATCTTAGAGTATTATGTACTATGTCCCAGGTATCGTAAGTTATTCGATCATATCGATATTGTTGTTCTTAGATACTAGAAAATGACTACAAACGATGGGTTATTATAATTAAAAAAAAAAGGAAAAGAAAAACAATACTCTAATGTTATTTCTAAAAATACGTTATTTAATATCTAACCATAAATATTCAAGAAAGTTAAATAATTATATTATTTATATATTATAGTGTTGTTGATTAAATTATTGAACAAATTTGTAAAGATAATATGAGAAAATATAAATAAAAATCTTGTTATTTAAATCGATATTATTCGAACGTGTATGCTTCTAAAATTGTTCCATAGAATTGTATTATTTTCAAGCTTATACAATGAAAGAATATTTGAAATAATATTTATCAGATTATTTTATTTTTTTATATAAATAGACTATTAAAAACAATTAGAATGGATATTTTTCTAATAAAAATATACAAAATATATAATTTTTAGTTAAAAATTTGTATCATTTCCAAAGGGGTTGATAATTTTGGATAATTATAATTTGGGTGCTCATTATTAAATAATTAGTGAAAATTTCGATGGGTTTTCTTTAAGAAGAGGGAAGAGAGAAGGTAGCAATTCTTGCACGACATCCGGCAGATGAGAAGGAAATTTTGCTCGGAGGTAGACCTCTTCATATACCACCGTCTCGTCTCATCCCCTTGGCCCTGAGGCCCTCGGCCCATTGTACGCATTGTTAGTCTCCTCGTAAAGCCTTACAGTTCGTGCGAGTGGGTACCCATGCAAGCTTCGCGTTTTATTTCGGTAGACGTCTATGGGGACAGAACGAAAAGTCGATCTCGTCTCTCACAATGCAGAACCAATCGAATTTTCCTTTATCGGTGCACATACGCATATATATAATATAAAATATTATTTAAATCGGTATTATTATCACCACGAGATATTAAAGAAAATAGCCAATAATATACAAATAAAAATAAGAAAGAAAAATATTTTACACAATACAGAAAATGACAGCCAAAGATTTTTATTAAAATTCGAATTAATATCTCTCTCATTCTTCTGATCGAATAGAAAAAGAATTCATATCCACCGTCTGTATATTTCTATAAATAAATCACGTAAAGGTCTCCTTTCTACGATGCATTTTAACTACATCATACATCACAAACTATCAAACAGTAATACAATATAATACAAACATAATAATACCCAATCAGCGACAAAAGATCTCTCAACACAACTTGTCATACTCTGATAAAGTAAAGAGGAAATCAGAAGAATTGAAGAAATAATGGCATAATAATAACGATAATAATGGCGATGACAAGCAGCACGAGAGGGTGGAAGGGACGAGGAAGAGGAGAAGGAGGAGGAGTAGAGGGAAAAGGGGGAAGTGAGAGATCGAGTGGAACGTAACATCGACTTTATCGAGTTTCTCACACCTATCATACCGTGTGGGAGGGTTGAAATAGGAAAAAAGAGAGGGAGGTGTTCGAGGGGGGAAGGGTGTAGGGGGGTTGGTTGAGGGAAAGGAGGACTGGTTCGCGCAGTGACTCAGCCAAGGAATGCTGCACACGCGCCCTGCCTTGATTGCCTATCAGACTTCATGGCTCGACGTGCACGTTCTATAAATAATACGAGACGTGCACGGAGGAGCCACTAAACCAAAACGGCGTTTCTATCGTCGTAGTCGTAGTCGTAGTCGTAGTCGTAGTCCATAGTAGTTGTCATAGTCGTCACTGTAGGTTGTACAACGGACGAAGAGGAAAGTGTCCTAGGTCGTTCGTCATCTTCATAGGAACTCGCATGTATCCACTCGCAATGCGATTCTTGCGTTAACAAACCACCCGACGTTCGTTAATTAACGCGTCGATCTCGGCCGAGAATAAAATCCCATCGGGGAAACTCGGGTAACTGTGTGTTTAATAACCCTCTCTCGATTCTCTCTAACATAGAACAACGAACGTGCATGTACATGCAATTAGCGGAGACTATCCTTTCTCTCGGTTCGAAAAGCATCCTGATACGGCTTGAGTCTAACTTTTCGTTTCAACGAACGAACGAATATACGAACGAAAGGAAAGTTCGATTTGTCGCGTAACGAATCGTCACGATCGGGTATCGTTGTTCGTTAAAATTGACGGCAATCTGACGAAATTATTTATTATTTTATATTTTATTCCTTTATTTATTCTTTCTTTCTTTTTTTTTTCTTTTTCTTTTTGTAAGCTTTAAATAAGAAATGTCTATAAAAGATAAATTATTATAATAAATATTATACGCGTAAACATGCGGTATTATATAAAAAGAAATTTTAGTCTGTTAGAATTGTGTAGGTTTATTGATAATCATTTTTAACGCTAAACAATCTACCACGAGTGGTCAATTGACTTCGATTCCTAAATCTGTAAAAATGCGGTGAAAATGCATTAAATGTTATTCATTTCTAAATGTTTACTATCCAATTGGCATAATCTCATTCTATATAAAGATATATGTTTTTTTTTCTTTTATATAATTAAAATCTCGTTAAAAATGGATAAATAAATCGTATGAATGGGTACAAGAAAAAAATATTATGATTTCACAGACGAGAAGATTTCCTTTTTAACCGATTATAGAACCGATCGTGAACAAAATGGGAATAAGAAATATTTTACGAACTTATTTACGAATCATATCATCCTCTCGCGATAGTCCTTTACGTAAATTTAGTTCTTACCGATATTTTTAAGCCGATGATATTATTTACCATTTGAAAATCTTTCCCGGAGATCGCTTTCACACGACGACGTCCTTCGATTTAAAAAACGAAAGAGATCTTTTCTATCTCGTTTCACCTCTCTTATCGTTTCTTTTATGTATATATATATTTCCTTTTTCACGGTTATTCTTGTAAACGTTACGATATCAATTTAAATTCGATCGAATCTCGGGTTTATCTGTCTTGCCGATCAAATTTAGTCCGATCAAATTTACGTTTCAAGTACATATATTATGTGCATTTTATATATTCGCGTATATATGTATGAATATTTAGTTTCGTCATCGACAATTTTTTATTGTTATATATATTTCCTCAAGAATCGAGTTTTATCTTTCATATTTTTAGCTTTTGTTGTTCTCTTTTTCTTTGTTTAACACGTCGAACGGTTAAGTTTAATTTAATATTTCTTGCCTGTAACGCCAACACACGACTTTATTATTATGCGTTACATATTGCGTTGAAATATTATTTAGAACAGATAAGTTAAAGTGTGTAATCATGTGCAACGTATTTATCTTTTTCTCGGAGTTACCGATTATTATTACTGTTGGTCACCGGTGATCCCCTTGGCATTCGACGTAGTATTTACGAGATTATAAGAAAAATTATTTAAAACTTGATAGTAAAATGTTTAAAATCAAATCATTTTCTAATCAGATAAACTATTTTACGTATATATATTTTAACACGCAAATAGGTACTTTCATTTTAAATATATGATACTTGAAATAGAAAAATTAATAATATATTTTTCTATGTTACTTTACATATATACATGAAAAAGAAACAAATTCTACGTGGTACAATATTAAATTTCTCTTTAAAATAATCCATACTAGAAGAATTTTCTCTACGAGCATAGCATATTTATATAAACGCTACAGGAACAGGCTTAATTGATACTACAATTTCTTGAAATATAATAATTGTAGAGTTTAAAGTAGAATGAATAAACATTGAAGATCCCGAAAATTATTCGCACAAGCTCTTTCAATTATGTAATAACTAATTTATACATCATAATAATTATATTTCTAGTTAATATAATCTAATGAAGTGTTTCTCTAACAATCAGCTTATTCACAAGTAGGTTTATAAGTTACTGTACTTTGATTATATTTCTCCGACTTTTAAGCATTCAAAAATGTATGAAAATTATTATTCCTATTATTATCCCCTTCCCCCTTACTTCTGTAAAATACAACATACTATTATGTCAGATATCGCAATGGGGATGAAAAATCAATAGTTTTATTCTTTCCAAAGAAACCTATTCAATCTTCTAAACAAAAACATGTAGTAGTTAGGTTAAAATAGAAAATCGAAGGGTGAATAAGTGTTGGAAAAAAACTACTTGTCGAGAAGAAAGGAAGGAAGGAAGTAAGGAAAGAAGGATGAGGGTGGATGAGGGAGAAAACGATAAGTCGAATGGTGAGGTGTTCGTTCTAACGAGGAAGAACGAGCATCGCAGATACACTAGCATAAATCATTCGTGATTCGCGCCCTTATCTTCCTTGTTATATCTGTTTAGTCGAAGGCTTCTTTCTATCCCTTCTCTTATCCCACCCTCTTCTTCTATCTTTGTCTGTGTCTCTCGTTTTCTTTGCATTCGTCGGTGACCTTTTCGAAGCAAAGAGAAACAGTGTCAAACCGGACTCGACGAGCTTGGATCGAGTACGAGAAGCCAAGTACATACATTCATACATACATACATACATACATACATACATATATGGTATACACAAACAAACATTTGTTTCTATGTATGCATGCATGTATGTATGGACATGAATGTTTGTACGTACATGAATGTTTGTAAGTACATGTTTGTATTTGTAGTTTGTATGCATGTATGTATGCATGTATGTATGTATTTATGTATGTATGTATGTATGTACATACATGAACGTTGGTTGGTTCTTCTTTCTCATAAGATATTCGTTCTACATCGATGAGGTTACACGCGCTTTGGTAAGCCACGCTAACGATCCTCGCTCGAAGTGGATGCAACGTGTAAAGTGCATCTCTTTGACGCGAGCGCCATCGCGCTCAAAGAGAAATTACGTTTGTAGACGACGGATCGTGAGTAGGAACTCACCTCTTAGGATTTCTTATCGATACCAACGTGAAACTCTTTGTCTTTGTCGTGGGAATTTTCCGAGTTTGTTGCGAAGCTATTTTTTTCCCTTTTTTATCTTTTCATTTTAACTATGATTTTTATACACATAAAGGTAATTTATATTTCTTTATAAGAACTTTCTAGTATTTTCTTTTTTCTTTTATAATATTTGCTTGAAAGATCGCAGTGTTAAAATATTCAACTGCGGATACAAATGTTTTATTAAATAGTAGGGCATTTATTTATATTTTCCTTAGATCAGTTTTACAATATTCAGCAACTGTGGTGTAAATACGACGTATAACTATGATATTAATGAATGTAGATTTATTTAAAAGATTGAATTATGAATATATACATATATGTATATAAATTTTCTTTTCTATCTTATTTTTTCTCTATCAAGATTTATTTTTCTAAAGTTATTTATGTAAAATGAAGTAAAAACTTTGGAAATGCGCGTACATCATTCACGTAGAATGAAGAAAAAAAAATCTAATTAATTGAATCCTTGAGTAATTATCCTTACTAAATTAGTACTTATTATTCGAAACGAGCGTCCTCGAGAAACGGATTCGTGCTCTTAAAATAAAACGATCGTGGCGGCCATTACGTCTCGTCCATTCGTAAAAATTGGACTCGTTTAGTTGGTCTTACGTAAGGAACGTGATTTACGTAATTACAATTAAACTCTCGTATTTCCGAGTACGGGATTCTCCAAGAGATAAGGAATTGTCTTTTCTGCGATTATGATTTCGCATGATTTACTATTAGATACAATGTAGATAGAAATTAGAAAAAATATGAATAAGTCGGAACAAATAAAAAACATTTAAACTGTAAGGAAACAGTTAGCAACGATATCTTTTTTTTTTATTAAAAAAATTGTTTTATATAGATTTATGAATTACCGGAGAACGGATATACATGAATTCATATATATATACTAACATGCAATGCAAACGTAATATTAATGCAATGCAACGATAGGCTATTCTCGTTCACTGGCCTCCATCCGTATTACTGCCTCCGCTTTCCCGCTCAACGATCTATCTAATACTATCTACTCTGTTATAATTTAAATGATTTTTTAAATCATACTTAAAAAGACATTTCTTATTTTTTTATTTTGTTCATGATAAAAAGTAAATTTTGATATTGTTACAATATTATTAGAAAAAGTTATAATCGTTGGGATAGTAGTAGTTTCGTATACGTAGACAGATATATATATATATATATATAAATAATTATAAATCAATTTTTGTTAGTTTTAATATTATATATTTATAAGAGAAAAAGAATTTATTGAGATAATAATATTTATGTGTTTATATAGGTAGATATATTTATTTAATAACGGTAAACCTTGTCTTTATATTCCAATCTAATAAATTAAACGATACACAAATTCTATCATCTTCGGACAATAAAAAACGATGACTTATTTATTTTATCGAATTTAATACCCTCAATATATATTTTCGATAATATCTAAGGGAAATAAATTTCTGTCTTTTGGTCATCCGAAAATTCCCACTTCCCCCTTCTTCCTTCTCACTTCCCCCTTCTTCCTTCTCACTTCCCCCCCGTTCGTATCTCTATAAGAATGATAAAAATAAATTGAAACGTTCTTTGTTTTTTTTCTTTCTTCTTAATATTTTTTGTTTTATGATGGCACCACCACAGTCCATATTTTCGAAAGCCTTTAACCAGAGAGCGAGTTACACTGTAATAAAATAAGAACGACGATCGTGATCCCGAGTAGAATAGCAGGACGATAAACCAGAAATGTCCTACATGGCCCACGCACGAGTTTTTCCATTCTGTTGTTACTCGCCTTCTTCTTCCACGTAAATACATATATCCTTTACCTTCCTTTCTATTCTCTTTCTCTTTCTCTATCTTTTTCTCTGTCTCTCTTGATCATTTTATTTTTAATTTACCTCATATCTATGATTTATCGAAAAGCCAGTTGTTATAACTCCGTGTAATATCCGTAATTCAATAATCATTTTTCAGTTCTTTACTATAATCGATTTTTAATCCTTTCTTTTTTTTCCATTTACATGTTTATTTTGTCACGGTGAATTGGTAATTCGTTATTCCAAAGTATAGTGGGTTGAATTTAAAAAAAAAACTATTTGATTCATTGAAATCAAACGATCACTCTTATATCCAATATAATTTTTTATTGGATATCGAATTTAAAGTTAAATTTAACACATTGCATGCAGGTATATTTTACAACTTACATATTTATTTTACATATAAATATAATATGCTTTATACAATTATTTAAAAAGAAAAAATTACATGAGGAAAATGAAAAACGTTGCCTAAAAACAGAAACACCATAAACGCGTACAATGCTCATCGTATTTTTACGTGACTCATGATTTAATGAAAGACTGCGACAAAACGTAAAAATACGTTTCCCGCATGCAATGTGAAACAAAAGATTCTATTAATTACGATATTAATGAATTAAAAGATTTTCATCGAAATGTAAGAATAATAATAATTAAATCATTTACAATATTTGGATTTATTATATTTATTCAATAAATTCTTCTATTCGTTCCACGAATGATTATATTTTCTTTTTTATCGTAAAACAATTATCGTTTGTAATATTTCAACTTTTTGTTTCTTTTCTTCGAATATTACTTCAGAACGAAAAAATAAATAATCATATTATTTTTGTTTTATTTCGAAATATAATATATTCTTCTTTTTTACACGCAAGATATATTACATTAAAATAAAATAAGAAGATTAACACGTAGACGATGTTGAGATAGTGTTAATCGTGTTAGAAGATAGTCCGTAAGTTTCCGATGCATACGTATGGTTTCGATTTAACGCTCGATCGAGTCGAGGACACCAAGGTAGAGAAAAAGGTCTTTGATCGGAACGAAGGAGGAAACCGTTCGTGCTTCAAAGTATCCATCCACTACCACCACCACCATCACCATTACCCTGTACCTACGCTTTCTTTAAAGGAAAAATTTTCTTCCTTGATACTCGAGCTTGCTAGAAATATCTCTTTATTCTATACATTCTATTATGCATGGAAAAAGAAAGAAAAAAGAAAGAAAAAGTAAACTCGTTTAATTAACAAAATTACATTTTTACTAAATTGTCAAATAATTTCTTTTTTAAAGTGACAGGGAGTTGAGAGAATGTTCGATAAAAATTCTTTCACGTTGTTTCGTCGAAATATTAAATAATTTTTTGAAGGAAAAACTCGTTTTAATTACAACTATCGAATTTTATTGGTTTGGTCGATGATTAAAAGTGAAATTTTTAATTAAAAGAAAATAGATTGTTTATTTAGTTAAAACATATTACAAAGTATACCTTTTTAATAAAAATTATTAATATTATTTATTTCAATATAAAGTAGTAGGTCAACATGATCCACCGACGTTGGATTACTAATAGTTTCCGACCGATCACTATAGTCAAAGTAACGTGAACACGGTTAGTATAGCATAGAGATGTTAAAAGACAGTGACCTCTTTAAATAAAATTGAAATAAATGTGAAAAAAAATTCATAGACTTCTTCACTCGAACTCGTAAAAAAAAGAAAAAGAACTATAAAATACTAAACACATTTGTAATGAAAAATGATGTAAAATTATATCATTAAAATATGAAATATTCTTTTAATTTTTTTACTATAACATACTGCAGCTATATATTAATAAATGAAAATGAATCACTTGAAATACACATCTAGATACGGTCCACACGTCTTTCACATTCCCAGGAATCAAGCTGCGAATTAAACTTTGTCGTATTAATCCTCGGAACCTCTCCGGGCTTTCAAGATACGCATAGTAGTCTCGAGAAGATTGCTTTCATGATTTTGGCGAGAGAGTTGCTTCTCGTGGGATGAAGAAAGAGAGAGAGAGAGAGAGAGAGAGTGGAAGAGAAGGAATGGGATTAACGGATGCTGGAGGCCTGCTCATGAATTGTAATTACTCATTAGAGTGGTGGCAGGGAATCATCTCCGTTGGGACTTTTCGAGGTCCAAAGTAATCCGAACGCGTCTCGTAGAAATTCCATCTTGTTCTCTCGTCCAAGAAGAGTCAGCAAAGTGGCCCGTAATAGAAGGGTACCTTTTACCTTCATACCCAAGCAAATGCGGGTAATATCGATAACAATGTGCTGGATAGTGGAAGAAATACGTATATGTATGTATATACACATATCAGAGGTAAGGGTGCGGTTAACACAAGAAAGTACAGAGAGAAAGAAACATGGGGGTGGGGTAAGAAGAGTTGAAGGAGGGAAAAGGGAGAGAACAGGTTGCTCTCTTGGTTCTCTGTAATTTGTAACGTTCGACCACTCGAGCGTGTAACTCTATAATGACGTGTAATGACCCCGTTGGAGTAACAGAGAGAACGAGAGAGAAGGGAATTGCACGAAAGGGCGAACACAAACCCTGATCCATCCTATGAATACAAACCCCCCTTTTATCTGTTTACCTGCTCACAAGAGAATTATAAAGATTTCTTTCGAGGATTCCTAGATAGATAGTTAGGTTATAGACATCATTCTACAAAATCTTACCGATTAATCTTATATCAAATAAATAAAAAAGTAAAATAAAATATATAATAAATATTTATTTATATATATATAATAATATATAACTAAAATTTACTATAAAATATAGCAATCGATATTATTTCATTTTTTTTTTGTAAAATAATTTCAACCTTGGTACTTTGAATTTACTTTTATCGATTATTTGAAAAAAACTTGATAAAAAAGATATTCAAAAAAGTTGAAGACATTTATGCTGGAATTAGTTCTTTCTTTCTTTCTCTCTCTCTCTTTTTTCTCTATGCAACGGTTAGTTTCGGTTTAGTCTGAGAAATCTCTGACAAGAGAGAAGACTAATTTATATCCAGAGGTATGGGAAGGAGAAAAGAGGGGAGAACTCTGTCAACGGTGCAATGACTCACAGAGTCGAGTTGAGTCGAGTCGTACACCCCTCGAATTATAACGCTATAGGTATGATTCAGATGGTAATTACGTTTTGCTAGCGGCCACTAGCATTGGAAATAGATTTTCCGGAATGTTTTCTGAGAGATAGAAAGAAAGAAAGAGAGAGAGAGAGAGAGAAAAAAGATGGGGTCGCGAGATGCGATTGCTTGGAATGTGATCGAGTAGAAACACGAAGCAATAATCTTAAGTAATCGCGATAAAGTGAGCTATAAAGTGAAGATAAATGAGAAAAGAAGAGAAAGAAAGAGAGGGAAGATGAGAAGAGAAAAAGTTGAGAAGTTGAGGAGGGTGGAAAAGAAGGACCATCAACCTTGACTGGCATATCCGCCGGAAGTAGTTATCGTTCGAATCGGTAAATGTTTTTCCAACCGTCTCATACTTATACCACTATTCCTCTTTTCTTTCTTTCTCTCCTCTCTCTCACTCTCTCTCTCTCTCTCATACTCTCTTTTTCTCTCTTCTTAGACTCGTTAGGAAAGATCTCTAGATCTTTCGTGAAAGAGTATCGGCTAAACAAGCCGATCGTGAACGTTCGATTGATGGCCAAGCTTAACCAATTTGTTCAAATATATTCTTAAATCATTTTTATATATATAAAATATATGTTCTTCTTTATGATATATTTATTACAATGGTTTAGAAAATAAATCAAATAACATTGTAAATATTGATGAGAATTAAGAGTAGAATTATAGAGAAACAAGATAAGGGAATATGGTACAGGAAACTCAATTATGAAATGATTTATACAGTATTTTCATTCTAAATTTTTCTTTAGAAAGGTATAATAAATCTATTACGTTCTATTTTTACATTCAAGCTGATATGTCGTTCATTTTTCTGAAACAAGATAAAAACATTATATCTAAATTATATTAATGTTTTTAAATCAGTTTTTATTAACCCACCTATTAGTGGCGGACAATAATATATCATCGTTAACAACATCGTTGGGTTTCATTTTTCTTAATAATTTTTCAACAATATCGTAAAATACCATTTATCATTATTATATTTTCCCTTTTCATTTTGTAAAATGTTCTTTTATTAATTTATATAAATATGATTGTGTGTGTGTGTTATTTTTATAACATTTTTTATCATGAACCTTACTGAATTATTACAACCTGAGTCCTACGTGTTTCGTTTTGATATCAATTTTCCGGTTGACATTAAAAGGTCATGATTAAAATCATGGGATGGATTAAAAGAATTTGAAAATTCGTCATACTTGTGGATATGTCGAAGTGAAAAAGGAAAAATAAATAAATAAATAAAATATGAAGAGAAAGAGGTAAAGATAGGGGAGAGAGAAAGAGAGAAAGAGAGTTTTGTTAGGAAAACATCTTTCTCGACGGTCTCAGAATACTCGCAGACTTTTGACCTAGAATGAGGCGAAATCGAGGAACGTCTCGAGTACGAGGAAGAAGAAGCGGTAAATATAACGCTGTTTCTGCGACGCTGAGATACGTATCTCGAGCAAAAATAGTAGATATACATACTTACTCGCTTATACTGCATTAACATTTTTCTTGCATTCTGATACGCATGGTATTTTAACCAAATTATCATCGAATATTATAACGATAAATCCAAATTCTTGATTTATATCCAATACAACAAAACATTAAAACTAATTTAACGTAAAAGTCAGTTCTCGGTTTCGTATTGAACAATCTTCGTTTTGTATTTTATTCTTTCAAAATTCGCACTGAAAAACAAAAAGTTCTTTTCTATTCTCGACGAAACGATAACACAAAAAACGTGTTTACCAACAAATCCTAGAACCTCCCTTTCTGTCCCATAATCCTTTTAGATTGACTTTAATATACAAATATTTGACAATTCATATAACTTTGCTAATGTTGGTTAACTACAGAAACAACAAAATAAACAATGTTTATTACTTCGATAATTAAACTATGGACCAAATTAATTTAAACAAATTAATCATTATTATAATAATAATAATATAATAAATACATAGTTATAATAAAATTAATTGACATCGTTTAATTCACTTGATTCAATTAATAGGTCCCATAATTATCGGTACAAATTACAAGTATCAATAAGTACGTCAAACTTACTCGAAAAGAACAATATTTTAGTAGAAGTTCATGTTTCCGCAAGGTGACGACGATGTATCAGTTGTCTTTCTCTCTCTTTCTCTCTCTCTTTCTTTGTTTTTTTTTCTCTTCTACTGTCTCGCTTCCGCTCGCAAATCCTCTAAGGCGGACGCATTTGGCACCGTTGGCACCAGCTCAGACGTCCACGATGAAATATCTAGTACTGGGTGACTTTGATCTTCCGACGGAGGAGCATTGCGTCGCGGAGGTTGCAGTCTTGATGCAGAAGGAGGAGTAGGAGTATGAAGGGGAGGGAGAGAGGGAGGACTCGTGCGGTGTGGCCACATAATGCTGTCTCTCTTTTCTCTTAATACGATCTTGAGAAGCAGGAAGTATTCGAAGCAATTCGCTCTGTGTTTCGTCGTGGGTGTTGAGGAAAGGATCTCTCTCTTTCTCTCTGATTTGTAGTTTGTTTTTCTTTTTTTTTATCTTCTTTAATTTATTTTCTCGCAGATTAATACGATTCTATCTAGTCTCTAGCTACACAAGTTACACGCGTTTAAAGTTAAGACGTAATAACACAGAATTGTATCGCGAGTTAATAAATATAAGATCTTTATTTACGTTGAAAATATTTGAGAAGAATTTCTTTCTGGTAGAAAAAAATAATAATAAAAAAAATAACAACTTAACACATATCACATTCCGGCAAAATCATTTACATTTTTTCGACGTTTGTAAACCGGTTGCATGTAAATAGATTTTTTCGTTGATTACAATTATCGAATAATACAGTTGCATTTTATTTTTATTTTGTTTGTTTGTTAATGTAACGGTTATAATATCCAATCGTAATCTTAAGTTATAATACAAGTGTCTAATAAAATGACATTAACGTAAAACTTTAAAAAAGACACCTTGCATCGTTTCTTACACTTCTTCCTCTTGATCGGAGGACGCGTAAATGCACACGCGGAACGACAGCTGCGTCCATACGGGAATCGTCTTAGAGAAGAAGATCTCACTGACCCTCTTCTTTCTCTCTCTTTCTCTTATACATTCTCACGTGCAGCTAGGGGTGAGTCACCCTCGTTGAAATTCTAAAAGCGCCGATTTCCCGAAAGTCTATTACGAAGCACTTGGCGTCATACTCCCTGCTATTTTCCGCCCGTATCTCCGATCTCCGTTCTATTAGGGTTACCGGAATGATAAGAAAAAAGAAAATAATTGTCTGAATAATATTCAACGAGAGAAAGAGAAAAGAGAGAGGGAAGGAGAGAGGAGAAAAGTGACTTTAAAAAGAAAGATACAATCTTCGTATTTTATTTTAAGCAAATTTACAAGCAACTTTGGCTTTCCCATCGAAGGAAAACGTATTCTTTTTACGTAGCAAAGAAGATATTACGTAATAGGGCGTTCCGGTTGGCGCGTGCGAACGGATGTGCGAGAGTGATGCGAGCATCCTCGTTCTTTACAGGTGCACCGATCCTTGAAATCTTTTCTCTTTTCAGTACTTCGTAAGACCGGTCGATCGATAAGTGAACACTACTCGAAAAGTGTATCTCCTTTCATTTCAATGTTACTCAATTTATTTTTTTTTATCCGGTTAGTTACTACATTTTATTTAATCTTCGTACACTGTAAGTTTTGCACATTTAAAAAATCCAAGCTATCTTTACCATTTTCTTTGTTTTCTTTTTATATTTTTATTTCCACATATATATACAGTATGGGTCATTTTAAATCGAAATACTTAAAATATCTCCGTTATTCATGGTTTAAAAAAAATTTTGTTTTTAAAATAAATAACAATACGTTATTATCATTACGCAAATGCATTATTTTTACTTGTGCAATTTATAATTAGTCCTACAAAACTTTCATAGTAAAACTATATAAATAACAAAGATATTTAGATGTCCCAATTGAAATGGTTCACCCTGTATATACATATATCGTTGAAATAGAAGGCAAATGCTTTTTTTCTAAACGGCGAGTAGAGATACCGTGACGTTTTAAAACGCCGTCGGGCTTCCATTCCGGGTATAAAGGGTTAGAGAGTGAGTAGTCGCGTGATGTGAAAGAAGAAGCCTCGTACGTGCGTACGTGCGTATACATGCATTTTTTCATCCGCGAATAAAAAGTTCAAGAGACTCTTCTTCCATCTATCTTCTTCTTTCGACGAAGGATTTACAAATTTAACTTTTTTGCCTTGACTCGCTTTTATTTCGAGTACTCTTTTCCTTACTTACAAGGGAGCATCATCTTAAGGGCGAACAATTTTTTTTAATTCCCCTTCCCCATACCCCTCCTCCCTCTCACCTACCATCACCCCATCCGTATCTCTAACTTTGTATAATTACTTAGTTTAAAGCTTAATTAAATTATGAGACAATTATACCTTCTTCCCTTTCCTCCTCCCTCAGCAGTAAAGTTTATTAACTGCTTGACAATTTTTCTCTTTTTGTAATAATAGCATGCTGAAATATCATTTGCATTGGATATAATATTTGTTATTTTATTTGTAAATGTTATTTTTATAAATGTTATTTTTATTTAGAGATGTAGGATATTAAACAGATTTTCAATAAAGAATATTGTTAATCGTTAATAATTTATTTGACGAGCTCTAACTCGAATTATCAGAAATGTTAATTACTGGATTTTTGTTGAATATAGATGATATTTAGTTGAGTATCCATTAATTTATTCGATTTACCAACCCATGACAACAATCTAACATTATTAAATATTCATACTAGTTCATTGTATTATTTCATTCTCATATATTATATTTATGTACGATGCATATAATGATATTAGTAGGGAAGTCTAAAGGTTTTAACTCGAGCGAAAAAAGGTCGTTGAACTTAAGTGACATAGACTTACAATTAGATAGACAAATCGTTACTATCGAAGTTACTTCCGTGATCTTACTAACGATATCTAATTGCCTTTTCGTAGGGCTTCCAGTGGCCGCGGAACTGATTCGCCCCTCAACTCGGACTTGGCACTGGACAAACCTCGGCCGATACCGTCTCCCAGGTAAGACTATTAAATTGTTACTTTACTTTTTATCATTTTATGATACTTTTCTCAACTTTCATTTATACACAAAGGGTTTTTTATTATGAAAAATAATTTTTACAAAAACATTCCGGTTTCTTATTTTTACACCTGGTATATGTTCCCATATTCAACAGCGTCACCTTGTTGACAGAACGAACAAATTATTATATACAAGTTAATATGGTAAGCGTGTATGTTTAGTGATCGATCACATATATACTATTAAGAATTACAATTATATCGGGTTGCTTCGTAGCCTAATGTGGAAAACGATCGATTAGTAATCTGAATTCTCTACGACACAAACCAAGATCGAATCTTACCAAGGGAAGAAAATTAGAGAAAGAAGAAAGCAATCACGTTTTTCAATCCTTACAACATCAATTACCGTCAAGAAAGGAGAAGGAGAGAGAAAAGAGAGGAAGCTATGTGTTAAGGGTCTAGGGGGATAGTCAATGGAAGTATGTGACCATGATGTTTTAGCCCTACTGAAGAGTCGTTGTTGATGATCTATCCAAGAGAAGACGAAACCCATATCACATGCACTTTTTTGAACAATAGAATATATTTGGCCCGGGACTGGGTTGGCATGACACCATGTCAACATCCAACGATGGATTCTCTCTGATCCCAGAGGAATTTTTGTACTTCGTCTCCGATACTTCGTCAGACGTCTATGTTTGCCGACAAAAGGCGAAACGTGTTTCAGGTTTAGGGCAGGGAATTCTAACCAAATAACAATCGCAAGCCCTACTGATGAGTCTTATGGTTCGGTTTTCCCGACGACGAAACCTATTGTATCAGATTGAACGGACATCATCGTGATTATCATCTAATAATAAGAGAAAGAGAAAAGAGAGAACCCACACAAGGCTACGAAAAGAGAAAATAAGTCAACCCCATTTTTTTGCATTCAATTTATCTTACATGTCTTATCAGTTTTTTTTTTCTTTCCAAAGAAAACATTTTTACAGTTGAAAATAATAATAATATATATGGTTAATACAGTGTAGTCGTTTAGTTTTTTTGTTTTAATTTTCTTTTGGAAATATATTTACTGCAATATTTTAGTTGCTTATTTAGATATTGTATAATGATTTAAGAAATTTGTCTTCGAATTTGTTCGAGAATACTGGTGAATTGAAATAAAGATATAAATTTTGGAGAACTAAAAATATAATGATAATAGATAATCAATTTAATTAGTTATATATCACATATTATTGGATATGATGTAACTCATATGCAATATGCGTAATATGTTCAACCCTTAGGTGTACTTATTACCGACTGTTGCAGGCAAATCCACCCTCTATACGGAGAAAAAGCAGGGCTTTTAGGATACTGCGATACTGTCGGTAACACAGAAAACTTTCCACCAGCCCCTAATATTGTTGTTGAGGGTGGAAGAATAGAATTCGTGCGCCCCTCACAAGATGGCACTACGATACCACGAAGAAATACAATGTCCCGAGGGTCACAAACTTTCAACGATCAGTCAGAAAAATCTGATCCTGCAAAGGTACGTTCTCTACTCATACACATACACACACACACACACACACATACACACACAAAGATAAAAGATATTTATATATCCGTCAAGCATGCAAATTTGTTCGAATTTAATTATTTCAATAACAAGCACGAAATATTTCTTATAAGAACAATGTTCTATTTAAAGTTACTAGATTTCATTTTTATTCTCTACATGCAGATTCATAGCTAAACCCTTTACATCCTCTATGTCGTATTCATTAGAGGTAATTGATTTCCTCAATAGGGTGAAGTAGGATTTCCATACCAAATTAATTTCTCTCTCTCTCTCTCTCTCCTTTCTTTATTTCTTCCTTTCTCCTTTCTCTCTCAAAGTCATAGAAGGGAATCGTGCACGTGCCGATACGTGCCGATTATTACGAAATTAACGACATTTTGTGTGCTGTACCAATTCGTTACAGCATCAATTCATAACAGAAGGAAGAGAAAGAGAAAGATAGAGAAACAAAGAGAGAAAGAGACAGAAACAGAGACAGAGAACGTTAATTCTAACGACTTAATGAAATCTCTGAGAAAGTTGACGTGGCTCATTTAACCCCTCAGGTTCTTCATCTTCTTATTACGTCTTGTCAGAGAGACCTTGTTAAATGTATAAAATTTATGTTGACGATTAATTCATTTCAATTTTAATTCATTCGATTAAATTTATTCATTTTAAATTGATTGAACCATTTATTTTGCTCTTCTTATATTCTAAAAATTTTTTTTTCATTATCCTTCTCTCTTATCATACTGGAAGATAATTCCGATCGTTAGCGTGATTATCTTATTTTCTATACGGTGCATAAATTGCAACGATATCTTTACATTTTATTTTTACTCCCTCGGTGGTAAATTTTTTCTTTCACTCGTTCAGATCATAGACAAAAATTATTCGTCGTATGTAAATTAAAAATACAAAACATACATATATCTCTTTTCGTGTAAAATATTATTTTATCCATTTTATTTTCCGAAAGAACATCTATTCGAATTTAAAAATCAATTATGATTTGCAACGAAAAAATTAGATATAAGAGATATTTAAATACAATTAAATAATAAATCTCCTCACACGAGATGACTTTAAAGTGTAGATGCATAAATAAATTGGATAAATTTTTCCTTTAAATGCAAAGGATTAAAGCGACGAATAGTTTTTATCGTGGAAGAGACTTTTTTTTCTACCTTCTAAATTTCTTCTTTATTTATTTTTTTTTTTGTACTTTTTAATTAATGAGGCGCATACCATAGAGAGTCGAATAATGCCCTTTCTTGATAAGGTACCTCGCGCTTGTGATTATATGAATCCCTTCATTACCTTCCTCGACCGGTACTACCACTCTAATATAAGAAGAACTACTTTAGGAAAACGTAAGTCGAATAAAACAGGAATAAAAGGGACAAACAAGAGCTCCCTGCCTTTGCGCGACTCGTAGAAATTTTTTCAAAAACACGCTAATTGGAGGGACGTTCTTTTTAAATCAAGACTACTTACCACTCTTTTTCTTTTATTTAACTTATTTATGTATGGTATACTCAAGTATGTTTGCCTTGGCACGTATTTCTGAACCTAACAAATTCGAATAACCGACAACATTTTTCAAGATTACGCTAAATTTGACAAAATAATAACCAAATGTTTATATCCAAAGACAAATTATAATTAAACCTTTTATATTAACTTGGTTTATATTATTCATAATGAAACAGAAGTAAAAACACAAGAAACGAAAACAATAAAAGTCGTATTACATTATTTTGTTCCAAATTTATAATACATTATTAAAAATTAATACTGTTTTTTTTTTCTATTTTATTTAACGGGAAAAATTCATTATTACAAAAACAGGAAATACAATTATAAAAGGTCAGGACGTAATACAGATTCAAGATTGTAACAACATTGAAGATAACTCAAATAGCAAATATTGATTGAAAGATATATATAAGTTGCTGATACAATGCTCAATTTTCAGATATAAATTCTATCTTCAGATAGAACGGGGAAAAAAAGAAAATTAAAGCATGGGGTGTCATTGGATATTACAATTGAATGAATTGATCTTAATCATTAAATACATTTATTTGATTAAAGTTCGATCTAAGGCAAAAATGTATTATCGTCATTATCATATTTTTGTATAGGAAAATGTAAATTACATTTTATATCTGTAAATGTAAATTTCATTTAAAATTACAATTGTTCAAAGTAACAATAACGTATTTTCACGATTGTTGTTAAAACGATAATAATTTCTATTGAAATTGAAGTAATAAAAGTTATTGCTAATTGAAGGGTCAGATGAGATATAAAAGGATAGGTTTTAGGGGTAGGAAGTGACAACAAATTCTATTTCGTATCAACGTAAATGTCGAATGGTACTTTTTGCGTGTATTTCGAAAATAAAATGAAATAAAAGGAACGGACGATTCAGAAGGGTAGCTAAACAAACAAAAAATATCAGTTGAGAGAAAGAGAGATATCGAAAATGTGTACGGTTAATCGATAAATCGAAGTAATAAAATTGAAATTGCGTCGGGGGACAGATCGATCGATCGATCAGTTCTTTTGGTATTTCGAAACTTCCATTCTCCATCCCTCCCCAACCCTCCTCGGAAAATAACGCGTATCGTTTTACGTTCGCATTAAATTACAACTTGCTTTTCCGGGAAATACAGTCGTGCAAGTTTCTCTCTCTCTTTCTTTCTCTCTCTTTTCTGCTATTGAACGATACTCAACTGGCAGGTGTAACAGCAATGTGAAAAGAACTGGAAAAGGCAAGCAACCCTTCCTGTTGCTCTTCTCTCCATTCGACACTAAACTCGACTGTTTTGATTGACAGAAGCAATAAGCGAAGTCAATTCTCTCTTTTTCTCTTTAACCCTTTCGAAAGTTTTCATTTTTGATACTTTATGCTTTACTTTGAACGATATATTATTATTTGTAATATTTTACAGTAAATACAAATCTACGGAATTTGATTTGTAATTATTTTTTAAATCTAATTTATTTTTTGTCATCTACAAATACAGGAATAATTTCATTATAATACGTTCTTTCATAAAAATTAAATAAAACATATTTCGATCAAGTATTTAATCTCATTTCACATTTCTCTGTTTTAATGAAAAATACATTGTTGTTTATTTTTATTTATATATCATTAAATATGGAAAATTAATTCGTCGCGTATATTTTTTAATTTGAAGATTTTATTAAATACGATTAAGGTGCATGATTTATTTTACGAAATATTATTTACTGAGAAAATGAATGATATATTTTCTAATAGAATTTTTAAATCTATGGAAAATTTCAATTGAATTAATTCGATGATTAATTTTCCATAAACTTGTTATATAATGATTTTTTTTTACTATCTAGGCGATTAAAAAGATTGTTTAGAAGATTATAGAAAAACATTATTTATTATATTTTATGAAATTCTGTTCCAAAATATTTGATCCACGAAAGACAAGGGTTGGAGGAAGGAGGGACTATATTAAAAAATACAAAATTGTTTATTTCGCGTTACAAAATCCATCGTCGAAAGAGATTTGTTATCGCTGTTGCAGAGATGTTTAAAAAAAAAAAAAAGATAAAACCACAGGATTCGTTTTATTTGTAAAAATGACGGGGTTCATAGATTTTGTTTTTCTTTTTTACTTGTTTTTTTTTTTTTATTTTAACACTCCAGAGTATATCCAGCATAGAAATTTCTTTTTATTTATTTTTTTTTCCTCGTTTTTTTTTTAATTTAACTCGTTTTTCCATTGTGTGTTTCTATCGTATGAAGAGAGACAGAGACAGATAAAGAGAGAAAGGGAGAAAATGAGAGAAAGTGAGTTGCCGAACGAAGGAAAAGCGTCAATGTACGTTCGTAAAAAAAAAAAAAAGAAAAATAGACTACTCCCGATGGTTTTACGCGCCGTAGTTTTGTTCGCTCGTTCGTTCGCCGATAAAAAAAAAAAAATATTCTCTTGAAGCGTTAGCTACTTTCGATACGTTTCAGACAGAAGGGAGAGTGTGGTACCTTCCCCCTCTTCCTCTTCCTCCTCCTCCATTGTAGAAAATCAGTCGATAGACAAGAACTTTTCGTCGTGAAAGCTAATCGAGAAATACGCTCGAATAAATTTAGGCATTATTTGTATTGTTTTAACGTACATACGCGTATACTCTGATCGAAAAGAACTGAAGCTTAAAAGAGATTCGTTTATAAATAATCCTGATGCAATGAGAGGAGAGTTCATCGTTTAATTAAATTATATCAATTTATATATATGTTACTGTATTACATTTTTAAAATAGAATTTACAAATGTATGAAAAATATTAAAAATTGTATCCACGCGTAATGAACTAATTTTTTTAATAATTTTTTTAATAATATACAAGATGTTTCGGTAAAATCGTATGTATGACTTTCCTCCAGGTGGATAGGAATTTAAAAAAAAAGAATTGAAACAAGAAATTAATTTAAAAGCGTGTCCTATTCAATCTTGTTTCAAAATTATATCTCACGAATTATTCTGTATATTATATTACACAGTTTAAATAATAATAAACATAAGTTATTGTAAATGTCATCGGATATTATGAAATCTTTTGATTTTTGATAAATAAAATATTAAAAAATATCATATATACGTTAACTAATTGTAAGTTTCTGTTGTTTTCGTAATAAACGAAAAAAAATTGAAATTGTATTTATTCGGGATAAAATTTTAACTCGGTGAATGTAGAATGGAACAAACATATGACGAGGAAAATCACAAAATAGCTAATAGTTAGGTGATTTTGAAGAACGCGTTGAAATATTGACTTTAAGTTTGACGTTTACGTTAGTCCCAGTTGGTCGTTGTTAGCCTGCAGGCATGCAAAACTGGCTTGGTGACTCGCGTTCACACTGGTAACACGTAGTTACGTCTACGTTTATAATCCCTTAACCACCTGCTGGATCTGTCGTTCGTAAAGCCGGAAACTGCTAGTGTGTAAGAGAAAGAGAGAAAGAGAAAATGAGAGAATGAGAGAATGAGAGAATGAGAGAATGAGAGAAAGAAAGAAAGAGAAACTTCTTGCATTCCTGCAAGCCTAAACGTCTGAAGTAAAAAAATAAGCAAAAATCAAAATAAGCAAAAAGGAATAAAAGGATAATCGTTAGTCGACGACGACAACGAAACGTTTAACGGGTTGACTCGTTGTTGTTGCTGCAAATCGACGACTAGTCGACCTTCGTGACTAGAGAAAAATCTTGTCTCTAAGTAAGTATAAGAGAGTCGCGACTGGATACTTTGTAGTAGCTATAAATATGACTCATGCTGCGAGACAGATTCGAGATTGTAATAGAACGACACTGTCTCTTTCATCTAGTTTAAAGTTTAAGTACAGTTACGAAGTTGAATCTTTTTTCTTTTCTAATATTTCCATACTACATCTAAGCATACTCATAAATTAATATTATTTTTGTTTTTCAATATTTATACAACACAATACAAATGTTGGCTTTAATTGTAACAATGAAATACGTGTCTTGTGCAATGTTATACGCGTCAGGTAAAATGGTATATATTTATTTTATTGTTAATAAATCATTCTATTGTATTTTTTTTTTTTTATTTTTTTTTTTTCTCCAAATGTACAAGTCACCTCGGAAGATTTAGCAACAGCGATTTGGCAATTTGCACGCCAAACTGCAACCGACATCGACAAATATGTACAATTCGGCTATAGGAAAAGGGGGTGGCCCTTTGAAGTTCCCGCGGCCTCTTTTCATCTCTCTCACTCTCCCTTCCTCCCTTTCTTTTTCGACAGTATCGATCGTGGTTCGAATAAACAAAGAGAAGGTAGATACGTGATCGATAATCGAACATGTTCAACATTTTCTTCCATATTTGTATTCTTTCCCTTTTTTATTTTTATTTATAATAAATTATTAAAGTTATTCAATATTTGTAAACGTCAAATAGTCAAATAACTGATATGGCAATATTCAACTGATAAGCATATTTCTATTATCATTTAATTGACTCGATGAATGTGATTATCTAAACGAAAATTTCAATATGAATAATATTATAATTTATTAACGTTGTGATATAATATTATAATGATGTTTTAAAATCATTATATTAATATATTCTAATGAATTTGAATATGATCGAGACAGTATCGAGCATCAAATTATGATCACTCCCGTATATGAAATTAATATATTTTAATATTATATTATGTATACATTAATATATAATAGAAGCAGAATAATTATGATAGTTATGATAACATATCGAATATCATTGATATCTATTTGAAATACTCGTTATTTTATAATATATATGAGTTAGTTGAAGAAAAATTTGAGCATAAAATACAATCGGAAATAAAATGACAAAGTATCGTAATTTATATTTTTTTCCACGATCGTAAGGTGTTCTCTAAACTTGTAAAATTATCATTTAATGAACAAAGAAATATTGGAGTTTATAAATCGATTTTATTTGTTAATTATTCGTAAAACTCTGTGTGTATTCAAAGTAAATAAATTTGACTAATGATCGATCTTTAGATTTTAATCGTTTCTGGAAACCAATACGTTTATCGGTGTCATATATAAATGTATCAGTGAGTGACACGTGCATAGGGAATTCGCGATTGGATTGATTAGCCTAATTATTCGTCGTTCTATCGCCATTCCTGTCGCTATTAACGTCAGTAATCCCCTTGATCTCGTCCCTTCACCCCTTTTATCCTCACCACATTCTCTATCTCTCTCTCTCTCTCTCAATCGTAATTTTCTGTACAATTTGCATAGGATCGCAGAAAATCACGGCACGTCCTGTACAAATTAATTTCGAATCGAATTAACGTTTTCTGATGCCCATTAGAAACAAATCAAAATGAATTATTTTCCTGACGTGAAAAATTCACGAAAGATATACGTAACGATCTAGTAGCATGTGACATCTATTACGAAATATATAATTAACAATTATTATAAATTAAAATACAATTTTTCTAACTCTCTCATAGTTTATTTATTCGAATGCTTTCGTTTATATCTATTATAATAATAACAAAAATATATTTTGGCATAAAATTTCATTTGCAAATAAACGTGAAAAACAATTATTAACTTTGTAGTAAAGAGAGAGTTTATCTTTAAAAAAAAATAATAAAGTATAGAAGAAAAGAGATAATAATGAAAAAATATTATTTATTAACGTTGGCAAAGTGACAGGATGGTTGCATACTAGATATCACAATGATTTTATTTTTATCTTTACGATTCGATAAATTATGATTAAACTGGCGTTACCGGTTGTCTTCTTAAGTATGATTAATAATGGTTACGTCGTCTCGCCAATATAATATGTGACGAACGACGAAGCGAATAATTCTCATTTACATCTATATGCAGTTACTTTACAAAAGATTTATATACACACACACATATATATATAGATGCATTGAAATTTATTTATCGAAGAACTTGCAGGTGTGTGTGTGGTTGTGTGTATATATATATATATATATATATATATATAATATCATGGTAAATAAAAATCGTAATTTCTAACGAAACTCCTGGCCTGGAGCGATTAATCGTTGCTATTAAAAATTGGCAAATATCTACCTGCGTTCTCCATCGTTTCTCTCCCTCGTGTTTTCAGCCATTTCGTTCGTTTTCACGATTGGTCGATTCCAAATAAACAAACAACAAGTAAAAAAGAATAAAATAACAAAATGATTACCACCTTTTTCTTCTTTTTTTTTTAAGCAAAATTGGATGTTACAATGCGTTATTGTTGTTCTTCAATAGTATTTACAATTACTCGTGTATTATTACCTCTGGTCAAATATACTAAAAGAAAAAAAAAACAGAAAAAAGAAACAAGGGTATTATTTATCTCGTTTTTCCCTTCTCTTTAAATGAAGTACCACCGAGACAATGTAAACAAAATAATCTATTTTTTCATTGAACAGGAAAACCAAAATATACATAAATAAATAAAATAATAGTTCATATTAACGATAGAATTACAAAGAATTGTTTCAATAATTTCATCCTTTTTCGATAGAATACAATTCAAAAGGTACGATTAAAAAAAGAAAAGTAGATAAATAAATAAATAAAACCATTTGGTACGATGTTCACGAATTACCAATAATTAGTTTCATAATTTAATTCTTTTACGATCAAAAAAAAAAAGAATACGAAATAAAAATAAAATTACGCGAGGTAATAAAATAAATAGAATGATATTGCATAATAAATTTAGTTGAAATACAATGAGCAATATTATTTGTTTAGATGTGGAGAAATATTTAAAAGTGATCGATTTTACGTGGAATAACTGAGCCGATAGCTCGTATACCAAATGCAATTGTGATTGGTAGAGGGGGAAGGTAGAGGGGGAAGGTAGAGAAAGAGGTTGCCTCGGGTCGCACAGGTGGTCGGCTAATAATAGCTCTTTTACGTTGGCACGAGTAACGCGTGCTTGAGTTCTCGCACGCGAGTACGATCTAGCCATGGCAGATCTATCAGTAGTCGTTGTTAGTAACGTAGTAGACTAGCAGCTACTTTATACGTCATACATATGTATGTCTAGTATATATATGTATATACAAGTGTTAAGCAGTATCGAATTGCTTCATTTAGAGAACGCTATCAATGAAATATATTCCTACTTCCGACTGAATCACTTATATTTTTTTGTTCTTTCTAGATCAAGGAAAATGACTCGGTAAAGTCTATTTATTTAAAAACTATTTTAGAATATTTGTGATCTATTTTTGTTATATCAAGGCAACCATTTTTTCGTTGGCATATATTTATTTAAAACATCTTTCCTCGTATCTTGTATCAAATTTACATTCTTTATGCTCTAATTCGTTTTAAACGCATGCTCGTATTTCTAAAACACATATTTTCTACATTTTCCTTGTTCTAAGAAAGTTACGTGAATATTACAATATTATTTATTGATTATGAAAAATAATTTATCAGAATATTTTATTATCGATGATATTTGTATTAAAATAATCGTCCTAATATTTATACAATGCATTTTATGTTACACATATTTTCAAAATTTGAACGATTTATTTCAAATCAATTCGTCGTTTACGTTAATATAATTTTTGTATTATTTCGTATTTTCTAATAAGGACCCTCTTTTGATCCTTGATAAATTAGTTCTCTCTTTATTTTTATTTTTTTTCTATCTCTCTACCATAGAGAAACGTCCACATATGCTCTCGTCCTGCTGTTACTCCTGCTACTGTTAGTGCTGGTGCTAGTGCTGGTGCTAGTGCTGATGCTGGACATTAAGCAGGAAGAGGGACACGTCCTAATCATTGTTAATTAACATTTATGGAGACACGTACACAGAGACTTTCGTTACACTCCTGCGATGCGTTTCCTAACCAGACTGCTATGCTGTGCTATAGGATTTAACGTCATAAGTGACATAAGCCGTTGGAGAGGCGCAAAATACCATCTATATCAAAGTGAATGTTAGTACCATCTTCTATGCTATCGTCTTTCCACTCCCTTGCGTCCATTACTCTCTAATTGAAGCTGTGACACACACACACACACACACACATACGCATAGAGAAAAATAGAGAGAGAGAGAGTGAGAGAGAATATGATAGAGAAATAAACTAACAGAAATGAAGAAAAATAAAGAGAAAAAGATGATAAATAATATATGTTAATGCTAATCTAATCGGTAAAATAAAATAAATACATCGATCGATTTATTAAGATGAAAGGATTAACATATTTAACGCGTTGACGTTAGCCGTGTAACACCGGTGGTTCACATATGAGCTTTTCATCAGACGGCGTATACAATCGGTAATTCGTAATGAATAGTTTTGTAAATGAATTCGATTAGAAAATCATTTTCTTTCTTTCTTTTTTATTTCCTAGTAGAAAAAGTAATGTTTTCATTGATAAGCTTAAGATATTTTTCAAGAAGATTTCTTATAATAAATTGATATAATAAATTATTTAATCGCAATTAGAATTGATATCTTTTAAAATACAATTATCAGAGATTTTCTATACAATGTTGGTAGTTTGTTTATTTCTAAGATATTATATAAGAAAAATTTCAATTACGTATTATCCTAGTATCTAACAGAAAACACAAATAACTCGAATACATCAATTATTAAAATAAAGTTGAATATTTTCGATAAAACAAAGCAACATTTTTTTATTGTCACTCAATGAGGTGAAATAATAGAAAATAAAAGCAGCGTTGTCGGTTAACGCGTTAAAACTTAATCTTGGTGAATTAAAATTCTAATGTTCCACGAGACGTAATTCATTTTGTGCTAATTGTAAGTTAGCCCATGTTGAGAACACCAGGAGGGATGATCCGACCCCTGTTTCACGTTCGATAGACGTTACCGAGCTAATATCTTCGTTTAGACGCTAACAAGATGTATCCTTCAACCTGTTTCATGTAAACGAAGGTATCGAACGTATTTCGTGTTAAAAGGATACAGAAAATAACACGATTCCTTTGATCTCTTTTAGAGAGGGCTATTTAAAATGCAGATAATCCCGAATCGAGATGTAGGTATAGGTACTTTGTAGGATAGAACAATGCTCAACCGTTCACGCGTTTCTGCCCTTCGGAAAGCGGAGATCAAAGATCGAAGCATGCCGTTCCAAGCGGTTGTGTTCCATGTTGGGCCTCGAGCTCGGAGCTACACTTTTTTTTTCTTTTTTTTTTCCTCTTCCAAACCTAACTCTCGTGCCGCCCTTTTAGCCGCAGCCAACGAATTTCCATAAATCTACCCTTGGCTTTAGAGCAGCAGCCATCTCTATCCCTACTTTACTATACCTAACCAATCCGATCTAGATCCTGATCCTGATCCTGATCCTGTTCTTGTCAAGATCACTGAACACTTTTTAACAATGAACATTTCCTTTTTACTTTATTATTATTATTATTATTGTTATACTTCTTTTTTTGTCGTCAAATTGATTTATTGGATTGACCAATGAATAAGTTTAATCATAAACCGATAATTTAATTATCATTATTTAATAATAATTTTTGATATTATTATTTTTAAACACGTTACTATTCTCACGTGTTAGGAGAATTGAGATTCAATCATTTTTCATTGAATACCTTACCATTTCTTCGATTATAAAAATTTGACCTCGTAACCTCATAATTATAAACTCCATTGACGTGTCCAAAAAATACCGATACACACATAGTCCACGCTTTAATCAAATCAAATTCTAATGAACATAATGAAAATGAAAAAACTCTTTCCATGATTATTATTTCTTATTTAGCTTGCAACCATCTAACCTTCATACTTGATTAACGGATAGATAAATGATAATATTCTAAATTTCAATTAATTATTGCAAGTATTAATTGAAAGGAAGAAAACCAAATTAACGAAAAATAAACTCGATTTAAAAATGATATGAGATTAAGTTTCAGTCATTGAATATAAAGAATAGTAAAATGATGTAACATTACGTTATCAGTTTCAAAAGTGTTACATAATACTAATAATAATAATAATAATTATTATTATTATTAATAATATAAAGAAGCATAGATATTTATCTGTAGGTCGACGAACGACGGTCGTTCGCTTAAAGGGCTCCGAGCCGCGACAGGAAGCATCGATCCTGTCTGCCTGCCGGGTGCATCGTACACCAGGAATCCTGGTATCTCTCAGTCTCTCTCACTCTCTCTCTCTCTCTCTCTCTTCCACCCAGTCTGGCATCGGCTCTAGCACCGGCTCTGCCGTGTTCGCGTTACGAACCGGCTTTACGTCC
>JACGTP010000001.1:2037147-2256814 GCA_023678845.1 Mischocyttarus mexicanus
CAATAATAATAAATTATAAACAGAACAACAATTTATTGATTATTGATTAATTTTTATTACACACACACCTTCAAAATTACTAATGTAAAATAACAATCATTAAAATCGAATTAATTCGACATTACTCTTATTTTAATCAAATTTCAAAATAAATAAATCTTATTATAATTATACGCAAAAATGTACCAATTGTAATGGAAATTAATCCTTCGATACAATTTATTGAATTACACCAACGAATACGCGTAATAATTCATGAAAATAAAATTTAAAGATAAAACCGGCTAAATTTTACCATGAAAATACGTACCACTTCTCTGTTGAAAAAGAAATGAAATAATAAATGGAAAAAAAAATATATATAAAAAGGAAACAATTCTCGGCGCGGATTGGAAGGGATTTGAAGTTCGACGTGTAAGACAGCGGATTTCGATCTGCTGTGTCGGCGAATTAATCGCGTTATCTACTTATCCGTTTCTCTCGTATCTCAACGACGACGGTAATTGAATTTGTGCCACCGCTCGTGGTGGTCTTTGCTTCGAAGAGAATCCAACCCCACCCTCCCCCTTTTCTCTCTGTTTCTCTGTCACCCTCTTTTTCTCTCTTTCTCCTTCTCTCCGTCTTTCTTTCTCTTAAGTATAGCCTCGAGTACTTTCAAATCCGGGACTAGCTACTATTATCGAGACATATCTGTTTAACGTCGACTTCAATGTCTCCTTAGATTCGTGGCACGTTTCATCGCTTCATCGAATCCTTACCGAGGGTTTTAGACTTGCTGAACCGATTCCAAGATGGTTTCACGTCGAACTTTCTACCCCTACTATACTACCCCGTATTATACTTCCTAACTTACAACTTACGATTAATAATAGTGTCAGTTTTCTTTTTTATTTTTATATTCTAATTCACATTTTTACCATTGTACTAGATATATTAATATTTCTTTTTTAATGATTATATTTAATTATTTTTGTATTTATAAATTTTATAAAAAGTAAGTATATATTTCGCGTATAAATATTTATGAAAATATTTAAAATCTACACGAATTATTTTACTTATTTTTTCTATAATGTATTATCATTGTTTTGTTTGTATACTTAAAGTGAAAGATATGTTATACCGTGTTATAATTTATATAAAAACGTCTGGAACCTTAAGCTAAACATTACGGCAGTTAAAATTGATTTTTATTTCGACCATATGTTAGATAAGGTTTGAAAAGAATAAGAATATGATTTTACAAATAAAAAAATGGAATAATATAAAAATATAATATTATATTATTTATCAATTTATTTCGTTACACTGGTTAAAACTTCGAACTCGATTTGGAATTTAACGATGAAAGGCTTTTTAAATTCGCGGTGAGAAACGTCGTCTAACCCAGCATCCCTTCCAAAAAGGGGGATGTTTCCAAATCGAGAGAACTCGGGTCGCGAACGTCGACGCTACGACCCCACATCGGTAACGCTCGTTTGTCTCCACGACTACGGAAACAAAATAATTAGGGGGAGTCGAAAAACCGAAAGGGGGAATGGGACACCGAGGCGACGGAAGTGTTGGTGGAAGGATAGGAAAGGATGAAAAGGAAAAGGGACGATTTGGGACTTTGGGAGTCGCGTAATCGTGTAAACTCGACTCGGCAACTTCGTTTAAATGTTGTTCTCAATTATGTTTACGTTAACCGTTTCATCCTCTTTCGCCCGAACGATCATGCCTTGTATTAAATTCGTTTGCTACAACCAACCACCAATACAACTCTCTCTCTCTCTCTCTCTCTCTCTCTCTCTTTTTAACATTTTCTTTTCGTTATTTTGGTATACGATTAATCTTGAAAATTAAGTCTTTTATTATTTCTTTAATATTCTCATGATTCATAAATAAGTACCGTGTTAACCTTGGATTAACTTATTACTCTTTTAAGGAACGCTTATTAACGAATTTGTACGATACAATTTATATTAGGTCTACCGGAAAGTTCTGTTCGTTTTTATGACAATAATTTTTAACACGTAAGCACGTGTTTATTTGACGTTTAGAATAATTTGTATTTTGTTTTATTCCAAAATCGGACAGAACTTTTCGGTAGACCTGATATATTATATTAATATGAATAATATATATTTTTTTGTTTATAAATATATAAAAGTATCTTAGAATTGTTTTGTTAGAATTGAAAATCGAGAAAGTGAAATCAGAGATGATGAGTATTGACCCAACTTGACTTGTTCATCTACAAGGCAGCTGATTACTTAAACCATTCCAGAACTTGCGTTTCATAATGTACCGGACAGCCATCCATTCACGTTCTCATTACAAGTAACTATTTAACGCGTGTTTGAATACACCTATACGAATCTTGAATTTCTTACAACACAATTATCAAACGTAAATTTCTTTTAAGTACAATTCCAAAACATTCACGTACTTTGCACAGGAAACAATGGAACGTCTTTTAAAAGATATTATAATTATTTCAAATAAACCCAACCCATAAATCCTGTAAATAAAAGAAAAATACTCGTTTGTTCAATCGATGATAATCGATCCTTTTTAAAATACAATTAATCTTGAAAATGTTCAATGTTTGTTATAGCAAGATTTATAAATAGAACCAATTTGCAAAAGATAGTTTATCGTTTGTTTTTTGTTTTTTCGTTCGATAGAAGGTTAAAACGTTTTTTATGAAAGAGGATCAAGAATGAGATACCCTGTGGTGAAAAATTAGAGATAAGCCTTGCGGCGTGTCACCCATCAAAAGAGACCCAAAGAGCCGCTTGCTTCGATGACCGAAGAAAAAGCAACGAGTTGGCTCTTCACGAGAAGTATCCACCCTACCATAAACGGAAGCACGTTGAACCTTCTCTTGCTGCTACTTCGTTTTTTCTCTCTCTCTTTCTTTTTTTCAATATTTTTTTTTTTATTTTAACAGTACCTTACCGATTTATCGTTCACAAATCGCGTTAAAGTCCGTGACATCTCCGTGAAAGATCGTAACTTACAACCCATTCTAATTTTGATCCAATCTTACGTGATATTTGTCGTGTTTATTTATTGAATGCAAATAGTTGCATATATGTGTATGTGTGTGTGTGTATGTGTGTGTGTGTATCGATTATAAAAATTTCATCTTTTTTTTCGTTAACCTTTACGATGAAGTTTACCTTCGTATTCTCAATGCGAAAAGAAAAATATTGTGATTAGCGTTTGAAGCGAGAGAAATAAGCAAATATTATTACAAGGATTATATTTTTTCAAAGGTTTTATGCTTGAATAAACTTAATGAAATAACAGGAAGAAAAAAGAAAACGTGATCGGTAATTGGTCGGTCTCTCTGTAACTTTGTTCGTTTAAATATAACATTTGATTAAATTGCTTGAAATTCTTTGAGAATTATTAAGAGAGAAATAGGAAGAAGAAATATATATCTCATGGTGAAACGCTTTAATGGGATTAAACTTGCCCTCCGAGTATATTTTTTTTCAACTTCTCTTTTCGAGGTAACGGGAGGAGGAGGGTGAGCAAGAAAGAAGGAAAATTAGAATGAGAAACTAAAGTTCATTTCTAAAGTTTGCAAAATGTTTCTACAAATAAATTAAAAAACAAAACAAAATGTATAAAACGTAGTAAAAATTATTTAAAAAAACAGAAAACACTATAATAATAAAAAAAAAAGAATCTAATATTTTCTTTACCATCAATGATTCAACCCTCATTGTTAGTCTTTCCCTTTTTTTTTATTTCCAAGCTTGGAAGTAATCCCTCCAGTACTTGGATCCACTTATGCCTTTTAACGAAGGTTTAAACCTTTTTATTGAATTACTCTTAGGCAATTATCAAAGACGCTCTATCGGTAAAACCAGTGACGTCTTTTTAACACCAATCTCCTTGAATGAAATTTCTTTGTCCTTCGTCATTTTCCGTTTACGTTCCCTTTGATTCGCTACTTTAAAAAACTGACATTGATCTTTATTATCGTAGAATATATTTCTAATATTAATTATTAAATACAATATGATTATTAATTTGTTTATTTTAAGAATCAAAAATTTGTGTGACTTGAACGATTTTATTCTTGGAACGTTCGTGTTGTTCAAATGAATTTTTTTCTATTTGTTTGTTTCTAAATAAAAACTTGCACATACTTTGAATGAACATATACGTACGGTATACACGCATAATCAATTTGCCGAGTCAGTCTTTATGGTGATTCCTAACCGAAGCGACGTTTAAAATTAATGTCGCGTAACGGGTTTCAGGTCGTTCTAAAACGCGATGTCCGTCGATGGACGTTTGCGAATTACCTTTTACGACTATTGGATCGTATACATTGGAAAATGGAAGCATCGGGATTACAGATGAGATCTACCTCGATCAACAAACCCTGCTGCAAAACTACGAGTATTGTCCTCGTTGTTGGCGTTCTTTCAAACGACTCTAATGCATTTATTTTTACGAAATATACCTCATTGTTCTCTAAACGATCGTTTTTCTTCTTCTTTTTTTTCTAAATTATTTGCTACAATTTCAAGGTCGATATGTTTAACATAAAGTTGTCTTTTTTTTTCTTCTAACAGTAATTAGGAAATAAATATTATACTCCTATTAAATAATAATATTATTTCAGAAATTATTTAAAATAGTCTGGATTATATTTTTTTTACCTTAAAAATCAATAACCTAAATTATAATAATTATTACAAAATATTAACGATCTGTTTATATTTGTTTACGAATCAAAAGAAAAACATAATATTTTTATATAATTACAATATATAAAAATTCTCTTATCATTATTTAAATAATAATATAAAATATATACATGAAGGGGTAAAATTTTCCAAAAGAAATGTAAATATAATGGTGAAGGGGGGCGGGGGCGGGAGTGCTTTTAAAAAAGAAAATTCTCAAAGTGCAATTCATAAAGTGGGAATTACACGTACACTCTGGGGGATTATTCTCGGTGAGAGAGAAAAAGGGAAATGTGGTGGAGGGGTAAAATAAGAGGAGGAGGAGAAGGAGGAGGGGTAAAAAAAAATTACGGTGAGAGTTTGAAGTAGATTAAGGCTGTGCACGAGTCAGCAATGGCGTCGGTTGGATATATCAGTAATCAGGCTAAACGACGTGCGTGCACGCGGTAGATCCACCCCTAGTGCTTTTCACGTCGGATGCTGGATCGTTTTGATTGACAGGAACAAATACTCGAATCAACGGAGGACGCTCTGTCATCGTCGTTCCCGTTTTACCTCGTGTTGGTGTATTAAACTACACGCTAGTCTTTCATTTAAAGGAAAAATATATATAAATATTATATAATATATTATATATTATATATCAGAATATTTTCTGATCATCTCGTTGTCGAACAGCCTAAGAAAAAAGCATTTTTTTTTCTTTGTATCATCGATACAATATTTTTACATTGATGTTAAGTCGATAGAAGTTTTTTTTATTATAGTATTATAGTAATTGAATATAGATGCCTAAAAGGAGAAGCTTATGTTACGTACTTGGAAACTTCAAAGAAAAATCTAAAAGAAGACTCCGACAAGTATAATCATTGGCTAATGCAACAAAGGCTTCTTTCATTGTGCAAAAATGAAAAATTTAATGTACGTGATATATAAAATTTCATTTTCGTCAAAAATGTCTTTCGATATAAATGTAATAATAGAACTCTTTTCTTTTTCTCTGACACCTATTTCATCTTTAAACGAACTTCTATACCTTTTAAATATTTTACAAAAAATATGTTTTATTAGAAGAAGAAGAAAAAAACAAACATACGAAATGTTTGTTGATTTTAAAAAAGAATATTACAAACGAAATAATATTCAATAATTTGAAACATTTCTTGGATTAGATACAAAGTTATTGAATTTTTAGAATTGTTGATATAATTTTCAGATTCAATTATCTTCTATCAATCTCTTTTCAAGAATTTAGTGTCTACTGCAAAATATATTTGTCGGAGGGGGAAGAAGTGTAATTATTATTGCTTTCAATTTCTCCTACAGTTCGGTCGGTATCCCCCAAATGTACGATGGCGGTATTAAAAACAGAAAGAAAAATAGAACTAGAGAATGGAACAGGTAGAGTGTTCCCAGTGGAATAAGCAAACGAAACGCTCTTGTCCAACCATCTGTCGCTTTACGAGGATAAAGCGAAAAGAAGAGCAGAACGGAATCCAGGATGCTCCGACGTGATCTCTGTCATTCTTCCTTTCCTATATTCCTAGTACGTTTCACAGTCTCCCTATATATACGATCCTAGCTCGTCCTGTTTAGGTTAGACGACCGACCAACCGAATGAACGAACGAACGAACGAACGAGCGAGTGAGCGAGTGAATGAACGAAACAAGCAAGCAAGAAGAAGAAGGGCCACACGGGGTTAAGGGCAACGGGCCGAAACAGCGAGCTTCACCGAAACACACGGCGACCTCAGCATTGCCGAATCACAATAGAGAGACCACCCTGTTGTGTTGTGCATTCGCTAACAATGGAGTTCGAGCACCGTCCTGGTAATACTTTGATCCCAACGAAGGGAGCCAGACAGGACCACCGGTCTTTCCCTCCCAATTATAGCCCTCTCCTACGATCGATCCTTTTCCCTACCTCTATGCAAACACCAAAACTGACAAATTTATAAATTTATACGGTTTTTCTTTTTTCCTCGCAATTATTTATTTTTATATAAATATCATTTATATGTTCAAAGAGCAAAAATCACTAACGACGTTTTCATTTCTTCATCTTTTTTATAAGAAGTACTTTTATAGAATAGAATACTTTTTTATAAAAAGCATTAATAGTAGAGTGTGAAAGTATTAACAAAAAGTATATCTTTCTTATCAATAATTTGTATAACCAGCAATAACTCAGATCAGGATAAGTGTTATTTATTGATTTTCGGTTAAACGTAAACGTTCATCAATTTATTATTTCAATTATGTGATAGATACGATTACGATGCTTTATTAAAAATTAAATTAATAGAAATAAGTACAAGTTATACTTACAATCTGGTTAGAAATATTTTTCTATAGTACACAATAGCACAATATGTCCTAACTAATCGCTTTCTGCTAACCCTAAATAAATCCTAACACGTGCAAAACGAATTCACTCATTTCTACTAACCTAAAAAACATATAAATAGGTTCACAAGCATTTAAAAATGTCAAAATGTCCTACGAGTAAAAATATTTATATGCATACATATAAAAAGGGAGTTAAAAATGTTTCTATATTTTGATAAAAAACAGTATCTGTAACATTTTCAATCACTTTTATTGAGAGTAAGAATAAAAAAGAAATTGAATGCATTGATATCTCTGACAACAAGGTCACAGATCATCCTTCCATTCTTTCTCTCGTGATTGTCTCTTTTCTTTTTTTTCCCTTTTTTTTTTTGTTGTTGTTACCTTCTTTCTCCTTCGGTACTTTTTTTCTTTTCTTTATCCCTTGACTCATCCCTCACTCGATAGTCTGTCAAGTCGGTTGATGAGAGCACAAAGGCAGCACGAATTCAACGTTGACGAGGACTCGACGATTCGTGCTCCTCCTACTTGATTCGACCCACTCTTCTCTCTCTCTCTCTCTCTCACACCCTTCTGTGAATTTCGTCCTTTGACTATTTCTTTGTTATCCTCTTTCTCACACTTACAAAACTATCTTTCTAATCGTTACGATCCTACAGTAGCTAGGACTAAATCAGATATCGAATATTCTGAGACCGCAGTCGTGACTTTTATTCGTTCATCGATCACCGTCACAACCAACTTCCCATTCTTCAGATAAGCTCTTAACAGATCGTTCAATGGATCCTCGTAATTCGTTTCTACCAACGACAAGAGGATCGATACAAATCTCCTTCTTACGAGATTTTATTCCTGAGAAATTACTATGAATATATATACACGTGTTGTTAGATTATGATTAGGTATATATCTACTAATCTTATAGCACATTTCTGTTTAATAATCTATTATTCTTATTATAAAATTACAAATTTTAAAACACTATCTCTGACACACACATATATCTTTAATTATTTATTATATAATATTAACATTGATTTATATATGTTTATGAAAAAAATGTTGAAATTTTTATCTTGTATCATACGTTTATTATTTTTCTTATTTTATCCGATTCATTGAATCGTTGTCGATAGAAAAACAATAAATAAAGTTAAATGATTTTCTTGCCATGCAACAAAAATTTCTTCCTTAAAAAAAGTTAATGATACTTACGATTAGAAAGTAACGAAATAAATAAACCGTATAAAACGTTTCTATACGTTTATTATATTATTTAAAAAGAAAGAAAAAAAGAAAAGTATTAGAGAATAAAAAGAGTCGTAGTCGAGAAATTAATGAGAAATTGTCAGCACTATTAATGACCGTGAGTTTATAAAAAGAAACAAAAAACACAGGAGGTTTTAACGATGAAGAATCATCGTTAGAAGCTGGTACGTTAACGCGTATCTTTATTAATCATGAAACTTGCTAAACTGAGAACGAGCATTGGAAACGTGATGGATCACCACGTACTTCGAGAAATATGAAATTATTGCATCCCTGCAGATATTGTCAAAGCCAATGACGACCGAATGACCTCGAACGGAACCACGACAGCTTGACTAATGTTGTTATACCGAAACCCCCTTGCGATCTAACCAAATGGAATATCGCGACGCGATGAGTCGACTCGAATTTATTTTTCCATTACATTGATGTGTTGGTATTTACGTCTATAATACGTCACACCTTGTAAATAAATCATAAATATCATTCTACCAGTTTCATTTCGTATCTGACAGAAACTTTTAACGATCCTACTATTTTATGTTTTTCCTTTTTACAATTTTACCGCAATCTTTACCGATTTTTAATGATTGATTATAGTATCTCTTAATAAAATGTTATCATTTTAAACTGTGTTTAAATATTTTTCGTTGTTCAAAAAGTAATTACGTTTCCTTTTTTTTTGTTTTTAATAATAAAGTGAAATCTCTGTGCTAGAAACAAAATTATGTTCCATAGAATCTGATATAATATACCTGTATATTTATTTAAATAAAAATTAAAAGTTAGATATTGTTTATAAGTAAAATATCCATTTTTTTCATCGTTAACAAAAGCCACGTTACTATTTTGTTAATTTTAAATCTATTTTGTTGTTTAAATTCTTAAAAATTTTTTTTACTGAATATAACTCTTAAACTATATAAATTAAATATACTGAATGAAAAATATATAAGGGAATAAATGAAAATAGAAATATAACATTTTCCTCTTCCAATATAAAAATTCATTAATTTTTAATATACACTTTAACATTATTTTCTCAATTGTATTATCCATTCAGATAAATATGTTTAAAATGTTTGAGAAACGTGTTGTATAAATCAAAGCTTGACAAGAATGACAATGAATGATTGCAAGCTAGAAAGTGCTTTACAAGCTGTTCGTTTCTTAACACAGAACAATACATTGAACTAAATAGTCCGTTGTCATGGATCAAGGACAAAGAAAACACAGCTGATGCCTTGCTGATCAAAATGATATAATATCAAAGTAATACTAATGGAAAAGACGAAATGATTTAAATTAAAGAAATAGAAATATGTTGAATTGTCATAGCACAAATTATTAAGTTTTAATAACTTTTTGAAAATATCATTGACAGTTGTATTAAAACAAGCGAAGGCCAAAGCCCAACTTGAACAAAGATATCTTATTCTCCGAATAGCCTGGAGGTTTCATTGTTTTCCTATCCCGTCGGTGAATGTTAATTTAAGTTATATTCGCGTGAAATACGAGAGAAATTCAGGGATCTCTCTCTCTCTCTCTCTCTTTCTCTCAATCATAATGAAATACGAAACGTACCAGGTCGAAAAGTTTAATTAATATTCTACCTACTAACTCGAAACATGAATATTCCTTTTTTTTATTGTAAGACATATTAATACAAATGTTTAATCTAAATTATCGATATTTGCGAACTTAATAATAGACGAATATATAAAGAATAAAAATGTATTTTAAAATAAAGGTAAAAAGAAGACAATTTGTTAATAAATTTTATAAATGAATTTAAATACAAACGCTTGCGTTTGAAGAAATGTGAGATGAAATACGAGATAACGAAGTTACAAAAGGAAAAATGATACATAATTAAACAAAATAATGTAATTAAATATTCTAACGTACGCAAAGTTCTCTAATGATTTATTTTAATTGAAATGAAATATTATAACGTTGTATAAAGAATAAATGAAACGTATGAAACTAATTATTAAATTAACAAAAATATATATCTAATTCAACGAAATAAAGTAATTACACATCCTAATGTACGAAATTGTCGAATGATTAATTTTTACAACGAAATATCGTTATACCAAAATTACACAAACATAAATAATACCACACAAAACATAAAGAAAATTTCTACTCTATAAAATAAAGTAATAATACATGCTAATATATAAAATTGTCAATTTAATTGAAGATAAACTCACATTACGTATCGGTTGTTGCTCTTGAACTCGAAACACGTAACATCAAACAACGTATCATCACTTTGTTTGATTTTCTTTTATCCGAAAGTACAAGTGCAAGCAATTCGAAGCAAAACGTCAATTACGAATCGCCGATTCGTGTAATTGCTGGCTTCGTGAGAGATTGTGGATCGTCGTTATCCTTCGGTGATCGTTGTGGGAAGTTTCACCGAACGGAATATCGTAATTCGAGGAGAAACGGGATAGAGAGAGAGAGAAGGAGAGACAGACAGACAGACAGGCAGAAAGAGAAAGAGAACGATAAGGTTTCGTAATATGACGATACACCACAGGAAACGGAAAGTATATACTTATACATCTACCTTTCTTCGTAACACGAGAACGACTATCTTCGAAGATTCGTCGATTCGACGAATTTTCTTCCATAAGAAAATTCAATTTTTTTTTTTCTTTCTTCCTCATTGAATTCCACCAATTCTGCCAACTTTTCGTTATCGTATTTAACTATCTGCAACTTCGAGCAAAATTTTCAACTTATCGATTTTCTAAATTTTATTTTCTTTCATTTTTATTTTTTCCCTTTCTCACAAAATTTATTTCGTATTATCTGACAGAAGTCTTCTTCTTTTTTTTTTTTATTTATACTTTTAATTTCATTTTTCATTTTTCACCACGAAATTCTTTATGAAGAGATTAATATTAAAGAAAAAAATCATTTGCTCTCTTTGTTTTGGTTATATATAATTTTTGATTTTGATATTTTCAATAAATCATTTTTAAATAATCCTGATTTTTATTCCTAATTATAGTATTTATACGTGAAATTGATAAATATCTATTACGATTTGATTCAAATAGCGTAAAAATCATGGAATGATTAAACATAGATATTGTTTTACACTTCCTACGAGGACAAAGAAACCATCGTCATCGTCCGTCGATCATCGTGGGAGGACACGTCTCGAAGAATATCGTAATTCAATAAGGGACATGGGAGAGCGAACAAATTCCTTTGACCGTAAGAAACGAAAAAGGAAAAGGGAATGTATTTCTACGTATCTTCCCATCTCAACGAAACAGTTCCAATCGTGAATCAGAAAATACAGCAAATTGATATGTTTTCGTGTAATAGACAGGCACATTTAATCTGTATCGGTTAACTTATCGAATTTCACTTTTAGAAAATCTACTTAACCGGTTATATCATACTTAAACCCTATTCGAACTTATTTCTTATTATTAATTATTTTAAATAAAGATATAAATTTTATATCGTATATTGAAAAAATACATTGACTTGATAAATCTATAAAAAAAAAAAAGGAAATTAATATAAAAGATAATTTAAACTCGATAAAGGGTTAATAGTTCTCGTTATACAATTTGTAATTATCAATTTGTGTAATGAGAAAGAAATATCAAAAGAAATAGCTTGATAATGTTATAAAATCAAACCTTTGAACAATGTAACATTTGAAATGAAGTTACCGATTGTAAATGGCATTTCTATCATGTGGAAAATCAATGATTGGTAAGCCGATAGACAGAGTCTCTGAACTATTAGAGGTAACTTTCATTTGAGAGAAGGTTGACGAACCCTCGTTAAACGACCGATTCATCATTTCTCGAAGAGTCTTTAAGGGCGATTAGGCAGCACGTTGACGAGGAAAAAGGGTCAACGAGCTTCTACGAGACTAAAACGGACGAACCATCTCATTTCGAGACATTGCCATTTCGACCCTTCATCGACTGTGAGTCCCAATCCCTTCGCTCACCAAGATCCTAGTTTTTTTCTTTTTTTTTTTGTCTTCTTTTTCTTTTCTTTCTTTTCTTCTTTTTTCCTTTTCTTTTTTCCTTCACTTTGAAAGAGGGTTGGGAGTTATGAACAAAAGACGACACGTGTCATGACCTTTTCTTTTCCCAAATTTAACGCAAATTTTATATTAAATATAATTTTCATGTACACACTGGATGTGATTCAAAATGTGATTTTAAACCATACGTCTGACGAGAATTACCGTTGTATAGTACAAAAAATAAATTTAATTTAAATCGATATTTCTTTTTTTTTATTATTATTATTAAAACAATCGATCGACAACAAATATTGGCTTAAGTTAAATAATCTTTTTTTTCACCAATCAAATGATTTATTTTAATAATTTAAAAATAATTAAAATAAAATAACATTTTAAACATATTAAATAATAATGAAAATATATATGAAATAGGTAAGGAAATAATATCTTCAATATTTCAATATCGCAAATCCTAAATGTGGTGTATAGCACCTGTAAGGGTTTGCGTCTCGATGACAGCCCGTCTCTTCGCTTTCTATTAGCCACCCTTCGAGCTCTTACACCCTTTCTCGCGATCCTCATCCTTCCTTGCGTCTTTCCGAAGAAGCCTGAGAAGCCGCGACATAGCTTGAATCTCCTCCCCTTTTACCAGAACACGTCTCACCCTTTTCCTCCCTTATCCATCCCTCATTGTTCTTCCTCTCTCAACGTGGAGACTGGCACCACCTTAAAGGTGAACACCACTCTCTCTTATACCGTCGCGTTTACTCAAATCGTACTTTGAATCTTCAAATTTACCAGGAAACTTTTCATCTCAAAAAATGTCTTATCTATGTGAAGTTTTTGTTTTTCAATCTATGTCACCTGATGCCACAATATTCGACATTTTATTTTATTTTTACGACCCAAAAATACATTTGGAGTAGAGCATCGCACATTGGCGATGGCTGAAAAGCACACTTGGATCGTTAAAGGTTCATAAAAGTTTAATTTTTTTGTTTTCTATTGAATACAGTTAATAATCAATTTATGATACTTGGATTTAATGATAAATCTAATAATTTATAGATAATAATAAAAGAATATAGTATACCTTCGAAATCCACCGTTAGACTAGCACCGTTGTCCTCTGTGAAAGTTCTTTTATTGATTGTTGTTTATATGACTTTCAAAAGAATAAATTCTATTTTCGTTATACATGTGTACCATTTGAAAAGTCATATAAACTACAATCAATAAAAAATACTTTCTTAAAGGTCAGTCTAACGATGGATTTCGAAGATTTATGGTACATTTAATTTATATTACGTGTTTTTAAACTACAATATATATTTCCTTCGATTAATTATCGATCATTTAAAATTTATCACGTACTCTAATATGCTTTATTAATATTTTGAATTATTTTAATTAATATATATTTGAGGTATTTATTTTTAAATCGAGAACATTTTAATAAATCTACAAATATTTGTTACCAATAACACATGGTATTATATAATATTTTTATGTTTTTAAGGATATATAATTTACCAAGCTAATTAGCATACTAAAAAAAATAATACATTATTGATAATTATAAATGAACTTTAAATTAAACTATTCATTTCGATCAAAGCTTCTGATCAATGGATGACTTTGTGTCGAAACATTTCATCTGATTTCTTTAATAAATAAAAACCAAAAAGAAACATCTTTAGACTTGTTTTATAATTAATCCTAAATTGAGAGAAATATGTTCTGAAATTGGACCGTTGTCCAATAAGATAGAACAATCGAATCAATAAATTGAGAGAGAAAGATGAAGAGAAGAAAGAAAAAAGAAAAGAAAAAAGGAGACAAAAAAAAGAAGAAGAAAGAAAAAAAGAAAGAAAAGAAACAAGTACAGCCACGTGGAAATGGAATTCGATGCGATAACGCGTCGAAGGGGGAACGTAAATTAAAATGTCTCTGCCGTGGGAGCAGCGTATCGAGGGAGTGAAGGTTTTTGCCCTAATCTTTAGTTCCTTCGCTCCTCCTTCGAGTCCTTCGCACTCCTTTCTCTTCTTCGAATAAAATCGATTCTCTTGGGAACGCTTCTCGAATACTTTTCCTTGCTCTCGCGACTTCTTTACAAAGCGAAACCTTGTCAAAAAAAAAAAAAAAAAAGAAGGGATTCCTATCTCTGCGACATTTCTTCTTCTTTTTTATTTTATTTTATTTCTTTTTCCCCCCATAATCGATTCGAATCAAAATACTCCCTATCTTTTTCTATCTTATATTCTCTTTGAATTAAGCTTAGTTCTTCGTTCCTGTTTCCATCTTTCCATCTAATTGTTTTTTTTTCTTTATCTTCTACCAATTAGGTATTTTTTTAAACCCTTCCTTTAATATTTTGTTTAATTATTTAAAATTTCTACGTTTTTTTATTGTCTTTCTTTACTATTATCTAGCTAACAGAAGTAACTCAAAAACAGTATTCGTTAAATATCGATATTTTTAATATAATACCTTTCTATTTACTTTTTCAATTCTTATTTAAAAATATTTGAAAAATTGTAATAAAATATACCGTAAAACGATCCTTTTGTAATTTATATAATGATACGAACTTATTTATATTTTACTTAATTACTTAAAACCGGTATCTTTTTTATCACGTCGATTACAGAATACCATTTTTCTTACTCCAACGATTTAAAATATTTTAAACTAATACAACAACAAAATCTCCGAAATATTTATAAACATTAATAAAAATTGAGAATATAACATATAAAAATACCCGAATTATATATCATCCTATTTTTACAGTTATCGTAAAAAAAAAAAAAAGAATTCTAGTAGTATCGTAACGTTATTTTTAATATTTCAACAGACGTTTCTGTTCTTCGTCTTTATCTCTGTCTCTGTTCATATTCTTTATCTCTATCCTTACCACCGTCTCGTATTATCTTTCAACCTGTATCTATCTATCCTCTTTTTCTATTTTTCTTATTCCATTGGGATACCATTATATTATTTGCCCGAGTATGTATGTCTCTTGCCATGTCCACTGTCGTCGTTAATAATTTCCAAAAGGAAAACTCTTTCAGAATAAGAATGTCCCTCAATGGAATAAAATACATATCGTTTTACCTTTAACCATGTCTGCTATTCGTGGTCCTCCTCCTGCTTCTTTTCCCTCCTCCCCCGTTTCCCCCTTTTAAATATACCACCACCTAAAAGCCAGACGGAAAAGTTGAAATTGATTTTGCAAAACCGCAAGCCGCCTTATGCAAATGAGAGTAGAAGGATAGTAGAGAAAAAGAAGTAGGAGAAAAAAGAGTGAGAAGAAGGGCAGATGAGGGGGTGAGGGTGAGGAGAAAGGAAGGAAGGAAGGAAGGAAGGAAGGACGAAAGTCGACACTTGGAACCTCCCTCAGCCTACCCCGAACCCACCCACCATTCCCCATCTTCCTCGCAAACCCCCAACCCGTTTTCATGGTCTCTTTCGCGAGGAGTACTGAATTATGAGCGTGATTTCCGGTTAGATGGACCTTCCGGCCTGGCACCGGTCCAGTGCCCGGCGAAAGTGCACGGATAAATCAGACGCCTTTTTCGATGTGAGGGTGTGTGTGAAAAAGAGAGAGATAGGAGATAGAGAAGCGTTAGTTTATTGGTATGTAAATCATTTCATTTTCATACTGGCTACCAAAAGATTTTCAACGATCGATAGGATGGGAATAGATAGGAAAAATTGTTTTTCTCTACGTTCTTGGGAAAGGAAAATAAAAAAAGAAAAAAAAAAGAATAAGCAAATGAAATTACATTCGCGTGAGTGTTTCTATCACGGTCGTAGCATCAATCGTACACAGATATCATGTACAGACATCATGCGTGCCAAGTACGAGGGTGCGTTACATGACGTAATATTAGCATAAAGCCAAGCACAAGGCTTTTATGATACAAAACATAGGGTTGGAAAACATTGATAGAAAATTCTTCTTGTAATTTTGTTTGGATTTGTATTTCGATATTAGAGTTATAATATTTGTTTTTGTTTAGTATCGTTTGTACATTCAATTAATTTCCTATGCTAAGTTAAATGGTTTTATATATATTTACATATATATTTTTATCTACATAGTTTAAAATAATAACATCGGATATATTTTCTTTGATTACATAATATCTATCGAGTATTTTTTTTTTATCACGTATTTTTTTATTCGTTTAAATGGGTATTAGAATGATTATGAAATTAAAATGAAAATATAATTTATCTGACTGTTAATATAATAATAATAATAATAAACGAGGAAATTTGGATAAATAAAAGGAAAGAACAAAGAAAAAGATTAATGTTAGAAAATAAAAATAATATTTAAACGTAACGTGACGTATCGTTGTATCGTGATTACGCATAAATGTAAATCGTAAACGAATCAATATGAAGGAAGAAAAAGCCTGAGAAATGTTCGATACGGCGTGTCGGGTAAAAGGACGATAAGGTTGAAAGCGAGTTCGTGTTATGGCGAAGGGTTCTAGGGATGACGTTAACGAGGATCAAAGTTAAACCAATGGAAAGTAGCGGCAAAGAGGATTTCATCAGGAGAAGAGATGCGAGTAATAAGAATTTAAGTAGTACCAGGTAAATCCGTAAAAGCAATACTCACCTTTCTCTTTTTCTTTTTTTTTTTTCTTTTCTTTATTTGGTTAATTTAACTAATTAGCCGATTTTACCAATTCTGAAGCAGCTTACACGTAATTGTATAATTAAAGCTACGCGTAAGTACTTGCACGTCTCTTTCCAAGCTTATTAGACTTAATATTAAAGCTTAATACGCGTGAAAGCTTTTTTTCGAATATTAAAAAAAAATAGGAAGGAAAGAAGGAAGGGAGGAAGGAAAAAATAAAAGAAAGAAACGAAAGTTTTATTTTTGATCTTTGCCGAGAAAATGAGGAAAAAGTTTAAGCGGTAAACAAAGTTTGCCTGAAGGGTGCCGATCGAAGTATTAATTTTATTTTTATTATTATTCCCTTATTCCTTATTTTTATTTTTATTTTTCTTTCACGACCAAGTGGGCTTCTCATGTGCGAACTGGAATGAAAGAAAGTGAGAGAAAGAGAATGTTGAAACGATTTTCGAGGGTAAACGAAGATGAATAGCTGGGAAATTGGCGAAAAGAGGGAAAGAAAGTACCATGCGAGCCAAACACGAGGGTTCTTTTTCATTGCACATGTATATACATGTATATATGAGTGCGTGTATGTATATGTGTGATTAATTCAGCATTTTTCGATTTTTTTCCAATTTTTTACTTTCCTTTCTTCATTTCTGTCTAATTACTTATCTTACGTATAAATATTTCGATATTTTCCTAATTGTAAGATAACAAAAATCGTTTTACTTTTAAAAGAAAATAATTTCTATTGCAATATTTCAATAATTCATAATAAATTAATAATAAATTACCGACCTCTAATTTGGTATTCGTTCATTATTACCAACATTTTTACTTTAATATCAAATGAGAGATTTATAAATCCATTTAAATATTACTAATTGAAAATTAATAAGAGTTAGTTAATTATATATAATAAATCATAATACCTTTTTGTGTGTGTCATACTGTTTGAATTATTTATAATCACTCCACATACTCGAATGAATAATCGTTTTAATTAAAAAAGGATGACGCCTAAATCGAGTTAATTGTCGAAGCCAATTCATTCAAAGCCAACGTGTAATGAAGAAAGAGAGAGTGAGAGAGAGAGAGAGAGAGAATGAGAGAGAATGAGACCACCCTGTACCATTCTCGTGTCTTTGAGTCCTCCCTCTTTGGAAAATGGCCGTTTGCAATTTAACGGAATCTCTGCATATAGAGTGGGCTCATCGTGGCAGGTCCGTACTTTAAATGACGTCCCGCGAGTCCCCGTACTAATTCTATGGGTCCTTCCAATGGATAGTATATACGTACATATATACATACATATATATATGTACCTATGTACATATGTAAATATATATAGATATATATATATATATATATATATAAAGTATATAAACCCAACCCAACATCCACCCTTGCTGTCCACATGGAAGGGTGCAAGCCAAGTGCTGGTTACACAGCAGCTGCTTGTTATAATTGTACAAGCCTCACGAACGAGATACGAACTACTTGCATAAAAAGAATACTTCGACAAGTTACATGCTTTCTTTTTCCTTTTTTTTCCCTCTTTTTCCCGTATTTCTTTATTCCCCCAAAATATTCACTCGTTTTTTTTCTCTTCTTAAACAACAAATTGAAAACAGTTGTTTCTACGTTAGATCTATACGTTCATTTATTTTCGTTATCGATAATGGCAACGAAGCGAGTGTAGACAAACAATAGAAAACGAAAGGTGGGATGCATGAAAAGGGGGGTAAACTACGTGACCTGGCATATGAAAGGGCTCTTCTTGAATCTTAACCCTTTTGCTAATACCTATGACCGTATATACGGTGTTACTATGTGTCAGATATAGGGATAATAATTAATTAATATATTATTAATTACTAATATTGAGGTTTATATGGTTTTATAGAACATTGTTGTTACTTTATAAATTATAATAATATAATTTTTATTTAAATTATTGTGTTTGTACGAATATATATAATTTTATTTCATTTTACGTAAAAAAAATGATACGAATAATTGGAAATACCAATCGGAAAGGAATCGATTTCGACGAAGACTGCGACGACTATGACGACGACTACAACGAAGGTCTGTTTCGTGTTAGAAAGCCAAGAGCAAAGTCACTTTCTAACTTTCGGCAGGATATTCGAGACGTAATTCCTGTTGGCGTAGTTTTAAGCTGCCTTAGCCCAGAGCTTAAACTTTAAGAAGAGATCGTACTCCTCTATACCTACGTCGGAGATTACGAAAGTGCTACTACGAAATTTGGATTTCCACAAATTTACCACCAAACATACATTTTATATTTTTTTCTTCTCTTATTTTTTTATATGTAAATAAATATATTATTTAATAAAAAAAAATGAAACTTATTCAATTACTTTTACGCGATATTAAAACGATCGAAGTGAGATATATTAAAAATAAATTTTTATCTAAATATCGTTCTTCATATTAACTCGTAAGTCTCCCGAAAAATAATATTTATGCTAAACTGACTGAGTTATTGTATTATTTGTTATACAAATTTTTAATGGGAAAAGTATACTTTTTGTTAATTATTTCACGCACTATTATTCATGCATATTTATAAAATAATGACCTAGTAAATTGAAAATAGTAATTCTCCAAAATTAATAATCTTTGACTGAACGTAAACGATATTATTACTACTTCATTCTATTACAATTTCCTTAATCTCAATTTGTATGCAATTTCGTTTGCAACATTTAACAGTATACCATATATATTTATCTTTCTTCCAATACCCGTATCTCACGCTCCTAACTTCTATTTTACTTACAAAAAAAACCAAGATGAGCCAACCTTATGTTTTATCTGAAACTTTCATTCTATCTCTGATGCCTTTCTCTCATTTTTTTTTTCGTTCGTGTATCACTTACGTTACACTTACGTCACACTTCCGTTAAATCTCATCGTCGATTTACCCCTCGCTAAAGAAGTTTCACTTCAAAAGGTAAGAGCGAGAGAGTGAAAGAAAGAGAAAGAGAGAGAGAGAAACTTTTATATTCACGGACGATGCTCATCCCGGAAACGCTTTTAATGAAGTTTTATCTCGCGTCCATTACGAGTAAATACCTATGCGAAAGGCTGAATTGGGCTGGCCGTTAAAGTCAGATGAGGGGTAGCGGGGACAGGGGCAGGGGGATGGGGACGGGGGGACACGGTCGATCGTAACGGTAACGTTAACTCCTTAAGTGCTTTCCCGCTTCGACGTGGAGAGAAAAGACAGCAGACACAAAGTTACGCTATCGTGTTCACGTAGACCTCGACGTTAATGTTTCAGGAGAGCCTCGAGGAGCGAGTTCACGAATTGGAACGAGCACTGCAAGCGGAACGTCTCGTCTCTCAACGAGATCGAGCCACGATCACCAAACTTCAACGACAAATTAACAAGGTAAGAACATTCTTCTTCTTGATATGTATTTATTTCTTCCACTTTTTCTTTTTTTTCTTTTAAATATATACACTTTACAGACAAATTATGGGTAGGGGAGAAGTTAGGGGAGAGAAAAAGAAATCAATTATTTTTTAAGTTAATTCCAAGCTTAAAATAACTGAATATCTTTCCGTTCAAATATTATTTCGAGTATTACGATTTTTGGTATCTTTCTTTTCTTTTGCTCTTGATTATTCTACGAGGATGGGTTGAAAAGTATTGAAGTTTCGATTAAAAAAATAAAATAATAATTACAATTATTTCTATGTTATGTTAAACATTTTACTACTCGATTTACGTTCAAAACATCGACGATAAACAAATTCATTTCAAAAATGTTGAATTTAAAATTCATATTTAATATATAATTATAAAACAAACAACAATAAAGATATCATATTTAAAACGATAGTTTTTAATCGTTTAAATCTACTTTTACGCTTTTATCTTATAAATGAACATACAGTCAAATTAAAATGAACAATCGACTAATAGATTATGTAAGTAAATAAACACTTAGGAAATACCCAAACTAATCTGGATTTTCTCGAGAGCAACTTAAACAGGGAATGGCATTTGAAAAGGGCAATGGTTTCTCCTTAAGAGAGGAAGAAGGAGGGAAAATGATGTACGAGGAGGAGTTGCGGATAGGTCTGTTTCTGACATCTATCCGGCCCTTTTCCAACGAGCCCTCCTCTTTCGCTTACCAAATCTATGATATAAAGTATCATGACAAAAACAAACGTTCTTCATCGAATAGAACTAGGAAAAATATACTCTTACTTCGGCATTAAACTTATGGTACTTTTTCTGTCTACATTTTGTTCTCTTACTGTCCTTCAAATTAACATAATTTCCTTTCTTGATTAATATTTTGTTCTTAGTAACTGGTCAAAAAAGAAAAAAATTACGAATAATAAAAAAAAAAAGGAAACCCGTATTATCTCACACGAGATAACAAAAGGATTTCACTATTATTCTTCTTCCTTTTTTATTATACCTATAAAATGAAAAAAAAACAAGCTTTACTTTATAATAATAGGTATAATAAATATAGCTCTGCTATTAAGGGTTTCCTCCTTCTTGCATAATAACTGCAATAATTCTTCTCGTATAAAATATTTTCTTTAAAAAAAAACCACACATACACACATTATTATAAATACGATTTATTACTAAACGATTAGAACAATCTATTCTATGTATCATAAATTGATCAAAAAATTCATTAATTAATGATAAATTGGATACATTTTTAAATTTGTATTTGTCGCGTTGACTTTAAGTTCATCTCGTATTTAAGGGATGAAACGTCTTTTACGCGATAGGGTAAAAGAGAAGATGGATAGACGAAGAAGAAGGGGTCGTATGATAGGGGGAAGGGTGGAAAAGGTGGGAATGGGGGGATAAAATCGTGGGCGCGTTAAGTCGAAAGGAGATACCTATATATATACATATAATGCAAAAGCAGACATTGCGCAGGGTTCGCTTTCAATAAAGATTCGTCTGTAGCCTTGAGCGAGAGGGTGAGGAAAGAACACCAAGAGAAAGAAAGAGTGAGAGGGAAAGAAAGGAGGAAAAGGATATCAATGCGTCGCGACGACGACGACGACGACGACAACGACGACGCCTATCCTTCGAAGTTTCCTTACAAACGTCGTACCTTTCGCATTTCAAATTAAATCTTACCATCAAATTATAGTTTAAAGAACTACCATTTTATTCTAATCAAAATTAAACTTTTGTACGATAATGTTTTTTATTTAATCATAAAATGATAAAAAAGAAAATTTTATATTATTTATTTAAATACAAATTGTTAAACTATTACTTATAACTAATATTACTTATTACCCAATTCAATATGTTTAATATATTATTATGATTTTAGTTATTTAGTATACAAACTTTTGTCTGTAAAAGTATAGAATTTTGTTTATAATAAGTAATAAATTTACGATAAGAAATATTTTTGTAAGAGCATCTAGGATGGATCGTTCTTTATTCCCTTTTTACAACATCTAATGCATTTACTTAAAGGTTATGAATTTATGGTAGGTGCATTAGAGATAAACGGAGACAAAGGTACGCCGCCAGTCGGACAGTCGCCGATCCGATCAAGTAAAAGATAAACAATGGTCTAGCAAGCTTTGTATATTAACTCTTCCATAAGGTCCTAGACAATCCTAGTTAGGTATAAGTAACAGGAGAAAATCGCTAGGATACGTCATATAATAAAACTTCTAAGTTGTTATCTAAGAACCTAACTGCATTCATCCCACCAGAACCTGCTGCCCCGGTTCAAGAAAGAAGACAACATTCCCACCATATTATAAGAATCCTGAATTAATATCCTTGATTTAACCTTTGGATTTGAAATTCCTACTGAAAGTTAAACATTACTACCAGCAATATAACCTTGGAACTGTTTTTTTATTTACGCCATTGTCTATCCATTGATTATACTTTTAAACAAGTAGAATTGATTATTACATCGAGAATATTCACTTCTAACAGCAACTATTAAAATGAAATTGATGATAAACTTTATATCCTATTGGATAAAATTGTATTCTTGACAACACAGGTTTTCGAAAGTTTTTCCTATTAATTATCCATGATTTAGAAAAACAAACATCCCATCAAGTACATTAATTATTTCTCAAGTTTAATACAGGTTAAAGGGAAGTAAATTTTCTCAGAGACTGTACACCCACCCTCAAGGGACAAAAAAACATAAAGTAGGATGAAAGATACAGAGAGTTTCTGAATTAGTTATGAATTAGTAGACACAGTGTATTTAAAGGATCAATAAAGACATAACATTAAGATCACACACGACTTATTATTATCGAAAATCTCTCCCCCTTTCAAGTATTAGACAAAAAGTGTTTTACATTTGTCATTTTTATTTAGAAGATATCTCATTAGTTAGGAACCCTCTACTAGCTCGTAATCGTTAGATTGGCTTCTCTTGTGTTCTCATTCAACGATAAGCACGCTTCGCCGTCTATTAGTCGTACTCGAATTACGGTCAAACAGATACCGCCTCGGGTAGTGATGGTAATGGTGATGGTGATGCTGATGCTGATGGTGATGGTAAATGGTAGTAGTAGTGATGGTGGTAGTGGTGGTACCTCATAGCAGCTTCGCGATCAAAGGACGCGTCGATTTGAGCTTTGCCGCGAGTGCGATCTTCACGTACGACTGGAGCTTAAAATTTACCACCCTCGTTCTAAACTATAAACTCTCCTTTGAAATCGAACATTCTAACGATAGATACCAATGGGCTTTCTGTAATTAATCGGAAACGATATCGACCAAATAATTTTCTTTATCGAAGGGAGAAGGTTGTTTCTTCGATCAACTTAATAAAAAATAAAGAAATTTCAACTTCGTCATCTAATTTTAATGCGTTTAGAAATTTGCTATACAACTTTCGAATTTGATCAAAAATATTGTGAAACTTCTTGAATTAAAATATTATTTGTCAATTTTTAAATATACTTTTGTCTTTTTTATTATATTTGAAAAAGTTAAATGATTACTTATCGTTATTTCAATTAAAATTATAGAAGAAGAATTGTATAGTTCTTCGGTAAATGATTGTATTTTAAATTCTAAATGTTAACCGTATCAACACGAACCCTTTTATTTTAAACGAGTCCCCAAAGAATAATCTGACGGCTGTAAAGCTGGTCACGTCATTGTTAACGATGTTAAAAATCACATTTTAATTATCTCTGACTTAAACTAATTTAATTCTTACTTCTGAGGTATGTTTTAGGAATTCTCTCACGTTGATAAAAGATCTTGTTCTTTACCATTATAAATCTGTTTATTAATACTTTATTTTTTTTGGAATCAAAGAAATACAGTTTAAAAATATTATACAAACAAAAATTTATTGTTAATATTTTTATGTATTTATAAATTAAACATTTATTAATTTATTTTAAATATTTCAAACGTGGTCTTCCTAATTTATTTTAACTTTAATTTTAATAATAATTATATAAAATTTGTTTCTATTAAATTTATACGTATAGTCCAGAATCATGTTAGTATTTTGACAAGATGTTGCTTAAAAATTCTCGAAAAAAATTGGAATGATCGAGAATATGGTTTACGTTTAGTTGCTTCAACTATCATATTACTTCTAAGAAAATATCGATTATAAAATAATATTTTTGAAAGGGAAAAGCGAGTGAGTTTCGTACGCTCGATGTCACCCTCTCATTTTTCATTAAACACGCGTAGTAAATGATCGATACTAAGGGAGATCGGAGGGTAAAGGAGGATTGGAACGTCCGCGACGTCTCGGCGCCATTGAATCTTACCTTCTTCCCCTATTCCCTTATTTCTCCCTCTAACATTCTGCCCTATCCTTCATCCCCGGCGCCTTTCGAATTTACTTCTTCCGACGCAACCAAGCCCTACGGATTTTCGATCTAAGTATCCTATCTTGGATTTGCAAGTTCCTCGAGAATACAGACATCGAATTGGTACCTTTATACGTATTTATCTTTATTTATTCAACAACGCATCGACAACAATTTCAATAATATTTTACACTGTCAATAACATTGTACAAAATTTCTTGTATTATATCGACACTCGTAAATATTTTCTAAACCAAAGATACGATTTTCTTTTTTGCGACGTCAATGTGATTAGTATTGTTCTTTTTTTTTATATATATAAAATATCTTTCTATAAAAATGATAATGTGTTCGTAACAATTGTACAACGTCAATTCATAAAAATATCAACTCCCAAAAAATAATTATATCTTATTTGTTCGCATATGCTGAGAATATTTGTGAGATAGAAAAATATATTAGAATTGTATAATAATATATTATTATAAATAATGAAACATACACACTATTTCAAAACATCAATCTAATAAAAAGATATTCGACAGCTTCTTCATTAAAAAAGAAAAAAGAAATAAAATTACATCCAATATATTTTCTCGAGAGTTCCTCAAAAGGATTTTCTTTAGGCTTATTCTCGCGGAATAAAAAGGAAAGGAAAAAAAAACAAGAAGGTAGAAAAAAAAATCGAAGAAAAAGACAAGGCAATTTGATGAAACGTCGGATCCGACAGACGAGTGTTCGTATTCGTTCCTCGAAAAGGGGAAGGATTTTACAGGAGGCAAATGTTAGATACAAGATCGACGGTGAGTCGCGTAAACGTAAAAGGGATATAGAGAGAGGAGGGTTGAAAAAAAAAGAGAGAAAAAGCTAAAACGAAGAAGAAGAGGAAGAGGAACAGGAAGAGGTGGAGGTGGAGGAGGATATATTCTTGCAAAGTGGCATGTAAATTGCTCGCACGTACATTAGTCATCATCGTTCCTCCAGCACAACGAACCCTCACCACAATTTTCTTCGAGACAAGTACCTCTTGCCCTTGGTTCCTCAATCCTTGACTACCCCGTTCCCCCACCACCCTCTTTTCCACCTCTAACCGAACCTATACACCCTTGCATCATCCCCAACCTGTCTCTCGTGGACCGTTTGTCTCTTTCAGTTTCTCTTTACCAAAGGCTGCCTCCTTGAGAAGTTCTCCTCAACTTTCCCTGAAATAAATCCTACAGTTTAAAGGGCTAAAGGTGGGAGTAAGAGAAAATGAGAAAACGAGAGAGATAGAAGAACAGGTGGTAGAAGGAATTGCTTGCAAGTTGCTTCAGATCCCAAGAAGCTTGCCACTGAAATTCTATCTCGCACCGATCGTATCCAATGTCAGAGACGCGCGAACAAGAAACGGGCTCATAGGCCTAACCTTCTTACACTCTTCCCCTAAACTCTAAGTCTCCTCTGTCTCTTTGCTGATGGTTGCCAACAATTCCTACGAATTTTCATTATTTCGTATCAAACGATTTACTAGGGTATTTTTCATATGGGAATACTTATAGGGAGATTTAATGTGGATATAGAAAAATAATGGTACTTTTTTTTCTCCCTCTCCTTCTTCTTTTTTGAATAATTTAATACTTTAAAATATTATATTTGTTACCAATGTATGTAAAAAAAAATACTTATATACATAAAAACGTTTGTCCAATCTAAAATAATGAATAACCCGAATTCTATACATAATTAAACTCAAATTTAATCTTCTTCTATTATACTCGATATAAAATACTCTACTTTTTATTATACCAAACTTTTTATCTAGAGTATTAAAATTAATAATTAATTTTAATATATTACACCAAGAGTAGTTTAAAAAATATGAGTTATTTCTTATATTTATTAGATCAAGTATCAAGAAAAACAAATGAATGAAAATGATAAAAATCTTGGTAAAAACTCTAAGGATTAAATTTATTCAACAAGTTTTCCATACATACGTCATTTCGGTTGAGAAACCATTTTTGGTTGAAATTATTCTAGTAACGGATAATTATACGCTCGCTTTTCCAACATCGTAAACTTACTACAGGGTGGGTCCCTTCGACCTTTCTAAATTCATTTCTCTAGAAAGTTTTTGAGCTAAAGGGAGGAGGACGGGAACGTCGTTCAAAGAAGAACGTCTTGGCGTAAAATTTTAATCCGCTTCACGTTTTCTTCTCTTCTTAGAAGAGAGAACCCTTCGAGAAGGACGGATAAGAAGTTGCAAAGTGGCAAACAAAGAATATTACCACGATTACGGAAAATCTTGCGGCTTTTGCGGTGAATCTTTAATTCATGAATATTCCTCGTTACTACGTAAAATGGAAACTTTTATATCTGTATGTATATATATATATGCAGTATAAACTGTAGAATCATTTCGTCGAATTCATTTGTAGATTAGCGTGACTCGATTAACTCGCTTTAATGGTTCGTATCACGATTGCATGACGTATCTTTGAGAAAAACACAGCATTTTTCTGAATTTCTTGCAAATTTTTTTAGTATTGCTATCATATATCTACTATTTATATTTTTAACTTATTATTTAAAAAAAGAATGAAGATTAAAATCTAAAATATTTTGTATTGAGAGTATATTTCTTTTTAATATCTATTAAATATTAATATTTTAATATGACACGTAGTACCGAATTTTCGTGTTATAAAAGGATTACCAATGATTAAATATTTTAAATATACAAACTTAATTTAATATTTAACTTTTAATATCAAAATATATATTTTTAAAAAGATAACGAAAGGAGTAGAATCTTCGTTCATATAAAATGTTAAAATAATTAAAAATCTCTTTTCATTTTATAAACCGAATCTGAAATTTCCTATTTATTAAATATTAATATTTCACAATACGGTATGCGTACGAATATTTTCGTGTTTTATAAGAGAATTACATTTATATCACATTTTTTTAAATTTTCAATTTACAATATTTACTAAAAGATAAAAATTAATTTTTGTTCTAATCGATGGCTTACACCGAATGTACATTTAACCTAAATAAAGACTCGTTAAGCGACTATAATAACAAAGAACTCATCATTTCAAAGGACTCAACGACTTGCGTCTCGCCTCCACTCGTTGCGAATTTGCAAAATTCTCCCGAGAGGGAACGTAAATCGTTCTAATCGATTCGAAAGAGCGAGAGGGATGGATAAATAGATAGAGACAAGTAATGACTAATGACCGAGGTACATTTAGGGGTTGGACCATATTGCCATCGCGGTTTACGACGATGCGTCTGAGTAGTACATAACTTTGCACTTTGAAACTGGTACGTTTCAGCCTATGTAGGAAACGATTGTTGGGCTTTCGGTTCTACGAATGGATCGTTTCCCCTTTGCAAAACGTACTGATTCTACGATATCACGCTAAATAAGCTTAGCGAACGATCTTTCCCAATAAACAACTACTGAAAAATCTTTCAACGTATAAACCCGAATATACCTAATAAATAAATTAATAATTATAATAAAAAACAAGAAAAGTAATATTTATTTTTTTAATATTAATAATCAGTGTTTGTAATTAAAATATACTTTGACGTAACCGTATTCAAATTTTGTTAAACAATGTATTCATTTATTTGACAAAATAGTAACCAAATAAAGAAAAAACAAAAAATAGAAATAAATTAATAATAAATTATTAAATTTATATTATGTAATGAATATAATATATATTTAACCCTTTGCGGACGCTTTAAATTCGAACATGGGTGTCGTACTGGTTGGAATGAATTTCCGTTGAAAGAGGAGTGATACATAATATGTAAGATTATGAAAAATAAACAAGATGTATCAATTCTTTTGACAACTTTAGTTATATGATCGTGAATAGGTCGATTAGATATTAATATTTCTGCAGATAAACTGTAACTTGATACATGGATGAATACAATATAAGATTAGCACAGTATCTTGTTCTGGTGGCTAAGAGTAGACGTAAATTCGTAAAAGATTAATAAATACATACATTAATAAATATAATATATTATATATATATATATATATATATATATATATTACATAAATTATTGAATAATTAAATCGGGATTAGAGAGAAATGTTACCCGAGCTGTATCGAATAGAACTGAAAATTAATAGAAATAAAAATCGTGATAAAATGAATATTAAATATTGAGAAAATCACTGATTAATAATATATGAATATAATTTAACGCTGTGCGATATGATCTAGGGCATATCGTAATGAAATTTTGCGATGAATTATTATCTCTTTGGTGGGAAACGTTTAGTCGCCGGTTTTAAACCGAAAAAGAGAACAACGATACGAGAGAACAAGGATATATAGGACGACGTGTGCCGCATTAACGATCGCCCCTTGTATTTTCCTCTCACTCTCTCTCTCTCTCTCTCTCTCTCTCTCTCCGAAAACGGAAACGAGATTTAAACGGGAACAACGATGCAACAGCGAGAAATTTAATAAACGCGCACGATCGACGCGACCGAGCTGTAAATAATCAAGCACTTCCCGTTACTGAAAGCTAAAACTTACTATCTTTCCGCAGTATCGTCGTCGTATCACGTTACCCTTGTTAATTATTTTTCACCCGCAACTATAATAAGAGAATAATTTCGTCGACCTATTTCTTTTTTCTCCTTTCTTTCTTTCTTTTTTCTTTATAGTCTTTGCCCTTCTCCCGTCTGTTTTTCTTTTCAGGATAGATAAGATTATTTTTGCCTTTGATAAAAAAAAAAAAACAAGTAGAAAAAAGGCAACGACGTTGTTAAACGATAGTGGGTGCGAATCAAAGTGATCTTAGTCATGAGAGTGGAATTTTTGTTTAGTTAGGAATGGTTATTTTCCATGCGAAGTGATATCTATGAAATATTCCAATATTTTCTTAATTTAATCGTCGGTAAGACAAAACGAGAATCTCGGTAATCCAAATATTAGAAATGAGGCGAAAAAATGAAAATCACAAATGAAATTAAGAATTTCGTTAATAAATAACGAACCTTTTGTATACATGAGAATTTTATGGATTAAAATATGACCAATGACGTGTCAGACAAGTGTGATACATAGGGTGTCCGAAAAATTGATCGGTCTCATTTGTTTGCTCAAACCAGCTTTGGAAACCAGTAGGAAACCAAATACAAGCTGTGCTAGACAAATATAAATTTTATTTTCATTCCGTTTTCGTTATATTTTATCCAATTGTAAAATGTTATGGAAAAGAGAAAGTATATTTTTATTTTTTAAATAACAAATGTTTATCCATTAACGTACATATACATGTGTACAAAAAAAAAATGATTATTCTAAATTTATTTTGAAATTCCATATGGTTCTATGTTGGATTAAAAATTGTATTGTTAATTTTATTTTTTTTTCGTTAGTCCCCATTCTTTTTCTAAATTTTTTATTTGCAGTATTTGAAATGCTAAATTCACCGAGAGAGATAGATAGAAAAAAAGAGATAGAACCCTTAGCGAACCCTACGACTTTTTATCGAAGGGTCGTGCTTGAGAGTCTTTAATTAATGGCGTAGCAGAGATGCGCGCACACGTTTATATCCGTAGCGTCCCGTGCAAGCCACGAATTATTTTCAACAGAGGAAACAAAAGGGCGAAGAAGAAGGGTCCATCGTTGAGACACGCCTCTACCACCCTTCTACCACCCTCTAACCAACCCCTTCTCCAAATGCTCGCGGTTTGTCCACGGAAATGTACCGACTCTTATGATAGCTCACAGATGAACGAATTGTCATGTGCGTGTATAAAATCAACCCCCCTTTATAACGTAGTACAACACTGGGTCACTAAAATATTCTTCGAATTAATGGTTTATCAAACATTAAAGCTCTTTCACTATGTTAAATGGATATAATCAAAATTTACATACAAAATTGCGACTCGTTTTATTTTCCTTTCTTTTTTTAGGAATAAATGTAGAAAAAACATACCCAACGAGCGCGCTTCTTTCATGTTTAATTTACATACAAATTGGTGTATAATAAAAATTCGATTTGTGAAGGAAATTTAAATGACCATTTTATACATTAACGTGATAGAAAATTGTATTCACACTTTTTTTTTGTTTTGTAAATATTCTCGATAAACGTTTTTAAATGATACCTCGTTGAGTATTGCTTTTTTTTTGTTTAACGTCATATAATATTTTGTTTATGACATATTCAACGAGTTAATATTATATCACTTAACCCTCCTTTTTAAGATTCCCATTTACACAAATTTATCCCGAACTTTAAAGTATCAATATATTCCCGATTCATAGCAAATATTATTTTTCTTTTTTCTTTTAAGAAGAGACTGGAGCGCGAGGCACGTGCGTAACGCCTTAGCGCGAGCTCACGTACGGCTTCGTAGCAATTAGTATGCATCCGGTAGAGCTTAGGGATCGTGCAAAGGTAGGTGGGAGGAGGTGGAAAAAAAGGGTAGGGGAGAGGAAAAGGGTGGAGGTGTGCGTTCGAATAATCCTGCGTGATCTACGCGCGTTTCCGATAGCCGTACGCACCCGTTACTACGCGTTACGAAGCCAACCCACCCCCATCGGTCCTTTCAATAATTTCCCTTACCCTTATAGAGTGAGAGAGAGAGAAAGAGGGGATAGGAGGAGGAAGAGAAGGGTACAGGGAAACCAGGAGGTTTATTTGTTATCCTAAAATATCGATCGAACATGTTGCCGTAACCACGCAAATCTAACGATCATTTTTCTCTCACAATTTTTCTATTTTATTATTTGAAAAGATTAATCTTTCAATTCCATTGATTATTATTATTATAATATATATGTATGTAAAATTAATTTCTAGTTAGTGTTAAATTTAAAACCACCGTTCTTTTTGTATTATTTTATTCTATTACTCATTCCAAAATTTGTAGTTCGAATAAAACAAATATCACGGAATCATCATTGAATCGTTTCAAAACTTGAATATTGTTAATAAAAATAAATAGAAACAAATAAATAGAAAAGAAAAATTAATTTTTATTAGTTAAATTACATACCGAGTATTTGTAATAAAGTAACATTTTGTAATATAACCAAAGTTACCATCAATCTAAAGTAATAGTTAGAACACGAAATAGTTAACCGAACGATCACGGCCAGGGATGATGTTTCTGAAAAGGGAATGTCATGCAAATTCCGGACTCTACGAAATTGCGTTCGGAAGTATCAACGTTCTAGCAACATTCCAGCTTTAGCAACAGTGTATCGATAACGGGGAAAAGAGAACGAGAACGGGGAACTGCTTTCATCCGCGAGTCAGCTACACCCGATCCCAGAGCTTTCCAATAAACCGACCGATCTCCGCTTTGTGACTACGAGAAGATGGATAAGGGTGCTTCCTTCATTCCCCCCCCCCCTCCCTCCCCCTCTCTTCCTCTTCCTCCTCCTTCTTCCTCTTTCTCATTCTATCTCTATCTCTGTCTCCATTTAGTAAGGACTCCTATCCAAAAAGGTAAGATCCTTTAGTCGGTCATATTAAATCGTTTGCTTCTCAACGTCACCCTTCTTCATTTTGAAAATCCCTATCATTGAGGATGAAACTGATATTGGCAAACGGTTAATTAAACTTTATCGAATAACTCGTCTATACCGTAAAAAAAAATAAAAAGAATTCTTTTAAAATTGATAAACTATCGGCTATAAAAGAAGATTGGAGGAATCATTTGTTGATTTTTGTTTTTTGTTGTATATTATTCGTAGGAATAAAATCAGTATGATATATTCTGTTGGTATGAGAGAAATAAAGAGAGAGAGAGAGAGTGAAAAAAAAGAAAATCAATAAAAGAACATACGGTATTCCATAGGTTCGGTATGGTCTAACCAACCCTTCCCATCGTCGAGTATAACCGTTTTCGCCGCTAATTAATTAAATTGCACGAGCTCAGTCCCCGCCACTGCTATCCCCCATCCCCCCTCGCCCATTTTCCACCCCTAAACGAGCCGTCTCACACGAGTTTGCCTATCGTCGCCCACTACAAGGTCGCACTACTACCTACTTCACCAAAAATCAAAGCCAAAGCTCGCGTCGGTTTAAGTTTTATTAGCTTTCATGATTACCGATAGGAGAACTCTCATTAACGATCATCGAATGTTTTGTAATTAAAATCTTAAATCAGACTTTACTACGCACGATCGTTTTTAATTTCGATATTATCATTTTGATCAAATTTTATTCAAAGTCAAATAAATTGAATAGAATTTTCATCGAAGTATATTTTCTCGATAAAAAGTATTTATATAATTATTTATATAATATTCTTATATAATTAATTAACGATAAAATAATTCGCAAAAATTAATCTGTATAATAACTAAAACAAATAATTCGATAATTTACTCCTACGTTTTATTGTATTATTATTAATCATAAAATTTTATTTAAAAAATCTTAATTTTTCATGTTGTTAGAACCTTTACTTATGAATTATTAGATTCAAAAGTAATAGGGGAAAGGGTATTCCTACTTACTCTAATGGGAATAATTTGAATAGTAATAATGCAAGAATCATTTCTCCCTTTTAATGAAAAGTTTGTCCTTATCTTCGTAGTTGTATATATATATGTACTACCTATTCCCATTTCGTAAATAGATATTAATACATAGGAACATACGCGGTTGGGAAGATAGTGGAAGGATGGTGAAAAGGGTTAGAAGATTATCATACTAAAGAACGAAACGATCTTCCATGCGAATAGATTCAAATAAAAGAAGGATTATCCAAAAATCGTGTGGATCTCGATTGCTTTCACCCCTTCCTCCTACCCTTCTCTCATCTCTCTATCTCTCTCTTCATCGTCAATAGCAATGGTGAAACGATCACAGTTCCATAATCTCTACTTTTCTTCCTCCTTTCCACCCCCTCGCTTTAGGAACATTGCAATCGTCTAATAAATTCATAACTTCGATCGTGCCGTAATATCCTTTGTGGATAATCCGCTTTATGGCTTTTTAAAACCGATTAGGGCTCGGGTTAACGCGGAAGCACGAACCAACCAACGAGTGAACGAACGTACGAACGAATGAACGTACGTACGTACGTACGAACGAATGAAGGAACGAAGGAACGGGGAAAAGGCAGGCAACCCTTGAAAATTCTTCCACGCTCTCTCCAACGAAATTCTCTTCTCGAAAATACCGGCACCGGTTTTAAGCCGATTTTACGCGAGACGCTTTCGCATTCTCGTTGTCCTCGGTCGGATTTACTCAGAGATAGGGTCAACCGCGAATGCCGGCTTTTACTTCGAGCTTTCAATGATAATAGAATTTCTCACATATATATATAGTGTATATATGTACGTATATATATATATATATATATATATATATGTGTGTGTGTGAGTAGGGATTGAAAGGGGGAGGAAGAGATGTATCATAATAACTGAAGACCTACTTTAGGAGCGAACAAGAAACATTAAAACAATGAGAAAAGTTCATATAAACGTAGATCTTTCTTTGACCTTGTTTCCAAGTTATATCTACTTATTTCTTGATTTTTTTTTTTCTTTACATTCAATATACCACAGTTTCTTAACATCATAAAAAGTATTCGAAATAATAGCCATCTTTTTCGGACCAATGTTGAAATTAATTTTCTTCATTTTCCTTTTAAGTTTCTCGTATGAAGTTTCGTTATTAAAACGTGCACGTATGTGTTATAAGTACTATCAATTGAATAAATAGAAATTGTTTAATAAAATGTATAACACGTTCTTGTAGAAAAAAAAACACAGGCATTTGAATGAACAAATCTCTGATGAAATGTTTATGAGATCGGAATGTTTTTTACTTCAAAGGGTTATTAAAACGCACGACCTAGAACTTGCAACGTTCGTAGAGATAAATTCATAGTGAATGTACGACGTCATAAAAGCGTGTTTCCAACACATTAAAAAACGATATCGTGAATCACACATTACAGTGGTAGGTAGCGTGTTGGTTCGCGATTGCGAATAAAAAGGGGAGAATATCAGCAAACGATCGTATCACTGAGTTGAACGGAATAATCGTCTCGAAGAGGTGCGTTCGAAGATTACTAACAGTATTTTCTCATTTTCCATGTTAATATCTTGAACATTTCCGTAAGATGGTGAAATACTGTGAAAAACTTTTTAAGTAATCAAATATTCAAATTACCTGCATAAATGAACAAAATTTTAAAAGGGAAGTGTTGAGAATTAGGCGCGTAAAAGATCATGCACGAAAGTGGTGTAAAAAAATGAATTACTGAGATGATAAATGAATTATTGAGATTTTCTCGAAACTGTTCCCTTTTGTTATTTGTTTTGAATTTTCTACCGATATTAATTCAACCAATATTCGTGTAATCTTTTTCTAATGAGTATAAACTTGGTAATAATGCTGCTGCAAGCTGCACGCAACATAAACCAAGCGTTCGGGGAGAATACTTTTAACGTTCGAAAAGTGCAGCGTTGGTTTGAAAAATTTCGGTCTGGTGATTTTTTACCATAAAATGATCAACTTGGAAGATCCAAAACGTCTGTGAAAAATGATGATCTGAAGGGATTAGTGGAAGTAAATCCAACTTTATCAACGAAGGAACTTACTACCAGGATAAAAGTTGACCATACAACAATATTACAACATCTTTCTGAAATTGGCAATGTGAAGAAACTTAAAAATCCGACATTTCATACGCACCAACCTAATAATTCAAATATATTACAACAATCACGCATATAAATAAAATCACTAGAAATAATGTATCTAAAAATTGTCTTAAACGATGAACAATCGTAAACTTCGTAGAATAGGTTACATTTTCTCATAGAGAATGCGAAGAAGAGAGAAATCGAAAAAGGGGGGTGGTGGTAGTGATGGTGGTGGTCCGCTTTGTTCGAAAAAAGTGTGTAACGGCTGACGACGCAGCCTGGTAAAGAGTGGTCGAGAGGGATAGATGGGGTTGGAGGGGTAGAAAGTAGCAGTGGTAGTGGTGTAGGGCGACAAAGGGATGAGAGAGGGGTTTGAACGAAGAAGCACGTGAAAGAGAAAAGTGAGTGGGATAGAGGGGCAAAAAGACGAGGGATGGAAGGGGGGCGGGGTAGTATACAAGAGAGAAAGTGAGAAAGTGTGACAGAGACGAATGGAATAGAAAAGAGGGGTTGGTTTATACGCAGACGCAGGACGCAAACGCAAACGCAAACGCAGACGCAGTCGAGTGGCCCGAAGAGAAGAAGAGCGTGCGGCACGGCGGCTGACAGGCGGTTGCGGCGGCGACGTTTGTCGGGGTTCGGGGTTTGAAAAAGGGTCGCACAGTGTGTGAGTCAGACTCCGAAGGTGTCGAGGGTTGGCCTCGGAAATTTCAGTTGTACGGGAAAGATCACGCGTGACGGACGCGGTACAACGGAACAACTATCTTTCTTTAATCCCCGTTCCTCTATTTTTCCCCTCTATTTCTCTGTTTGTTTTAACATAGTATTTTTCTTCTCCATTCCTTTCTTCGATCTATTTGTTCCTCTAGTTGTCTAGTTATTTTTTCGAAAAAAAGGTAACGGGGTGGGGGGAGGGTAAGGAACGGAGTCGAATGACAAGGGTCGTTGTCGCGTGCGGCATGTCGACCGAGGAGAACGAACTTCATCACGCGAGTTGACAGGAGAGAAGAAAAGAAAGAGGAGAAAGTAAAAGAAAAAGGAGGAGAAGGAGAAGGAGGAAGAAGAGGAGAGAAGGTTGTGGTGGTGGCGGTGGTGGTGGTGGTGGTGGAGGTGGAGGGTGGGGGAGGAGAAGAGAATTATGATGATGATGATGATGATGATGATGACGACGAAGATGAAGAAGAAAAGATCGGCCTTATAAAACTACTCTTCCTTATGATCTCTCTCCGATATAATATTTCTCTTCTCTGACAAAAAAGAAAACAATAAATAAAGAAAAGAAAGAAAGAACGTTGCCTTAATAAAGTAGCGGCCTCTTATCTGAAAAGCGTTGACCCGCTCGTAAAATTGTATTATCTACCTCTCGATAGAGCGCGTAAAACATAAATAGGGTATATTTTTTCTATCGTATTTTCTACTAGCTTGAAGAATAACAAAAAAAATTCGGTTAGGTTGGAAGAGTGCGATTAACGGTTACAAAAAAGAAGAAGAAGAAGAAGAAGAAAGTGGAGAAGGAGAAAAAAAAGAGAGGGAGAGGGGGAGTGTATTTACATAGGTATGCAACTTGTGTCACGTGACAAGCAATCAATGTTCGCGCGTATCACAGAATGAATAATAAGTAAAAAGAAGAAGAAGAAGAAGAAGAAGGAGAAGAAGAAGAATAACAATTAATTGATCATCAAGGTGTTTCTTCTTTCATCGTGGAGAAAAATAAAGAAAATTGTTTTGTTATAAGTGATATTGGTGAAAAGGTTAACCTAAGTGAGTGCAATAATTGTAAGAGAAATAATAATAATAATAATACCGCTTTGGGATTCTTGCGAGCTCTCGCGAGAGGACTCACCAGAGGACTCGCGAGAGGACTCGCGGAGAATCATCATCCCTTGTTCGGCAGGGTGGCCTCGCTAATACGACGCTGCCCAACGGCCGGAGGGCTCGGCGCACCCTCCGCCCGGGAATGTCCGCCCAACGACGAACCAACTACTACAACGATCACGACCAAGACCAAAACCAAGACAACGACCATCGAAACGTCGACCGATACGACGACTACGACAACGACGACGACGACCGACAAGAACCTACAACAACAACAACAACAACCCCATCGGCGATATTTTATCGCCGATGCGACTACGACGACACCGAGAAATCGTCGCTCCTTGATGGGCACTAGCCTAACTAAACAAAGTAGGGTGAGTGTCGTCGTAATCGTTTATTTCGACTCCGACACCCTCTTCTCGGATTTATTACTTTTTCTTCTTTTTCTCTTTTTACGGTTCTTCTTTGCACGTCGTTTGATCTTTTTACGATACAGATTGACCTTGTCCCTTTATCCCGATTAAATATTAAAGAGATTAATATCGAATTAAAAGATATATATCTATTTAACTTTAAGTTATATTTTTAGAATAATAAATAAATAGGTGTCTGGATAAAAGTACTATGTTGCATACTGCAAAACTTGTAACATAGGCACGCTTTTCGGATTTTAGCACGAGTGATATAAAAAAATAATCGATTATTTTAAATTTGAAATTAAAATTTTTTTACAAGGGTAGAGATTAAATAAATTTTGAACCACAATAAATACAAACTTTTGTTTTTAAGTATAAATGAATTTACTCGTAAAAAAAAATTATATTAAAATCAAAACTTTCCGATATACACCAATGTATATATATATATATATAAAGTAAAAATTAATCTAATTTATCTAATTTTTTCTAATACTGTTTTTACGTATATACTTTATTTAATATCTCAAACATCCTGTTACGCATATGTAACACATGTATTATCTTGATGCTTAAAACCAATGTAGGAAAGAAATGGTAGAGGGAAATATACGTGTCATTTATACTGCTCGAGTACGAGTTTGTTGATAGCTGGTTCGTAATACTCACGAGAGAAAACTCATTCACGAGATAGCAATGAACGAAGCATTCATACGTTCGTCGTTCGTTCTAGCTAGCTAGCTAGCTAGCTTTTATACGATGTTCCAACTAGTGTTCTCTGTTTTCCTAAAATAACTTTGAAATAACTCGTTGAATAACGAGAACATACATTTATGTCATTCCATAACATAATATAACACGTTTATGCATTTATATATGTATACGTTTAGAATATTACGTTGAACGTTAATAATACTGTCATAAATTTACATTTCTATGATATTAATATTTTAACCACGATATTTCATATATACCTATATATATATATAATATTGTATAAAATAATGAATAAATAATAATTGTATATATATATTTATTCATTTATTTTATCGAACATACTAACAGGATGATTTTTGTAGTACTATATAAAATTTTGAAAGTAGTCTTATATTGCCATCGTGAAAATTCATTGCTCGTTTAAGAGTTAATAAAGAATTGTACGTTCGATGTCGTTCATTTAAATTACGACCTAGAAAAACAAGCACGTGGGTGTTCATTTACTACTATAGTATCTCTCACGATTCATTAAGGAAACCCTTTGTAACTACCATAAATTTGTTAGCTTGACCCATTCACACTTCATTTCGTTAATTTTATTTTTATTATTAATATCAAACCTTTCGACCGTGTGTGTATTCGTGTACGTTCGTACAATTCTCGAAACACTTTTAATATATATTTATTTAATTCGAATTAAATAATGATAATCATTGAAATAACTGCATTAAATTTACCTCATTTTTGTCTTCTGTATCATCCTTCTTTCTGTCCAACGAAGATTTGAAAATCGTCTATGATATTCGGGTGCTGGTATGTTACAGTCATCACTGATAGAAACAAACTAAACGTCGTAGAAGTATATCACATAGCTGTAGTCTAAATGTAAACATACAAGAGGTCAATGAATTGCGCGAACGTATTTAAACGAAAGAAAATGTTTATATCTTATAAGTAATTCACTGTACGTATATTTCACCGAATGTATAATCATAATTATTTTCGTTAAACATATTTTCAAACGAAAAATATGTTATTCTATTATCTCGACTTATTTTTAAATATATCCCCCTTTAAATACTTTCTTTTAATATCAGTTAAAGTAACAACTCATATTGAATAATATATTCTTTAAAACACAATTAAATTATAAAAAAGAATTGATGATTATCCGAATCGAACGTGTTTTTAATCTTGGATATTTTCAATTGTATTTACAAACCACTTGTAAATATAAATTCATAAATACGACGTATATTATAGACAATAGAAAATAGTTAGGATTTTCCTAAGAAAAACAAGAAATAAAATGAAAAGAAGAAAGAGACAGATAAATAGATAGATAGATAGATAGATAGATAGATAAATAGATAGATAGATAGAAAGGAAGATAGAGAATGATAAAGAAAGGAAGGAAGAAAGGATAGAAGAGAAAAGGGGGTAGATGGCGTTCTTTGGGATTTAAGGCTCCCATAAATCCACTCGAAGCATCCCTTGAATCCTCTCAACGGTACGCGGTCAGTCGGCTTTTACCAGATTGTATTCCTCGATAGCTCCTTCGGCAAGGAAATACTTTAGCTTTCGCAAAATTCTCAGGAAAAGACGTCGGCCTTTTCACTTGACTCTTCCCACCAACAAATATCTCTTCTCCTCCTTTTCCTCCTCCTTCTCCCTCGTTCAGAGCCTTTCTTTATCTCCTTTTAGGTGTAAAGCAGGTGAGTGCAAAAGACAGGCCTTTCATCTAATACTTACAAAAGGGAAGGAAAATATTTTATTGGTTTCTAAATATTAAATGTAACTTCAATTGTCTACGCTTCAACACCTTTTATTCCTGCGTTTGGTTTGCTATATTCAATATTTTATTTGATCCTTTAAAAAATTCATTTTTATTATTATTATTATTATTATTATTATTCGATGTATGTATTTTACGTTACTACTGTATATTATTGTTTTCTTTATTTATTGGATTTTTTAATCCGTGAAAATAAATTTCCATTATAACGAGCTTTTATAATTAAATGTAAATCTTGTAACATATCAATAAATACAATTTATTTTTATGATGATTATTATATATTATTATTGTTATTATTATTATTATTTAAAGAAAGATGATTTTGATATTTTATTGTTTATTATTATACTTTTATTTCTTACTCCAAGAGCTAATTAAAGCTTCTATTATATTTATTCATTATTATTCTATATACCATTAAACAGTAAGTCTTGAATTATACCTCACCGAATATCCTTGATAACAGATTTATAATTAATATTGCGAACCGATTAGTGCGCAGAATTGATTATTATGAGCTTATCGATAGGTACAAAATTCCCATGGGGTTAAATCGCGCGAGACAGGAATTTCGGCAGACCGGGTCATCGCAATTATCGAGAGAGGAGAAAATAAAAGAGGAATGAAGAGGAGAGGAGATGAGAGAAAATGTTGTCCACTCGGCAACCTTCCATCTTTATTTCTTTCACTCGGTCGTTCGTTTCGATTCGAAAGGGTGCAATCAATGTAGCGTGCAACGCTTCGATTTAAATTCATGAATAATTCCTCCTCCTCCTTCTCCTTCATCTCTACGCCGAACTTGAAAGGGGGTGAAGGGAAGGGGAGCCATTCGAGATCGACGAGCTTTTCTTCCTCCTCCTGTTTCTCTTCCTCGTTTTTTTTTTCTTCTCCTTCTTCTTCTTTTTTTTTCCTTTCTACTTAAATCCGCTTGGAGAGTAGGTATCGATCGACGAAACTTTTATCGTGATTTAATCAAGAAAAAGATCTAATTATCTGGAAACTTTGAGATAAGAAAATCGTGGAGGAAGATGAAGAAGGAAAAAACCTATCTTATCAAAAAGAAATTACTTTACTTTTTTAATACGTTAGAGAATTGAAATCTGTCAAAATATCGGCGATGAATGAAACGGAATTTGAAACGAAATTGAAATGAATTATTATTTATTCATCTGGTGTGTAATTTTTCTCGTTCATTGATATGATTCATTCGATGATAATAGTTTTGATTTTTTTTTTTTAATAGAGGGAGGCTACGCAACGAGATGTTGAAAGGGAACGACGACAACGATTGGAGGCCGAAGCTCGGCTACGCGAAGCTACAGCTGAAGCCGAACGTGCGAGATCCAGGGTACATCATCTTCAAAGGGAATTGGCAAGGTGAGTTAACAAAAATATTATCATCAATCTAATTTAAGTTCGTTAAATATTATAAAACATTTCTTGTAATTTCTTGTAATTTTTCCCTATCTAATTTATTCATAACAATTTAGAGAGAAGGGCATCTTAGAAAATAGATAATTATTTTACAAACAAAATTAATAATCAAATGCGATACCAAAGCTATTTTTGTTTATTTTATATATTATTAGTTGTTGCAAGAAATAATTTCTATTTGAATTCACCACCATTAAATATATAAAATATTATACAATACGTTATAACGAATGAATCAATAAATTAAAGATACTGTGCACTTCTTCGATTATCGACGAACGTAGGAATTTTTTAATGACGAAAGAAATATCCCTCCGGGTACAAACGTGTAGGTAATGACAGAGATTTTCATATCTTTTTATTTTTTTATTTTTTATTTTCTCTTACCCATTGGTATTTGGCACGTTTTTCCCTCGTTTTCCTCGATAACAACACGTTATGAACGTCGCTTATTTCCTCGCTTATTTCATCGAAACCAACCGCAGAGCTGCTGCTGCTCCTGTAGGTATTTTATATTCGGTGGACCAGACCACGCGGTATAAAAGTGCCCTCAAGGAAGGTTATAACGTATAAATAATGAGAAAGATATTGGAGGTTGGGAGTGAGAGGGAGAGGGGAGAAGGGGGGTAGCAAGAGAAGTGTTTCACGCGCCGATAACCAGAGAATTCGATGCTAAATCATCGATATTGGCTATCGTCCAATGATATATAGTGCGTATCGTTCGTCCTTCCTTTTGACCCGACGACTCACGTACAAAGAATATCAAAAGAAATTGCGTACAGGGGAAATCGATAGATAATTTAGTTTACATTAAAATTTATTTAAAAAAATAAAAAAATGAGAGACTGAAAATATAATAGATCAAAATAAATCTAATTGGAAGTATATCAATTATCTAATAATAAATTAATAATAAACTATAAAAACACTATAAAGGGTTGACCTAATAAATAATTTCGGAATATTTTTTGTAAAAAAAAGAATGGAGTATTGTTTATTTAAATATAATATGGTGGTAAATTTATTATTACTTGATTGTGATTAAAACAGTACAAGGAAAAAACAAGATACTTTGAAATCGTGTTAAGAATTTCTGTTCAACATTTGGAAGAAAATCAATTTCATAATCGTTTTAGCAGGGCTAAAGTTAAGTGCTAACACAAATACGAAAGTTTAACGAGAGGAGCTTTTAAAGCCGATTAGCCCTTTCGATATTTCCAAGTGTGTGCTTACTTACGAAACTAAACGAAAGTAAAATCGGCTTACTCAAGAAATGAAAGAAAGAACGAAAGAAAGACAGAAAGACAGAAATAAAGAAGGAATGATAGAAAGATAGAGAGAGAAAGAGAAGTCTATTTTAACGATCTTCAAATATAAACTTCCAATTTTACGTTTGTACCTTTCGTTCGTTTATTATGACGAATCCGTGAAGGTTTTTTAAAGCTTTGGCAAGAAGAAAAATACGTTATCAAGCTAATTCCATTCATCTCTTTCTCTCTCTCTCTCTCTCTCTTGCTCTCTTGCTCTTCTTATTTCATTTGATTCAAAGAAGAAAAGGTAAAGGAAGAAGAAGAAGAAGGAGAAGAGAAGCAAGGGAAGAATCGTTAGGGAGTATTCAATTAGGATTCATTTCAGTGAGGATTAAAATTCAACCGAGGTTATTCTTAACGCCTACCTGATTTCTTGTATGTTGTTTTGTTGTTGTTGTGTTGTTGTAGGATGGAAGAATCATCGCGTGGATTGCTGCAACACAAGCAAAGGGCCGAACAGTTGAAGCAAGAAAAGACCGCGCTCACGCTATCCTACGAGGTAAGATGAATTCCATCATCATAACAGCTGCCAACCATTATTCCCGAGTTAATGTTCAAAAACTTCTTTTCATCGAATTTTTTATATATATATATAAACTGCATTATACTAACAAAAAATGAGTACGAGTATAATTTATATCTAACAAAGATTAATCATTGGTCATGAATTAACAATTTTGTGTTAAACTTTTTCTCGGGTACTGGATTACCTTTATTTAATGTCTAAATTTTAAATAATTTCTTTTTATATTTAAATAAATAAAATATAAATATATATTGTTCTATAAATTTAGTTAGAAAGTATTTTTCGGAACTACTCAAATACCAGAAACACAAATTAGAAACACGAATGCGAATTCAGTCGATTTGATGGTACCATGTGTATATCATCAAAGGTATATTTACATATATAACTTTAAACTATATTAATCAGAGATAGGCAAGTCAGAGTTTCAACAAAAGGGAAAGTTCATGCAGCTATGGTTCTCGATAAAGAGGGGGAACAGTAAATACAACGTTTGCTAGCAGCCCTTTTATACTTTACGATGTACTACGCTATCTCGTTCACGGACGGTTTCCCTCTAAAAGAGTCGTACTTTTGGTCCAACTGGAGGAGGGTTCACATTCTAACCCCACGAAATATCTTTTATTATCGATCAACTTTAGATCCTACAATTCCAAAACGTTTCTCTATACCTTTATACATACATACATACATACATCCCTAAGTTATTTTCAAACATACACGTATACATAAAAAGTAAAACAATAGTATTCGTCTATATAGGAAACTCAATGAAATTCAACGGATACGAAAAAAAAAACAAATGTTGAAATCGGATAAGTGAAAGAGAACTAACAAAAAAATCGTTCTATTTTCCTCTGGTCGAAGATGACAGAAAATCGTTCCTACCCTTCGCTCTCGAAAGAATACTGAGAAAAGGGCTGTGGAAGGGTAGGATGATGAAGAATGAGGGGGTGGGTTGGAGGGCTAGGGGGGGTTTGAATATGGAGGGAGAGAGGATAGACATTAACAGTGGGGTGAGAGAACCGCTGTTTGGTACGACCGTTATAAATCAGACACACGCACCCTCTATTAGCGTTCCTGTCCCTGGCAGCTCCTAAGCTCTAATTTAACGTTAACCGCCTTTCTGCTAATAACGCGTTGACGCTTTATTAACTCTCCCAGCTAATTGCGATAAATGCAATATCAGTGTAGGTACTTGAAAAAATGATAAACGAAAAAAACGTAAGAAGAATAAGAAACATTCCATTTGGGTTATAATCCTTAACCAACCATCCCGTTGTTATTGTTTAGGCACGAGTACATCAGTATCAGGTCCAGATCTCAAAGTTGCAATTGGAGAACGAGTCGATGCGCGGTCAATTGCGTGGATTGGAAGCTGCCTGCGCTGGCGAGGTGCACGCTGCCTTGGTCGCACGTTTGGCGACCTTGGAAAGCGAACACGCAGCCCTGGCACGTGACGCGGACGCACAACGTCGTCAATACGAGCGGTGCCTCGACGACGTCGCCAACCAGGTGGTCCGTGCCCTTCTATCCCAAAAGGTTCATCGAAAAAACCTTAGCTTATATTAATTCCTCACTGTTTCCTTAATTTTAACTTTCCTTATTGGCTTCGAGCTCGCATTTATTGTTCAAAGATTATTATAGTTAGTTTCTTTGATATGATTTTGAAGTACATTTTATATTACCTTCATTTTAAATATTTATTAAAATGTTCGTTAAAACAAATCAGCATGTACTAACATAAATGTTGAAGATTTGTTTATGCGTGTGTATGTGTAATAATTAATCTTTTTAATTTAACATTTAATACATTTTTTTTTATAAACACACCAACAATAGTATACATGTTCCGTTATCGAGCTCGATGTACTGATACAACATATTCAAATTTCTTGTAGGGTTTCAGGGAAGAGATCGGTGCGTTACAGAGGCGCATACGAGAACTCGAAGCTCAAAATCGTGCATTATCGGGTCTCCTAGCTCAAGCAGCTAGTCCTGGAAGTCCCACTGAACTGATACAAAATATACTCGAGGCTGGGCCAGCTGCTTTGGTAGCTGCCCTTAGCTTGGACCCATCCTGGGTCCCACTTTCTAGACCACGTTCTCTTAATCTACAAATACCCGTTATGGCAGCTGCAACGAAGTGTCGGCGAAACAGACCTACTCTAGGTATTATTATATTTGGAAGAAAAAAATAATTAAAATAAATAATCTATAGATTTTCTTCGACACCTCCCTCCTACCCCCTCCTCATTTATCATTATCTGTTATTTAAGGTCAAAAACCTTCGACGGGTTCAGGGTCAGCGTCAAATGGAACAACAGGTGCCGCGGAAGAGGAAGGTAGCGAAAGTCCAGAAAGTGGTAACAGGGATGAAGGTTATTCGACAATGTCGAGCGATGTTCAAGGTGAAGGTGCTCGTCAAGAACCTTCCTCCCGTGGATTGGAAGATCTCAAAGAGGCAACCGACGAAACCGAGGGCGACGTTTCACCGGATGCGCGTTTGATCGCATTGGATGCCGGGGATCCTGATGTTCTATTCCTACCATTGAATTTAACGCTTGGAATTAATCCCCGTCACAGTTATCCACCGAGCAAAGACCTTTTACCCTATCAGCACGTGATGCGCAGCTTCTCGGACAGTCATCTTTGTTTGAAACTCACAGCGACGAGCAATTTCACTCCGTACAAATTACCGAGCCCCATGGGATCCTCCTCCCTTCTTCTCATAGAAGAGGAGGGTTGGGATGCCGAGTACGTACAGCAATGGCTCAGGTTCGTCCATCGAGCTCATCCTTAAAACCTTTATACGTTTGCTGCCACTGAAATTACTTGATGGAAAATTAATGGCTAATATTATACTCTCTATCGGGATTATTATTTGAAATTTATTTCAGATATTTCTTCTTTACGTTATTGGATTACAATTCGATAAATTAAATGTCATTAAAAACGAGGTACTTACATATTTATGAGTACAAACAAATGAGAATTATCGTATTAACATTAACAAATAAAATTATGTTCTTTATAATTGACAAAAACAAAATCGATGAATTGTTTTTACGTGTTTTAATTCTTTCAAACGATTACAGAAATACTTTTTCGCAATTGACCTCTTACGAGGATAATAAAGTAAAATTGGTAGTGAACGTTATTGAAATATCCTTCCGTCCTTCTTTTATATTCCGGTTCGATTTGTCGAAACTTGTCACGCAAAAAAAAAAAAGAAAAAAAAACAGAAATAAAAAATATACAATAAATATGCAATCCTATATAAATGAAATTATAATAAGGTTTCTCTCTTATCGTATCTTCAGATTGGACGATAGCAGAAGCGCTCAACAGCATCGAGATCTACTCGAGTTGGAATATGATAGGGCAGAATTGGAAGATTGGAGTTTTTCTTTGTCAACAGAGGACCTCGTTCAAACAGAATCTACAACGTGGAAAGAATCAAATGCATGTACCGCAATACCTGCACTCCCTGCCATCAAAGAACACAATCCCTTGGAACTCGAAGAGGACGCGAACGAATGTTTGTGGAATGGTGCCAGTTATCTCGCCGATAGAGCAGGGGGTGAATTGGTACAATTTATTCATATTATTTTAATCTATTCATTCTTGTGGAATTTTAAACTGATTTAGTTTTTCTGATTGTTTGTACCCTCGCATTAATATCAAAGATAAAACAAATATCAGTATAGAATATAATTATCCTAATTTAATTTGCTTTAATTAAAATAATATTCATAAACATATATCACACACGAACAGGAAAATAACTCAGGCGTGTTTTTTAAACAATGCGTAACTAATACGATCCGATTAATCATCTTCTTCGAATACTTAAGATTATTTTATTATTTTCTAATATATAAATTATTATTTATATAGAATATAAATTTTATAAATTAATAAGCATCCGTGTATATTTGACGCTATTATGCAAAAAAGGTTTAAATAATCATATAATAATTACTTTTTGTAATTCTTAAACGATGCAATCCTTCAATTCCTTGACTAATTGTCAATTTATATATAAAATTGTGAACGAAAGAAAAGAAAGTATTATAAAAATTGTTTAACGTTTTTTACAGGTTGCTCTATTGATGGACACGAGGACTGCCGGACCATGGCCTTATGCTTCGAGCCCTGGTGCTTCGTGGAGTAGCGAGGAAGGTGTTTTGGAAAATTCGAGTAAAAGATCATCCGCTGCATTATCCGGTTGCAGCGATGATCCCGATTCACCTTCGATCGGCACCGATTTCACCAGGGACTTTTATAGATTAGTCAAATTCGAAAGTACCAAAAGTCTCGCGAGTACTTCCTCGAGAAGCGGGAAACCACCAACTGATAGGGAACAAGCCCTTCAAAGCGTCCTTTCCTTTATAGCCGAACAACAAATGTATTTGGCTGAATTACCAAGTAATTCTACGGAACAAAACGATACCCCTGGGCCACCGCAGACCCATTCGATCGAAGGTAATTATTGAATCAACGTGATACTGATAAGTTATTCAAACATCTCCAAAAAAAAAAAATACGTATTTTTATTTCCTATGAATATATAAGTTTCCAAAATATATATATATATTTATATTTATATTTATATTTATATGTATAACACTTTATTTAACAATATTGTGATCAGTTTCTTAATTACGTCTTATTGTTAGTTTATAAGCATCTGTAATATGTAAATTATTTTTAAGGTACATAATTTTATTTATCCTCATTGTCATTATTACAAAGAAAAACGTGTTTTTTCTTACAATAATAAAAAAAAAGAAAGATTATACTCAAATATACGATTATTTTTAATTTATCTTATAAGTTTTTCATTCATCATCATTTTAATAACCCGTATCTATGTGGAAGAAGTTTTTTTGTTTATTATTTCAAAGACATTTATATCAAATATGAGATATTATTGCGTTTGATATAATATATTTTCAGAAAATGCTGGAATTAGAAGCGAATGCGCTAACGTCGAAGGTGGTGCATCTATAAATACAGAAAGATCTCCGTCTTCGCAAGAAAGTGGTCATTCGGAAAATATACTCGAAGTTAACCATGAGGATGATCCGCTTGAACAAATAGCAGTACCTCCTTTGCCAACCGAAGATAGAATGCTCGGGGTTATAGGGTCTAACAATTTAGGGGCTGTAGGTTATACAACGGTAGCACCCACGGAATTGGGTGCTGTGCCAGAAGAAGATGAGGAAGCTGCAACATCTTCGACCCCTAGCACGGTTGTAAGTTAACAAAAAAAAGAAAAGAAAGAAATTTTTAATTCGTACGTTTTTTTTTAACCCCTTGTCCTATAACCACGAGTCTCACTCGTGGTAAAAAATTTATGCCATAAGCAAAAAACACGATTCTAACTCGTAGTAAAGAACATGTAATATTCGTTAATTGAACAATTGATTGGCACACCGTTCGACCGATTTTCTTGTTTACTATGGCACGTGAAATTTGAAAAAGTTTTTATAGGACAAGGAGTTAACACGTTCACGTGTCCTCCCGAATTTATAGAAAATGATTTGTTCGTTTCGTTTCGTTTCGTCAGGTTAGCCCTGCGAGAGCACCACTCTTGGTCGAAGGTAGGGATAGGTCGTTGAGCTTCCACGAACGTGCAACGTCTAAGGACGTTATCGACGAATTAAATCGAATGATTAGAAAAGGTGAAGATAGTACGGTCAGTCAAGACCCTCAGGTAGCGCTAGAAAAATTGGATCTTGCTTGCTGCTGCCCAACTGGTTGGGTTCACGTTGAACGTGATATCGACTTCACAGATCCTAAGGTAGGATACATTTGAATTTATATTCTTTTCTAATACAGAGGCTATGATTAAAGTTTTTTAAAATTCTACGAGGTAACCTAATATTAAGGGTACTCAGAAGTAACCCTAATTTTTAATGAAAAAAAAGAAATAAGTATTTTCTGTATAGAATGGGTATTATATTTTCATACAGAACATCTGGAATTTTTTTATTATAAATTCAAAACAAAAATTTGACCAATCTGTCAGATCAATCTGTCATCATTTACTTGAAATATATTTATTTTATTTTTTTGAAGGCCAGAGCAAACCTCCTAGACGTGATGTTAGCAAGTAGCGAAAGTTCTTCGGCGACCTCGAGCAGTGGTTCCGCAGGTAGCGATTCCGGGGATGAACCACCGGATTATCGACATTTACACAGGCTACATCGTTACCGACGACAAAAGAAAGGTATCCATTTTTTTCCCTAAAAATTTAATAAACGCGTCTCTCCGTTTCTACTATTTTTCTTGCATATCGTCTCTCGTTAACAAAAAAAAACAGTGGTGCGAAACCTGATAATGAATATAGCAATAAATAAATTCTTTATTACTTTAAAATATTTAAATATTTAAAATATAAATAATATATATTATTATAATATAATTAAAAAGATCTTTGAAAGAGAGAAAGAAAGAGAGAGAGAGAAAGAAAGAGAGAGGAAGTCACAGAAAATTCTTATCTTATTCACAATTGCGAATACGATCCAATTGTTACATGAAATGTTTTGTTACAGAGGATTAAATTGAATTCGCAACACTCTTTCGAAAAAAAAAAAATATATTAAAGATGTTTTCTATACGTAATTCGATCTTGTTTGATTAAAAGATAATACATTTCTGGATCGAATGAATGAATGGAAAAGAAAGAAAAAAAAAACATACAAAATTGCAATTATAAGTAATTAACGCACCACTGTAATAAAGTATGAAAAAAGAAAAAATAAATAAATAAAATTAAATTAAAAAACTCGTAATACCTTCCCCCTCGCTCGAACGCGAGCACGTGTATCGTTTGTTTATTGAAAACAATAAGAAAAAGAAAAATTCACTTCGCTTACTCGTTACCGCTCATCTCGTCGTACGATCGCACCTTCACCCAACACATAAATATGAATAAAGTCATTTTGAAAGATGACGTCGAATAACCTTTTATCTACTCGTATCAACGAGCCGTACCTCACTTTTTCAATGCTTATTAACACTGATATTCTGAAAGGCTGCGATTTTCGTTTAATTCAAAATGTGCTTAACGACAATATCGATAATTGTGTATATAAACAAAAAAAATTAATCGATCTCTTGAAAAAACTTTTTCATTGAAGAAAAAAAAAAAGATATATCTTATGACAGAGATGTGGAACATTTTTTAAACCTAAGATTATATTCATTTTCTAAAATAATGAAAAGATGGATAATAATAATAATAATAATTATACTAACAGACATCATATCAAAAACAAAAATGTGGCTTTTTTTAAGCTGCAGGTTTCTCATTTCTGTCCTAAATTTTTAAAAAATGAAACAAAAGTTATGAAAATATTATTACAGTTAAATACTATTCTTCGTTATTAGAATGTTCCAAAAATGTTGAATTTATTTAAACAGTATTTGTTTGATTAATTAAATCGATTCGCGTTGAATAATATTTATTAACTTATTTTGATAAAAAAATGTAACAGCGATAAAACACTGTTAATAAATGGTATACACTTCTATATAATATAAAATCTTAATATATTTTAACAAATATATCGATAATCGTTAAACACAGCTGTATTTTCTATTTATTATCTAGTAAAACGTCCTTTACGTTTTTAAACGCGGCAATATTAATTTGATTTTGTTTTAACTGAAACGTGCTCACGCTTCGTATGCTTTCGTATGCTCGCTCAAGGAACGTCCTTACAAAAATGTTAACAATTTTGTAACGATTTACGTATACATATATGCATTTATCGATAAAAACTGGATGAGATCGAGACGAATTGATTTAATTCGAAACAAATTATTTTAATACATTATGTATATATATTTAATCGTTTTAAAAATTACTTTCAAAGTCAACCCTGAGTGTAGCTTCTTTTAATCAAGAATCTACAATTTAATGATAAAATAATTTTTACATTACGAATCCAAAAAAAAAGAAGAAGAACAAGTTTTCTTATAAAAATTAAACAAGAATATGTTAAACATCGAATCGTTTGATCTCATTTGAATAAAATAAATAAGCAGCTTTTAACAAATTGTCACCACGGACTACTTACACATGCACACACACACACAAATAAATACTTCTATACATATATACATTCAATACATATACACAAAAATTAACACACAATCGCTAGTAGCTCTCGCTGTACATAGCTTTGTTTTCCATATTTTCTGTTCAGATGGTAGCTCCTACGCGGTGTGCTTTGATTGTCACAAGAAAAGCTACGTAGTTCGGCTTAGTAGTGACGAACAATTTCTATAATCGTCTAACAAGTCGTGAAGGATAAATGTGTTTCATCGAGACAACTTTGATTCGAACCAGCGTACGGAAATGTACGGAATTGTACGATTAGAAAAATGGGTTTACCTTACCTCCTCACATTGGCTCTAATAATAATAATAATAATAATAATAATAATAATAATAATAATAGTAATAATAATAATTATACTAACAGACTTATTAACCAGATTGACGAGGGTAACGAGAAAGATGTTTCGCGAAAAAGATCATTCTTTACGCAATTCCATTCGCTTATCATATTATTTCTTATTTCGACAAACACTTTGTTCTTTTTTAATCTATTTAACATTTCTCTATATACACATATTATAAAAATATAACTATATATATATATATATTAGGGAACAATATACTAATAATCCAAGATTGTAAGTGAGATTGTTGTAGGTAGTTAGTATTACAAAACCAAATTACCTGAAATATTGATATTTCATCAAATTATCATTAGAATAGGATTAACGAAAAGATCAAATGTCATAATTGTTTGTATCTATCCAAATATCCTATATAAATTTTCCATTATTATAATAATATATATATATGTGTATATTTTACATAATTATATATATCATTTTGTAAATATATTATTAAACATTTCATTATTTCATTTATCATTATTAATTACAATATTTAATTTTGGAATTGCGTCAAGGATCAAAAACGAACTAATCTAATTTCTCTCTTGCTATAAAAAACTAAACGAAAAAAAAGACAAATTTCAATTGATTATTCGTTATATAAATAATAATAATAATAATCACGTAAAAAGTATATTGGACCAAGATTAAACTTTGTTAAGAAAATCGAAAAAAGGGAAAGAGAGAGAGGGAGAGAGAGAAATTAGTTGGAATAATTATTAACGAAAAAAAAAGGTACACGCGAAGAATGATTGAAAAGAAACGAGAAAGAGAAAAAAAGAGAGAGGGAGAAAGAAAGAGAGATAAAAAAAAAAGACAAAGAGAATAATAAATCATTAGTAAAGAAAGCAAAATTAAAAAGAAAAATAGAGAGGGGAAGGAGAGGTAATTATGCAAAAGATACGAAAACAAACAAAACAATCTGCAAAATCCAAAATCTAATGAAAAGAACAATCAATCAATCAATCAAACAAACAAATCGATAAATAAACCAAAATATGAAAAAGAGTGCTAAGCCGAGCTACTCTGTGTCCGCTAAAACCGGTATAGGAAGAGGGAAAAAGAGAGCGAGGGAGAGAGAGAAAGAGAGAGAGAGAAAGAGAGGGAGAGAACGCGAGAGAGAAAGAGAGAGAGAGAGAGAGAGGGGGAAAAAAAGAGCCAAAGAGTGAAGTTATCTGAGGCATGTTGACCTGCTGCGCTTGGTTTCTCAGCATCAGCGGCACAGGCACAACGCGTCCTAAGACCATCTACCTGGGGAACCTCAAGGCCGTCCATAATCGACCGTGGTGAGGACTTTTTCGTGAGGTACGGGGAAAAAGAACGCGAGGCAGTGGCGTCCTTTGATTTTCTTGACGATATGGTACCATCATCATCTGCATGCTCGGATGTTGCATCCGAGCACGGTTCTGACAACAAATTGGATATTGTCGTCGATGCTGACAACAATATTCTCACCTCGACGACAATGACCACGACAACAACAACAACAACAACAACAACAAGGACGACGAAGACTACAAATTCTCTCGAAATCGAGGAATCGACGAAACAACCCACCGAGGAAGAAGAACATTCGCTTTAGAACGATATACGAATTTTCCACTTTTCTATACGCTTTTATGACGTGAGAATAATACGAAAGAAAGAGAGGTAGAGAGAGAGAGAGAGAGGGATGGGGGTGCTGATGCATTATTTTATCTAATTTTTTTTTTCTTTTTAAAAACGTGTACGGCACGCCCCCTCAAATCTCGTGCCTAGTCCAACGAGAGCTACTGGGATATACTGAAAAAGAGAAAGAGAGAGAGAGGAATGAAAGGTAAAAAATGATAAGACCAACCTATGCATGATTTGTGTATAACGTATGTACGCGTGTATGTATGCATGTATGTACGTATGTATGTATGTATGTATGTATGCGTGTATGTATATTCTTTCGAACTGCTTACGAAGAACAAAAGAAAATAAAGAAAACATATTTGCGAGAAAACACAAATAGTTTTTTTTGCGTATGTTCGTTGTGAAGAGTAAAAAAGAAACATAAAAAAAAGGGGATAAAAGAGAAAAAGAAATAAATTTTCGATCTCTCGTTTTTAATCGTTTATTTAAAAAAAAATTGGGAAAGAGAAGTGCAGCGTCTCGTCCCACGATGTGTACGAAAGAGAGGATAGGAAAAAATATTGTTGAAAAAAAGGGGACAAAACGAAACGAAAACAAAAAAAAACAAGAGGAGAGAAAACGAGATATCTGTGGCGAAAAAAGAAAAAGATACACGTGTTATAACCGTTAAGTACCTATTAGGAAGCGATTTAGAAAACGCGTTGATAAGAGAGGATAATGATAATATTTGGTAGGATTATACCCGGTAGGTTTTAAAACAAAAATGAAAAGAAAAAGAGTAAGTAAGTACTTACTTTAAGAGAAAAAAAAAAAAGAAAAAAAAAGAAAAAAAAAATAATCACATGCATACGAACGTCGCCCGTCCCTTCCATTAGCCCCTTTTCTCACCCTTTCCCCACAATCGCCCCTTACCCCTTTCCGATTTGGTCAAACGTACTTAGAAAATCGACATATTGGAAATTTTTCTTCGTAGAAGAATTCAAATGTTAGTGGATTAGATAAAAAAGGATTTCCAACGATGCGTATATGTGTGTACGATAATCAATAGGAATTAAGAGAACGAAAATCAAAGTTTCTATCGAATAATAATTATAATAATAATATTAAAATAATAATATTAATAATTATAATAATATTAGTAATAATAATAATAATAATATTATTAAAAATAAAAGACGAGTCCTTGTTATTATCGTAGTAGTCGCTGTTCCAAGTTAAAGTACCTACAAATCGTACACCAACGATTATAACAATGTTCGATTCGAAATACCTAAAATAGGATTTACGAATGCGTTATTACCACCGGTGCTCGAAAAAAACAAAAAGATAACCAATAAAGAGCTCTCTTCTTCTAAATGATTAAATATCTTCATTCGAACATCTTTTAAAAGTTCGTCATATAAAATTGATTACACACGAATTATTCCTCATCATGAATTGTATCTTTCCTCTTCTTCTTCTTCTTCTTCTTCTTTATTCTTTCATATGGCCATGACGTCGTGTCGTTCATCTTTAGATCATTTAACGAATTTAAATGTAGTCTTTTACAATTAGTTAAATCGTCTAATAAGTATATACAGTAAAAGTATATACTTGAGTACATTAGTTGAACCATCCGTCTTACTCAGGGCCCGTACACATATATGTAATCATTGAAAAAAAAAGTTTCTTTTTTTTTTATACTCTTTTTTTGAGCTCTATGAATGGATATATGCGTCCAGCGAAAGCTATTGGTGTGAACTGTGAATTTATATTTTTGTTCACCAGTTTTCTTTTTCGATCTTAAACGTTAATATAATTGAAATTATTTTTTATATAAAATGAATACACACACATGTGTATATTCTTTTTTTTAAATCTCTTGTCATATACAAATAAATTATTAATTATATTTTATTTGAGAGATATAATATATAGAATGTTTTTATTTTTGGCAAAATTATTAAACAATTTAAATTTAATCGATATATATAAATAAGTATATATATATAAATTTAATATTTTGTGAAATGAACCACTAATTAGGAATAGAACAAAAAAAAAGTAATTATTTTAATTTATTGTTTAAAATATTTTCCTATTATTTGTTATATTTATTGAATTTTATTTTTATATCCTATTTTCAAACGTAGATGTGTTATAAATTATATACCATTTCTAATAAATAATAAATACTAAAAAAACTAACGTTTATCTTTTATTTAAATTTATTTTAAAAGAATTGTCATAATAATTTATCGTTAATTAATGTTAGGGTACATTCGATCAACCAGAGTTCACAATTAACCCAAAAATAGAAAAAGGAGAAATATTTTTGCAATTGCGATTGCAATCGCTAGGCGCACATAATTCATATAAAAAACTTTGATAGGAAGTATTTCAAGCTCAAAAAATTATTCGAAATCTTTCGATGATACCTTCAGACTAAAGTGTGTTTGCTATTTTATCGTTAATTTATATATATATATATTGGATATATTTAATAATTATTGACGAACGAATGAACAATTTTGCTGTAATAAACGTCACACATTATTGGCTGAATTACCAATTACATTTGACTTACAATTAGACAGAGACAATCGATGTCTCTTTGTCCTTTAAAGTTCCATAATTTAGCGATAGAAAAATATAACAGCAGTCCATCATTCTAATACGTCAATGATAATAATTAATGCAAAAAGGTTTAAGACGATGAATAAACAAAAGATAAGAACAACTCATTTTGCGACGTCCTTATCTGTCCTTTATCTGATTAAATAAATAAAAAGAAATGAAAAGGGACAAAAAATATTCTTGAATCTTTTAATCCGTCGAATTTATCTCTGGAAAACATCATTAGCTCGAGATAAATGATAAATTTGTGTCGTTGTCCGTATATCACATTCGTTTTAACATTAAATAAGATCGATAAATCGATAGATCAAACGATCTATCCTATTGAACGCATACTACTTTATCGTTCGACTCTTTTTAAAACGAGAGTAAGAGAGAGAGAGAGAAAGAGAGAGATTGGAAAAATGAAACCTGTATAGTTTGGCTTCCAAACATTGTGTAAAATAAGAATAGATTCGAAAGAAAGTAGTTGGATTTTAGCGCTTTGTTCCCGGTTTTTGATCGGTGATTAGATGTAGCTGAAATAAAAATCGTGTGATGTTTTTTTAGAAAATATCGAAAGAAATAAATTTATAACAACATTTATAAATAAATCAGCGGTTTTCAAATCTTTATTAAAAACTTTTTTGGCAAATAATTAAAATAAAATAGAAAGAAGATAATTTATCAAAATGTGTTGAAGTTTTTTTTTTAAATTTAATTTTGATACAAATGTCTTTTTCCTAAGGACACACGACTCTTTTATAAATACATTAATAATATAACTAAATTAATAATCGGTGTTCTCATATGCTGATGATTCAAATGTATAATTTTAAATCTGGAATTTTTTGTTAAACAAACAAGCCGTATTATCGTAGATTGGAAAACCGCTGTTATTATAGATCATCGAAGAAAGAGAGAGAGAGAGTGAGTGAGAGAAGAGAAACAATGAATTAAAAGTCAAACATTTGGTCAAATTACTAGGAAATAACATGATTATAGTACGTATGACGTAATTAAATAATAACGAGTCCATAGAAAAACCAAGATAACCTATTTTACACGTTAGAGATATACACATCGAATACGAACACGTCGTCACACTTGGTATTTTGAATAAAAATGGGGAATGAAGAAACAAAGAAAACAAAAGAAAAGAAAAAAAAAAGATCGATCAAGTACGAAGACTGCACGGGCTAGAAAGTTTAATTAAATTCTTTTCTTTCTTGAAACTTCTCGGTCTTTGACAGAAAAGAAGAAAGAAAGAATTGAGATAAAATTAATATTATAGAAATTTATTCGAAGGCATTTTAGCGATTGAAAGAAGAATAATAATAGTCATCGTCTAACGTAAATATGGATCCTTATTAAAAAAAAAAAGAAAATGTAATCATTGTAAAATATTATTTCCAACCGGGATTAGTAGTAATTAATATTAATATTATTAACCGAATTTAGAAGAAAGAAAAAAAAAAAAAAAGATAAACTTTCGAAATAAATTTCAATCGATGGCTAATTAGACGATGATAATACAAAAATTAGAAATATCGTTGTATATCCATCGTTGCCCAAAATTACAAATTTCATCTGTTTTCGAAAACCACAAAAAAATACGCGACAGCAACGAGTGAAAGGGGGAAAGAAGAAAAGAAAAAAAAAAAAAAAGAGAGGAAAAGGAAAAACAAAAATGAACATTGTCGTCGAAGTATTTTTTCTGTCCTGCAGTCTAAAAGAACCCAGTTAACACAAAACGTTAATATGACGTTCGATTTACGACATTACTGAAAAATGACGTAAATCGAACGTCATATTAACGTTTTGTGTTAACTGGGAAGTAATCATTTTTCGGATATAGTTGTAAGATATTTGTAAACTCTGTAGGTTACTGTCATTACCGTGAGAAAACAGGAATGATAGAACGAGCGAGAACGAGAGCGAGAACGAGAGCGAGAGAGCGAAAGAGAGAGATAGAATGAGTTCACATGCGCGTATTTGTGTGCGTGTTTGAGAGAGAGAGAGAGAGAGAGAGAGAGAGAAAGCTGAGGGAGGCAATGAACGCAAGCCCGACTTTTACGTTGTAAATAGTAATGTATTATAGTACAACGGATGTAAGTTAATCCTCCCTTAATCTTAATAAATTATGACAATATAAGAATGATAAATGATTTTGATTACTACTCGAATACATACTTTCCCTCGAACCAATTTTTTTTGACGTATATTTTCAATAAACGCTTTCAAAAAATAAAGAAGAAAAGAATTTAAAAATACGTTTAACCGGTTAAATTTGATTTCACGAAAAAAAAATATATATAACAGGTCACTCAATATGTTCCGGGCCTGACAGATATATGGCAATACTGTTGACAGATCTATATGAATAACTGGATAGTATCAACCTTCAAACTATACGTGTCAAAATTTTATAAAACTCTGACAATTAATTTATTAGTTAAGATGGTTTATAAGAAATTTCATTTTTATAAGATTTACTTCAAAATAAAATTTATTTGGAAAAATCTTTGAAACGCAATCTCATCGAATCGATTGAAATTCGTCAAAAGACAGGTGCTTTTCTTTCAACAGCAAGAAAAAAAAAAAAAGGGGCGAAAAATGTTTTCTTTTTCAATGAGAGGGACTTTCCATGAAAAGAAATTTATTTTTGTGCGTAGCAGAGAATAATAATAATAATAATAATAATAATAATAATAATAATAATAATAATAATAATGCGTTAGTCTAAAATCATAGATTCCTTATTGTACATAAAATAAAAATAGATTTATATAATAAACTCGGTTAACGAAAGACGTATTTTAAATGTTTACTTTTAACTTCGTTGATTTGTAAATATAATACACGTATATCTATATTTCTTTTACATTTAGTCGCGGGTTAATTAACGATGCGATTTCATGAAATTAATTAATTTATTTCTCTTCTTTTTTTTTTCATTTTTTATTTATTTATTTTTTCTATATAAAATAAGATACTTTAAACTTTTTCATAGTTTTGCCGTCACAGATTTTATCGACGAAACATATATATATATATATTTTTTTTTATCTTAATCGCTTTTTCTTGTCATCTAAATTTCGTGATGTTCTATTTCTTCTTTTTCTTTATATATTTTTTTTTTTAAGAAGTATCTTGTAAAACGATCACAAAAATACTTGTATCCAAACGATAACGCAAGATATTAAAAAAAAAAAAGAATATAATGTGGCCAAAAATCTATATATATATACACACATTTATAGACACGTATATAGTTCAATTTTCACGTGGGTTAAGTTTCTTTTTTCGATCAAAAAAAAGAGAGAAAGAAAGAAAGAAAAAAAAACAAAACAAAACGAATACTTTTCTTCTTCTCCATTATATATCAAAATTAATTTTATCGTTAATTTGTATATGCTATATATATATAGTTATAAAATAATGAAAAGAAAGAAAGAAAGAAAAAGAAAGAAAAAAAAAAGAAAAATATATGTATAATATTAAACAAGAAAAATAATACTCTTAGGTCGTTGATTGCTCTCTTATACCCTGTAACCTCTTCTTTCGGAATTCTTTATTGAATTAGCCAGGCACAATGCAAATATAATACCGATCAACTGCAAATGAAAAGAAAAAATAATATCAAATAAGAAATTCCATTGGCTTTCTTTCCTTTTTTTTGTTTTAAAAAAAAGATCTCGATGATCGGTAAAAGAAAAAACAAACTCACCTCGACTACGGCTATACCGATCGCAACACCACCCAATACTACTCCAGCATACACAAAGAAATCTTTCAAAGCGATGGCACATCCATGTTTGAAGGCCTGACTGCTTGGACATTGTGACTTCTCTTCTACATCGCTACAACAACTCCAAGGTATAGTTCCATTACCCTTCATATTATAGTAATCATCCTTTGAATCGACACCACAACATTCCAACTAGAAAAAACCAAATAAAGATAAATATCTACTTATTAAATTTAAGTATAGATAATATCGGCTTGATGGACCAAAACAAGTGTCAGATTTTTGGCCACAATTTCAATGAGGAGAAAATCCGACATTATTATTCCACCAATCCAATATTACTCATGTATTTTACAGCATGATTTTATTAACATTTTTAATAAGATTTGAGAATTTATATTCCAACATCATGGTATACAAAGATACGAGATACCCCCATATAAATACAGAACCTAATCAAATTGTTTAAGTGCCATGCATTATTTTATTCGATATTTAGTTAAATAATAGAAAGAAGATATAATTCAATTAATTGGATATAATGAAAATTATATTAGAATAATATGGAATAATTTAATTATCGTTTAAATTTGTTTTTTTATTTGTAAAAATTGACAATTCTTTATCTTTAGATAAAATTCTTTAAACGTTGTCATACTTACATTCTTTTGAACGACGTCTATAATTTCTCGATTCGTCTCAGATTGCCAATAATTTTGGAATAACTCCGTGTACGAATTCTTAATATTTAAATTGGAGTCTTTGAAGACAACAAATGCGTAAATAGCAACGGCAAGTTGTATTATAAATATCGTTAGCAGGAACGATGCGAACTGAAATGAACACACGTAAAAACATATGTCGTTTTGTTAGAATCAAATATTTTAGAATTCAATATATATATATTTGATTTAATACTGTAAGAGAATTAGCAATCTAAAAGATTCTAAATCATTCTGACTAAACGACTGAGCTTCGAATTTAGTCAATATTGATAAATGATTGATTATTTAGCCTACTGTTAACGGTCTAATCAATGTTAGGCAATAACCACCATATGTTTAAAATTGAAAGGTAACAGGTCAATTAGCCTATATAAAGTTACAAGTGGCGTAGAGATTAAATTATTATTAGATCAAATTGTTTTATGGAGTAGAAGATTCGAGATTTGGAACATCATAGATGTTAATTAATTTTTTTTTTAATATAAAAGAAAAGAGAAGTAATTATTTTGCGAGAATGCGTATTAGAAATCTTAATCAAGTTTTGTGGATATCCACAAGATTGTATTGTATATTGAAACTTTATATTATTATATTACAATATTAAACGTATCGGTAATTAGCAATAACGAAAATATTCAATGTAGAATTTAAATTGTAAATTTAAAATTAATCCTAATATGTGTTAAGCGTTAAAATATGAAATACTTACAGTTATCGTCATGCAATGACTTTCACGTATCGCACCGCAACATCCAAAGAATGCAATGACAAAAATAACGCTGCCAATGACGATGAACGTCACCGAGGGGAAAGAAATATTTTCTTTCATAGCATCTTTGTAATTGTTAAAGTTAATGTGCATTATGACACCAACTATAAGAATAGCTAGACCGCATAACTGTAACAATCGATATTGTTCTTTAAGTATAACAAATAAATTCTGGTATATGTGTGTATTATATAAATTTGCATATATAAAAATATATTAATTTATATCTAACAAAAGTATTCAATTATTATATTATTATTTGACTGGTTGAAAAGTTTTGTGCATCTACAGAAAATATAATATATATCTTTATTTTTTCTTTTTTGGTTTTATACAAATTTTTGTTTTATTAATTAATTACGTTTCCGTTATGTACTTAATATAACACGGGTATAGCATTCGAATAAAACTAAAGTTATACTTATTGTCATTTTTATTACATTATATTACTCGGTTAAATACCCAAAGGGGCCTGATAGTAATAGTTCTACTTTACACTATGAGATCATCCGTTCACGTGACATAATTTTTTTTTCTAGAACTATTGAGTCACCTATAACATGTGTATGTGTGCGTATATGTGTGACGCTTTATTTAATTAATAAAACAAATAAAGATAGGGAACAAATTTTATACAAATATTATTTTCGTAAACATACTTGGCATGCATAATAATTTGGCGAATATAAAAAGGAACTTCTCAAAAAACACCAGAATAAATCAAATCTAAATATAAACAAGCCAATATTAATTATTCAAATAATGATAAACATTGTAAATGTGGTTTATAAATAAATAAGATAATTTGTCGATATTATATAGTTTTTTTTATATTGATTAGTATATTTAATAATAAGAAATTTGATTTATCTCATCTTAAACATACATCAATAATTACTTAAAACTAATAACTCGCATCTATATTCTTAAAGTAATTAAAAATGAAAATAAAAAAAAAGAGAAAAAGAAATAAATAAAAAGGTCACATTACTCGATCTTTAACCGTTAAAAACACTTACTACAATCGCGCACATCGCTTAGCGATAATAAAATAGAAAATTGTAGAGATATCTTATTGGAATATCGGGAAAAAATCCTTGGAAACTTTATGCGCGCAACGAATTATTATTCGTATTCTAAACCTATACTATTCCTCTACTCCTACTATTCCTCCTATTTCTTCTCACGTGTGGAATAATTTACATCGAAATTGTCGCAGGTGTATTTGCGCAAGGGCAACTTGTTAGTCGGCCTTGAAATTTCATGAAAGAGCTTGTCTCATTGTTTTTTTTTTTTTGTATCAGGTTTGTATCCGAGCTTCTTCTTGCAGACGATTGTGTTCGTGCTGTGCCATTTAAAAGTTTTACGAAACGATGACGAGGTTCGAATAACATTGGAATCACGTAACCGATCAGATCGTATCCAATGAGAACACTTTAACACAACATAGATAATATATAGATCTACTAGGGTTTCTCAACCTGTGTATAGTTTTTGTATTCAATTTTTAATCAATCGATATAAATGAGATAACATTTGCTACTTTATTTTATAACCAAGGAAAGTAATTAACTTGTGTATTAAAGATTAATTGATAAATATCAATGATAAATAAGTGTTATCGTGAAAATCTAGTTGTGAGAATATATATCGCAGTAACAGAAGAACGTCCTATCTTTTCAATCTTTTTCAACTTTATCTCTCTTTCCGATCTTTTAAACTTATCCACCCTCCCCTCACCTCATTTGTATTTATTTTTTTTTTTTTATTATATTATATCAATTATTTCTTTTTCCTAACAAAGTAAAATAATCTGACAAATGAATAAAAATAATCGACCGTAAAATAAAATCACTGCGGATAAAAAAAAATTGAAATAATATACATGGGTTGGTTGAAAAGTATTGAACCTAGCATAGAAACAATTCTTTTTTGTTGACATTTGATACACTATTTAAACGAGGATAAGGTCAAAACTTTTTCATTTGTCTTCATATAAAGTGACCCTAATCTGGTAGATTGAAGGAAAAAAATAAACAGGATACATTGCATATAAAAAAAAATTGAAATTGTTGTATCAGTAACATGGAAAAAAAAGGTTGACAAACACTGAAATAGATAATATAGATAACAGTAGATATATTTTTCGTTTATAATTAATAATCGATATCTGATGTTTACATCAGATTATATCAAAATTCATGCGGACACTTAAAAATTTGTCCGAATCGTCGATAAAAAAAAAAAAGAAAGAAATATTAAAATTCATTAGAAATTTCTGATACCTATTTCCAAAAAAAGAAAAGATATAAAACTTTGAGAAGCTTATACGATAAATTTGTTCGGTGTAATCGAATAAAATTAACTTATCGTAAATGATTGTTCGAAAAAATAAAGATAACATGGTACAAAAATATCCAAGAGAATGAAAGAAAACAAGGATGATATCATACTAAATTCCTCGAAAATCGATCTTTTATTAACACATTTTGATTTCCAGCAAACTTTAAGGTAAGTCTCACGAATTAATCATTTTAAATAATAAACGTTAAAAAGGAAACTACAACGACAATAATGATGATAATAATGTTGATGATGATGATATCATATTATATTATTTCTTCAAGGATTTTAAATTTACACGAACCGAAAGATTTGGATTTAATACGCGGAAGGAAACAGACAGAGAATCACACGTACCAAACCAAAATGATTCGTTTTATTCGTCCCATCTTGAATTCATAACGTGTTCGTTTATTATACGAGGAACACCTACGCAAATTATTATCTAATTGTCTTTTATTTCGCACTTCCTTTTTTCGTGATATTTTTCATAAGGACGAATATTATTTTCTTCTTTTTTTTTTCTCTTTTACCCATCTTTGAAGAAAAAAAAATAACGTGTAAAGAATATTTAAAAAAAAGAAAACATGAACAAAATGACTCGAACGTCTTGAAACGAGGTATATTTAAAATTAAAAACAAAAGAAATCGTTCTAATTAAACATAGTTTATCGTTGTTAGAATCGCGCGTTAACAAACAATACGTAAGAGGAAATTTGCAGTTAATTATATTTTTTTTATCTTTCATAACTGTCTAAACGTAAAATAATATGCGTCATGCACGGATAAACCGATGAAATGTGGTTGGTTTCTTAAAAAAAACATAAACATATTTAAATATTACATTTAATGAAATTCGTTTAATTTCTTAGAAATGACGTTGGTTTTAAAAATTAGAAATAATACAAATGAATGATAGAAGAAAAGATATTTGAAAATATTTTTACGTAGTTAAGTTAATGTTCGCGATAAGAAAATATATATATATATATTTTTTTTTTATTTTTCTTACATCCTCCGATTAGATACTTTCAAATCGTAGATAAACTCGTTTAATATCGTAACTTCTACCTGCACGTTTTTACACACTCCTAAGATACGAGATTAAAAATTTTTAATTAAAAACAAACATTTGCATTAAATTAAACCTTATAAACACACATTCATACATACATACACATAAATATACATGCATATACGTAAAGAGTTGGTTGGAAAACTTTGAGCGCGTATATTTGTTCCTGAAAGTTTCGAAATACCTAACGTCGAAAAATAAAATTGAACTTGAACCAAAAAAGAAAATGGCGTCTATCGTTAGGCTCTAAACTTTTCAATTCACATATATATACATATATATATATATATATTTATAGAGATTATTTCAAAATAAATTTGTAACGATGTTAAACCGAATACGTACCGCAAAGATGAAATTAAATATAAATAAAAGATATTTTACTAATCCCAGTCCACAACCCATCTTGATAATGTTTCCTTTGGATTCCGAACAAGAATAATAAATCCACTTAACACTTAGAAGCGTTAACCAAAACTAAATAAGTTCAACAGGTTATTCCGTGATGCGCGAGACGCGCAAAACAACTCTAACACCTACGATACGACACTACAACACGACGATAGAAATTTAACTGTACGACCGTTGGGGTGACTCTCTGGTCTTCTTCTATTCGTTTACGTACAACTACCCCCACTCTTTACTTTCTCCCTCTCCTTTACACACACAAACACACGCACACGTTCGCATATACACTTTCTTTCTCTGTTTCTCTCCTTAGTGTATGAGTCATGCTGTATCTCGTCTCGTAACGTTTGTTCTCTCAAGTTATCAGCAGGTACCATTATTTCCTGCCTTATCCTGAAAATTTACACAAGGCTTTGATTCACATAGTTAGAATATTTTTTTCCTACCTTATAGTCCAAGATTATATTTTTTTCCTTCCACTGTTTTAAAATCGTCTTACAGTTGTGTCGTACTAATTTCTAATACGTAATATAAATTATATACCCATTTATCACTTTTTTTTGTTATCTTTATAAATTATATATATTTATTGTTTCTGTATTTAAATATATTATATAATAAGTATATATATATGTAAAAATGTATAACTTTAATAATATAAAATGGTCAATAACGATCATCTTTTCTTTTGGTTTATTTTTAACAAAATATAAGACAAATCAACAGGTTTATAATAAAATTAATATTATTACAAATTTTTAATAATAATAATTTATTATATATAAATATTGTAGTTAAAATAATTTCAACGATATTATTTATCCAGATCTTTTAAGACTGTATGTACGTTCTTGACCAAGGACATAGCAAATACCGAATGGTATACCCATATATACATTTATATATATATACATCTTCGTCCTCTAAAGCAGTGGTGCACAAACTGTGTCGTGAATTTCCACGATACCCATGAATTTAAAAAAAAAATAAAATAATAATTCTGAAATATAAATACGTCGTTCGTATTCAAATGACACGATCCTGGCGTTTTATCAAACATAAATACATACACGTATAGATTTATATATATATATATATATATATATATGTGCAGATTATATTAAGTTTTATGATATAATAAATAATTCCTATAAAAAAAAAAAGATTTTCATTGTTTAAAATAACGAACAACAAATGTGAAATATACAAACGATGTTTCCATTTTATTTTATTTTATTTTTTTTATTTTGTTTATTGTCTTTTATTATAATTCTCTTATAATTGTATCGCAAAATAATTCTTGTGAAGATAATAAAATCTATTTTCTTTAGCAAATTAATCTTATAACAATTAAAAGCAACATATAAAAGAATATTAATTTTTTAAATAAACAAGATAAGAAATTGTCACATCGATGTCATATAGAAAATATTATTTTATTTTCATTTAAAAGGATTTCTATATTATTTTCGTAACGTTGCGTCATATTAGTACTCTTCTGGTGAGTCATTTTTAGTCATAATTTTTTTTACCAATATCTTATCACATTGAGAAAATCGATCGCATTATGGAATCTCGACATAATCCATTTGCCAAAAACGATCAATCGAAAACGTGTATATGTATACTTATATATACATATATTTTTATTAATTAAATTAAACGCCATTGTGTTTAATCATTTTCAAAACAATATATTACGTTTCTTTTAACGACGATTGTCGATTCAGAAGTTTTGAATTATTATCTGGTTGATATATTACTTGGGAGGATATTCTACGTGTCAACGCATCTTGCATTCTTCTTTCGATTCTATCGGTAAATGCTTTCACATAACACGTTGAACATATAACCAGTAAAATCTGAAAATAATAAAAAAAATAAAAAAAAATAAATAAATAATAATAAATAAATCAATCAAATGAACAAATGAATTTTTTTTTTTTCATTAAAATATCGAGTATAGTAGGTATAAATGATGATAAATTTCACATGAATGTTTCATTTACTTTCAATAATAATCCACCGAGACCGAGTAAAAACACATGTAACAATATTGATCTCGCACGACTTATCATCACATGATGGCAACCTCTGGCATATATGGAACTACAAGTGGATTTATCATTGTTTGATTTTAGAGACAATGATGTGTCGCAACAAGACCATGGAACCGAATTTTGTCCACGGTAATCGGCTGGTCCGTCCATACCGCAACAATGAAACTAAAATAATATAAATGTAATTATACCTACGAATATATTTTCAATATAGATATGAATTTATCATTAACAAGATAATGAGAAATTATATATTTAATCGTAATTTTATCGAAAAATTTCACAATATATATTAAAGTGTAGAAAGTTTATTAAATGTTAGACAATATTTTTTAATACTACTCAAAGTATTAAATACAAATTTACAGTATTAATAAAGCCAATATCAATGCGTTAGCATTTCATAGTAAAATCAATACATAGAAAAATAACATTACATTATGGGTAATTATTATTGATTCATTTTCATACTATAGCGTATCTCTTACAAAGAAAACAGTAAAGTATGTGCACTGGTCAAAGTAAAAATATAAATACATATGTATATGTATATGCTAAAATTTTGGGCATTACAAAGCATATAAAAAGCTGTTGTAATATTTATTATAATATAAAAATAAATATAATAAATTTAAAAATAGTAAAATAAAAATATATAATATTCAAATAATAATGTATATATTTACCTTTGTTTGCACGTGTTCCCATAATTGTTTATTATCTTTAGCAACAAATATTGTTTCGAGACGCGCAACCGGAAGAAAATCTATTTGTTCGTGTCTGACAAGTGCCCATATTCCAGCAGTTATTTCAAACAGACCAATTATCGCCAAACTTATAACAAACTAAAAATCAAACATTTTATTACAATAATCTTTATCTTGTTTTTTGTATTAAATCAATAAACGAAAAAATCCGTATTTTTAGATCAACGATTGATTTATTTTGCTTACTAGTATCACTTGAGTCTTTTGGGTAAATTCGAGAAAATGCCAGGATAACCAACCTACGGCACACGTGAATAAACCCAAAACCAAAAGAACAATTGACGGACCGTAAACATCATCAGGTGTTAATTGTTTGTATTCGGCTAACTGATATAAAAAAAATCCAGCGAAGGTTGATGCTATTATTCCTGAAATCTATAAATAAATATTACCGGATATGAAATCTTATGCCAGGAAATATTGTAGATAAAACTCAACAATTCTCTTTGTGTAAAAATAAAATTAAAAGGAAAGAAAAAAAGAAGAAGTGTTAAGAAAATATGTATGTTTTAAAAAGTATGACTCAATTATTATCGGAAACTTCTAACACCGATAAGATATATTTTCTCGTAGTTATACTTATTGTCGGTGATATCAATTATTTACAGATATATTACACGTTTCTCTAGGATTAGATAAATCTTTAAATGGTGTATAAAGAACGTAGATATCAAATAATTTACCTCGACGCAAAACAGAAGATCGAAAACGCAAAATTTACAACGGAAAACGTATAAAACATAATAAACGTTAGAAGAAATATTGTATATATAAATCGATCGATCGAAAAAGAAAAAAAAAGTAACAAATAAAAAGTTAGAATCAGCGAATAATGTAACGACGATTGACTATGAAAAGAATTCCGATAGATTAAATAATTCCTCGATAAATGATTTTGACCTTGCAATCAATTTTCTTATACAATTAATACAAATAGTATATACATTTTTCGAATATCGGTATTATAAAAATAACTTTAACGATATTAACCAACACATTACACATCACACATTCACGAAAAACAATTATTTCATAGCTATTTCGATGCTCTTTATTTAGCCTCGTTTATCTTCTAATATTATTTCCTACAAACATACATATATATACACACACACACACACACAAGTATATATGTGTATCAGTCAGAATAATATTGGGGAAGAAAAAAGAAGATTAAGAGAGTAAGAAAAATTGGAGAATAAAAAAAATGGGATATCGAATGTTTCTTGTTGCAATGTAAATGATTTGAAAATAATAACAATAGAGAAACAGAAAGAGAATAGAAAAGGATTTAAAAAGAAAAAAAAATAGGATAAAAGTAATCTAGGAAGGAAGCATATATAACTTACGCCAAGAACGACGGTACCGACGATTAGAAGATATCGTAAGCAGCCGAGTGCTCGTGCCATTTCACCATTTCACGTTTATAAATACACGCGCGTAAGAGACGAAAAGAGGGCAAGAGTTAAACGTGAGTACGTGTGTGAGGATGCGTGTACAAGTACACACATATACACACGTGTACAGGTACACCACACCACAAAACAAAGATGAGAGAAAACTAGAGTTTTATATATATAAAAAGATATATATATGTATATATATACACTTATACATGTATTAGCAAACTTTGGCCGAAGCAAAAGTTGCTATAATCACGAGGGCGACACAATCACAAAAGAGATCTTTCTACTTCAAGCGCGCGTCTTTCGATCTCATCGAAAGTATCATTCGTTCGAACAAATCTAGCGCTAATATCGTCGTACGGTTCTTATCTATAAAAATGTGCTCCTATTTTCTTTTTTTTTAAACTTTTCTTACGAGATAATCGTTCACGTTTAAACCGGTGTATCACGTTCGAGTATAAGAAATTTAAGGATATGAAATTTATCTAAATATGATAACAATTATTTTCTACGCTATTATTATTATTATTATTATTATATGAAAATATTTCATTGATGGTTTATCTGAAAACCTTCTTCGATCGATTTTAAGATACTTTTCATCGTAATTTCAAAACAATCAAATTAAAATTCTATATTAATCGAATGAATTTATACAATAGTTAAAATATCGTTCAGTTCGGTTCAAAAATTGAAGAACATAAAAGATATTCTTATAAATAAAGAAAGAATAATAAATTATTGATTAAAAGAAGAAATAAAATTGTAGATTTTATTCACGAGGCATGTGTTTACGTTATACTCCTATAATCGCGTGAAACAAGTCTTTACTCGATTCGATTATTCTAATATTTCAATTACGCGCGCTATGTTTACATACATACATACTTGCATATATGTGTACGTATATATTTATATTCTCTGTATATAATTCTCGAAATTCTAGGGATTTGTTTAGCGAGTTTAAAGAATACCGACGATGCTTACACGACGAAGTCTTGTTGAACTATAATACTAAATATCTACAACACATATAGGTACTATATGCTAAGGCACAGGTGTTTCGGATATGACTAACCCTTCGTTACGCTATGACCACCATTCGATCGATATAAAATGTGTCTTATTTAAATTCACTACCTTTGATAAATCTTATTAAGTTTTAGTTAATTTATTTGTAACGAAAAGAGTAATAAGATATGCTAATATCAATTATTTCTTTTTCAATAATTATTATTCAAATGTCCCTATTTTAAAACACGAAAGATCATTTTTTATATTATTATACTTCGTCTTTCTGCGATACTATTCCAAATTCTCTAATATTTACGAAAAGTTTAAACTATTTTTTTAACGCAAACAAATCCAAGAGAAATATTTACCGATAAAACGTGTAATTTGCATTTGCAATCGAATTGTCGGTAAACTATTTTTCAAACATTACAAAACTGTAACAAGAATGTTCTAAAATTAAAGTTTATACTTAAGAACCTATATGAACATTTCAAATGGCCGATTATCTGCATTAGGTTTAGACAATTGTATACAAAAGATACCAAAAGAATCATGTATCCTTCGAAAATCGATGCAAAATTTGAAGAGAAGAATATTTGAAAAAGTATTAGAAATATACATCAGAGGTTTGCGTGTTTCATCGAGACGCAGGCGTCCATTCGACGCGACGATATTGATTCGAATGCGCAACAACGAAGGTAGCCTTACTCCTATAAAGATTTGGTTGCAATAGTATAACGGGAGTCTAGTCGAAGTGTTTCTACTATCAACTATACCCTAAACTCGGCAATACATATTTAAAATAAAACGTAAATAAAAAAACAAAAGGAAAAGAGGGAAAGGTAAAAGTTTGAACGAAGTGAAAATAAAAAAGGTGTGTGCTAATACAGGTAATAAAACAAAAAAAAAAAGAAAATAGAGAAAATATGGTCGGTCCTAATGTGTCATTGTGACTAACCGTTCCGAAAGGTGGTAGTGTATCATCCACGTCCACGCAAGGTGCAACTTTGCGGACACCTTCCGAACACGATCGACTGAACACGGAACTCGCGACGCTGTGTAAGGTAAAAAGAAAAGAAATAAATGAATAAATACAAATTCTATACAGATTTAAATTGTTTGTTTGTTTGTTTGTTCTTTTTTTACGATATTGTTATAAAAAGAATAATGAAATTGATTAGAATAAAAATACATACAGGTTTATCCTGTGAGCCCTGTAACAGGGCCTGGTGCAGCAAGATCCGTATGGGAATTAAGTCCCGATCCCGACATGGTCGGGCATCTACCCAGCAACCTGCTTTCGAGTGGGACCCATCAAAATCAAAACTCTGATAAAAGTACCGATAGAAGGGACAGCAATGAACCTGATGATAATATTTATGCCGAGGCAGCACCAGGCCAAAGTCCGAGCGATGAAACTAAACAAATTTTTGATCTTCTTAGAGCAAGGTGATTATTATATATAATCTACTTATTTATTAGAATATTTGTATTTATCGTTTATTATAATTACCGTATAAAAAGTACGATCTGTTTTGCGTATCTCCTTTTTGTAATATATTATTGTATCTTCATTGATAAAATATGCAGAAAAGAGATATTTCAATTGAAATACTTTTTTTTGCAGCGAGATAGAAGCGGTCGAGGAATTGGTAGAGAAAAATGGATTGAGCATATTAAATGTACGAGATGAATGGGGATATACGCCTGCTCATTGGGCCGCTTTGGATGGTAACATCGAAGTACGTGTGAAATAATATCTACATTGTGTCCTTTGAGCAATATTGTATATTATGGAAAAGATTCAATATAAACGATAATAATGCAAACAGGTGATGAGATATCTTATAGAACGAAGCGGACCAATTGACCATTCTTGCCTAGGAACCCAAGGTCCCAGACCAATACATTGGGCATGTAGAAAAGGCCACAGTGCTATAGTGCAATTATTATTAAAGGTTTAAGTATAGATGAAAATTCCATTTCAAAGGACAATCGTATTAGTGTTTGTTAACGATTTTAATTTAATTTTTTAGGCTGGGGTCGCAGTAAATGCTGCCGATTTTAAAGGTTTGACTCCTCTAATGACAGCCTGTATGTTTGGAAAATTTGCAACAGCAGCCTTTCTTCTTGGATCTGGTGCTATGGGTCATTTGACGGATATCAATGGAGATACAGCACTTCATTGGGCCGCTTATAAAGGACACGCCGAATTGATAAGACTTTTGATTTACAGCGGTGTCGATTTGCAGAAACCCGATTATTTTGGATCTACACCTTTGCATTTGGCTTGTTTATCGGGAAATATTAGTTGCGTTAAAATATTGTGCGAAAAGAGCAAGATCGAATTGGAGCCAAGAGATAAAAATGGTAAAACTCCGTTACAATTGGCGAAGAGTCATCGTCATTCAGAAATCGTACGCATATTGCAAGCCGAACAAAAGCGCCGAGCTAGATGGATTCCACCGATCAATGAACTCTGGTTCGCGAATTTTCGTTATTCTTTTTTTCCTTTTTCTTTTTCACGTCTATCTAATGTTTCTTAATAAATACAAAAAGCTCGACACACGAATTTCCATCAACGCAACCTAACGTTTTGATAGGGCATTATTATTTGGAGGAGCTGGTAATAGTAAAGGACCATTACTATTGTTCATGATATCAGTTTTATTATGGGGTTATCCTATGTATTTACTTAAATGCATTCCATTGACTTGGAATCTTTTGCGAGGAAGTCATTATTGTTTTATTTATTGGAATATCGTCATGTGGATATCATGGATAGTAGCTAACAGGAGAGATCCCGGTTATGTACCACAAAATAGTGAAACTTATTATAGAGCTATAAAACAGGTAATTTATTTATGAAAAATTTCAATTTGAATATAAATTGAAATCTTTAATTAATTGATGGATAATTCTAACTTGAATATTTCTTCTTGTGAATTTTATCTTTTTGTTTTAGATACCGTATTTTGATAAATGGAAGAAGAGAAATGTTTTATTATCGCGTTTGTGTCACAGCTGCAGATGTTTCAGGCCATTAAGAGCCAAACATTGTAGAATTTGCAACAGATGTGTCACTTGTTTTGATCATCATTGTCCTTTCATATATAATTGTGTTGGATTGAGAAACAGGTGAGTTAATTTATATTATTAACAAATGCTAATTTATGTGTCTTTTCGTATCAAAATATATTTCTTCCAGAATGTGGTTTTTCTTATTTGTAATGTGTGTGGCGATAAATTGTTCATTTACGTTGTACTTTGCGTGTTACTGTATGGCTATAGAAGGTATTCAATTGTTATATGTCTTGGGTGTATTAGAAGCACTAGTCTTTTGTGGCCTTGGATGGATATTGACGTGCACTTCGGTAAATATAATATAAATCTCTCATTTTTTTAAACATCTTTTCATTTCATTTTAAAATATTTCATCTATTTTATATTATTTATTTAATCTAATAGAAATTAATTGTTTGTCTGTTTGTTTTAATATAGGTACTCCATGCTTGTATGAACCTAACGACTAACGAAATGTTTAATTACAAGAGATATCCATATTTGAGAGATAAGAAAGGTAGATACCTAAATCCATTTAGCAGAGGTCCTATACTTAATTTCATTGAATTCTTCCTTTGTCCTTCTGATCATCGAATAAATGATCCTCAGAATTATCAAATTCTTACCGAAGATGTTATGTGATGTCATTTGTAAACTATACTTCGTATACAAATCTTACAAATGTAATTATTTGATCCAAAAATCTCTGCCTTTTTGAACTTTCCACGTACTTATAGTAATAATAACACCGCCGTATTTATAATACACGTTAATACTAATAACATTTTCTTTACTGCATTAATTCAAACGCTTTAATAAATAATTCTTTAAATACAATTGTATAGTTTATTACAATTATGCTTGTGATCATAAATATATTTACTATAAAATAGTGTCAAGTATTTATATAATAAAATCTATGAAACACGATTCACGATAAATGTATTATAGACAAGTCGAATTTTCCTTAAATTTCCATGATTCAATTAAAAAGTTTAAAAAGGCCTCTATATGTAATTCTTAGTTGAAGCAATATTCTACTATACGCACAATATGTAATTTACAGGGTATTATCGTTTTAATTTGTATAATAAAATAGTACTGTAAATAATAATAATATTAACAATAATAATAAACTTCGCTCCTATTTTACGAATATCTTACTGTATAAAATAAAACGATTACCTTATATATATTACAAATTTGTAAAAAATAGGTGTATAAAAGTATCTATATAAAAATTGGTAATAATATTTTTGGCATTCTGTTATAAAAATCGTAATACGAATAAAAGCATTGTTAAAATGAATAAATATAATCTAATTAGACATATAAAAATGATAACTTACGTCAAATAACATTAATTTCACTACTGGCAGTTATTTGGCATGCATGTTAAAAATGAATATATTAAGTTAATCGAATATAGATTGGGTATTAATTGCTCACATTACTTTAACTCGTAACAGAAGTCATAATTTGGTGGGGGTTCAGGAATTGGCGGTGGATTTTGAGGTATGTCAATTCCTTCTGCATCCAAAAGTCTTAATTTAATATCCATAGATAATAAAGTTTCCAAATCATTTTCAGCTTCTTTGCTGGTCATTTTATTATCTAGAAAAACAAAAAGAAAGATTTATTTAATATTAGGTAATATATACATCATTAAATTGTTAAATAATATAAAAATTTCAATTTACTAAGTAAGGCATTAATGCCATCCGTCCAATAATCAAAAACTTGTTCGTCGGGAGCAACAAAATCTAAACTGGAAACTTCCACCGAATCCAACATTAAGGAAAATGCTAATTGATGGGTCGTTTTTCTTCTCTGTAAATCTTTCATATGAGGACAATCTCTCCCAGTTATTAAACCCCGAATCTCGACAACAGGCAATTTTGTTGGTAATTCATCTATCGATGGTACTGATTTTTCATCGCAGTCTCCATAATGCAATACTTTGTGATTAGGTGATAAACGCACGTACCAAAACTTATCCTTAACTCTCTGCAAATTTATAAACGTAAATTAAATTGATTTTAACGTCGTTATACTTGTATATAAAGTCAATTTCAAATAAGAATCAGTTACCTGTCCTCTAGCGCTATATTTCATAAATCTAGTTCCTTCTACCAAAAATCCAAGACGTTCTTGTTGAATTAATTCTAATATTTCAGGCGTAATTTGTTCTCTGAGTTCAACGATCGGTCTTGCGTGACTTTCCCACTCCTCGCGACTAGTTCTTTCTTGTTGCCAAAGATTAGTGATCGTTGAATATGTCAACTGTTGTAATTTGCTTCTAAATATATCTAGTCCCATTGGTTTGAACTGAAGAGCTCTTGTTATTTGCTCTCTTACAACGGAAAATACTTTAACGAAATCCTCAGTAGTAGCTCTCATTTCTTTCCACGTTTTATTCAACAAAACTATACAAACACAATAAAATTCTTCAAATGGATGATCATGCGTGAAAAACATTGGATGATACGATTGGCCTTGTTCACTTGGTGCTTCTCCAATACGTAACACCTAATTAAAAAAGTAAAATTTTAATAAATAATTTACATTGTTATAAAATAAAAATAGCAATATATGTAGAAATATGTAATTTTTATATATACCTCGCACAATAATTTGACAAGTTCAACGCTTGTCATACCAAATGGGCATTCGTGTTCGTCAGCACGACAAGAATTTTCTAACACAACTTTTGTATAATTTTCTGTATGATATCGAGCAAAATATACCATGCAATCTAGAGCTAGCATACCAGGTGGTGTTTCGGTAAAATCAAGAGAAGGATTAATATCATATTTAAAACCTAATTTTTTATAATCCTTAGCGTATAATCCTTGCTTGCGAGCAGCCACATCTATTCCGATACCACCTTCTGTGTCAAATGCAATTCGTCTAAGTTCTTTTATTTTTTCATGCGCATCTTGATCTTGTGGATCCATTTTAGTCATCATTCTTTGTTCTAAGAGGCTTAAAATCTGTGTTTGCAGGATATACAATTGATGCGCCATTTCTGTACCAACCTGAAACAATAATTAAAATATTAATAAATATCCATTTAATGCTAATAAATATATAATTGTAATATATAAAATGTAACTACATCATACCTGTCCACTTGATTTAATTATGTTGGTAAGAAAAACGTTTCGAACTTGTTTTGATTGCAATGTAGCAGCAACAGCTCTTCGTTTGGATGTGTCAGCTTTGAGAAATAAAGCGTTAATCAAAGCAATAGCATTCTGTTGTATCTGTGGACTTGCACTTTGCAGAAGCATTACCAAATTAGGAAAAGTAACTTCTTTTTCAACTTGAGCATATTTGCCTGATGAATTTACAACAATATTTTCTAATATACTAAGTGCTGCTTCGATTATATTGGTATCTAAAGGTACTGATTGATTATTCACATAGCTCGCTACTTTATTAATGAATGGTATTTCCAAGATATCCCAAGATACAATCCCATGATCCATCAATTCTACGAAGGACTGAAGAGAATGTGCTAAAGCACTACCTTTATGTATTCCACTCTCAACCTACATATATGTATACAAAAAGAATAATAAGTATATCTTTAAAAAATTATTAGTTGAATTAGTAAAGAGATATGAAAGCGATTGAAATACCTGAGAAACAATGAGACCTAATCCTTGCTTATTAATGAATTCTAATGCAAATGTCATATCTGTACTTAATGAACTTAATTTCTGTAATGCTCCAATGTTTTCCTCCGAAGTATTACTATTCAATTTCGTCAATATATCCGTAGCTATTTTAGAAGGAGAAAACTCTAATCTTAAAATACTGCCATTTTTTACTTCGTTACGATTCTTTTCTGTGATATAATTTTGATTATTATTCTCAGAAAATTGTAACGAATATAATTCTGAATCAGAAAGACCCCATCCGTTACACAGCTCCTACGAATGAAAAAAAAGAATTTTGAATTCATTTAATAATTTTTATAATTACATTTATAAATTATAACAAGACTAAGACTTTATTTACCTGAATAATAACGGTTAATGGTTGTGTTTGATTAAACTCAATTAACTGGGGTACTTGATCTATCATCTGAACAGCAATTTTCACAATATTGGAATCCTTTTGAGCCGGCATTTTGTACACGTAAATTGAACAGTTAATTGTAATTAACAGTTATATATTTTAAATACATGTAACGTATTCATTAAATGTCCATTTATATTATCATTATTTTGACATAACTCGTATCATAAAAGTGACAATTGTCATCCAAATATTCCTTCTCAATTATATATTGATATATTTATATACAAAATATTCTTCGTTAAAATTACGTCATTATAAAATTTAATGCAAGTTTCGCATTGTCATATAATTTTTGATAAAAAGGCAAACTCACATAATAATACACAATATTTTGTTTAATTTCAACTTAGGGCGGTAGCCATTTTATTCACGTGACAGTATAAACTGCAGTATTATTAAATAAAGTTAGTTGTTACCAATAAATCTGCAAGGAAAAATAAATGATAAGAATTTCAGGTCTTACGTAATATTGAATAATTCGAAACATGCCAAATTATTAAAAAGTTCATACAGCAAATATAAACAATATAATATTTATAAAATTAGTCGTCCATATCTAAACTCACATTTCATGTATGCATTTTTGATCAAACTGATAATACAGTATTACTATATACATACGTTTCTCAACGATGCTAGTGCCACCAATCGTTGTTGGGAGAAACTTCTGAAGAAACGAAGTCACACGACAACTACCGACATCTCACGAAGTCACCTTACCTGGAGATCCCCTATTTGCATCACGTGATCTTCTCATATTTAAAAAGTCGCGCTTTTAACCTGATCTAACTTTTTTTGTTATATTTTCTTGAGATAAAATTAATATAATATATTTCGTTCGAATTCAGCAAAAGTTTACTTTTTAATTGTTCATATTAATATATGTTTAAATAATTTCATTTAAAGATGACAAGTAATAAAGTGAATTATTTAAAATGATTTTATCATTTTACATTATAGAAAATTTATGAGTACATCATGTCAAACGTGCTCAAAAGTTTTATGAAATTTGTATATTTAATACAAAATGACAATCAAAATCAAATATAAATAATAATAATTGAAAGTTAATTATTAATAAAGCGAATAATTATTTTGTCAATTTATTCATTAAAGATTAAAAATGGTTACTTCATTAGTGAAACAATTAAAAATGCTAAGAACTTTACAAACTATACAATTGGTGCAAACAAGAAAACGTTTAAATCTGTTATTTCATCCTAAAGCTATTAAAAGGTACTTCAATTCTGTGAGAATATATTTTCTAGCCAAGACTACGTGGAAATTAATGTTTTATATTATTTTATACCAACAGATTAAATTCTAATTATTTTCTTTCACGCTTTTGTTTCAGATTGAAATAGCTTGGAAATTAGTAGAAGATTGTATGCTTTTGTTACCAGACACTGTATCTTTCTTAGCAGAGATATAAAAGACGAACACGAAGTTGCCAAAAAATATGCTCAGAATGCAGTCAGAACGTTGGAGGGAATATAAGGTAAGCGATTACAAACATATTTTTAATTATAATTAATTCATTATTGATTTAATAGGCCATTATTTTAAAACGAATTCGTTGAAAGAAACTTTATTGTGTTTCTATATAAAAATTTTATATGAAAAGAAACAAACAAAAAATGTGTACAAATGTATGTGTATAAAAAAAAAATGATATGAACGACGAATGTATGACTTATGTATGAAGAAAAAAGAATTTTTATAAAATATATTCTAGTTTGTTATAGATTTCTTGATTAATTTGATTAAGACTTCAGAAGATAGACAAACGATAAAACTATAATAGAAATTAATTATTTTTCTTTTTTTTTTTTCTTTTCCTTAGCCAGAGTAGCAACCTGATCTATTTAAGAAAACATCATTTTTATTTATAAGTTATTCACAATTTGGACGAAATATAGAATATATTATTTTCTTATATTATAATCTACTATAGTTAAAAGTATACGCAATGTCATGGCAGCAGCACATCGTACTCGTTTACACATATAATGAATGTGTATATAATTAATGAATGTTTACTTTATACGTGTACGCAACGTTAAATTCATTAGTATTTTTAAATAATTAAATTATTAACTTTTTATCTTTTTTTTTCCTTTTTTTTTAAATATAATTCTCGAAAGGATTTACACGCATTATGTTTCTCATGGCGTATACCATCTTTGCATCTGCATAGATGCAAAGAATGAACGTTTCATTTTATTAAATGACGTCTCTTATTCTTCCGAAGTGTATATATATATATACAAACTAGGCCTTTTTGATTAACTTTCTGCTTAAACGACAATTGACATTAAAGGTAATTAGTCTTCTTCCTTTGGAATCACACTTGTGGAACGTCTGCTGTATTTCTTAGAGCCATCACTTCTCCCTGTGCTGTCGTTGGAACTTTTCTGTAAAGAAAAAAAGAAAAGGATCAATTTTCCATGTATTTTATATTTTTATTTTTATTTTTTATATATATGTAAATTATTTAACATTCATTTCTCATACAACATTTAATCAAAGAAAATATGAGAAACATTGATTCTTATTTTTTTTTTCAACACGAATGAAGAAAAATAATTACCAGAAACGTGAGAAAATATTCTTAGAAAAATATCTTACCTCTTTCTATACTGGAATATAATATAGACAATGATGGCATTTCCAACGAACAATAAAGCGATCAGGACGGTTGGAAGTACAACATCTATAAAATGAAAAAAAAATCGAATTAATTAATGTTTAAAGCATCAAATAGACCGCCAGTCGAAGTGTTCGTTCTCTTCTCTTTCTCTCTCTTTCTGTTCCTTTCATCATCATAATCATCATTTACTTTTTTTTTTCGTTTTACAATTAATCTTTATGAAAACATGGCACAGTGAACTTTAGACAAGTTGTGTGACTAATAGGATGACATTTGCAACTTGTATCTCTTATTTTTTATCTTTATAGAAATACATATATTCGTAAAATTTGTATGACTAATTTATTAACAAAAAATAACTTCAAAATATACTTATGTAATAAAAAGAACTTAGGAAAAGCACTAAAAATAGAATAAAATATTACTAATTAGCAATTCAAAAAAGATCGTCTTACAAAGATCGATTTACGTTCTTGTGGATGCTGCCAAGAAAAAGAATTAAGAAGTAAAATAAAAAATTAAGAAAGAGAAATTGCTTGAACGTTATCTTCTCGTTTGCAGCTGTAATGTATCATCAATATGAAGACTCATTTTATCATGAAAGAAGGAAAATACTAATTGAAAAAATCGAAAATGTGCAAGAAAATTATTTCTCATAGAGAAATATCAAATCTATTTTAAACAACAACAATGTTAATCTACCATCGAATTATAAAAATCTTGATTTAGACAAATTAGAATTTCGCCCCGCGTTTCACTGTTTATTAAATTTAAATCTCACAGATAAATGATTTATATTTCACTGTAATACGATTATTTATTTCTAATGAATTAACATTATATTATCTTGAAAAATGAGATAAGAAGCTAAAAGTTCACCAACCTACGACGTAGTCCGCTTGCTTCATCATCGCAGATTGCGCCGAATCCATAGTTTGGCTGTTTTCGTTTGCGTTTGCGCCTTCGCCCCTACCAATTCTCACTCCCGCACCAAGAACGTTGTCACCCGAAAGACTCGACAAATGATGATGCTCGTTCTCTGTTTTGAGAATCACCGCTGACGTAGCTAAACAAGAAAAATATTACAAAATAAATAGTTATTCAAGATTGTTATCCTAGTTCAGAAGATTGAACTTTTAGATATTACTTTTCTAATAATACAAAAAACAACCCCTAAGATTTTGGAACTTATAAATATAAATCCTGAGGAAAATAACAGAGAAAATGATGATTATTATTGTACAAGTTTCTTATCTTTATCGAAAAGATTACAAAGAAAAATTCGAATTTTATATTGATACAAAAACCAACCCTTAAAGATTTTGGAACTAATAAATACAGCCCTGAGATTCGTCTATATTTGAAGCTTAAAATTAGAGTTGATCGATCGGATTCCTTCTTTTAATCGTGACTATATATACCACAACACCCATTTATTCCTATTATATTGTTAATGATAAAAGAAGAAATTTTTTTAAATTATCACCCATTAGATTAAAAAAAAAATTATAATTTCTTTATCATTGATTCGATTTATCTATGATCGATATTTTATAGAAATATATGTTATCGAGTAAACCTTTCAAAACTTTTTATCTTTAATTAAAGATTCCAGTCTTTGATTTGAGGATTTCAAAATCCATATCTATCTATTACATTAAAAAAAAACTTTTCTGTATTTTAATACAAGATTTCGTTGTTTCTATTTATCGATTCTTATGTATGTATGTATTGTATATATAAATACATTAGAAACAATCCTTATTCGTATTGAAATACACAAGTACAACTCGGTCACGTTTCCGTTTCTCTCAAGGCGCAAGAAATCCAATTTATGTACCGCTATACCTTCTTCACGATCGTTTTTCCAGATCTCTTTCTCTTTCTATTTCCTTCTTTTTCCTCTTTCTCTCTCTTTTTCTTCGTATTTCTCTTTTACCCCGATCGAGAAACGCTGCTCTACAAATTGGACGAATTCATCGGTGGTTTTTCCTCTTCAACCACTGGAATATATACTCGTGGTTAAAAAGTTTTTAACAAGCGAGAAGTTGTTTCGTTATTGTGTTATTTTTCTTTTCTTTTATCGAGATCGAGAATAATTTTTGTAATCCAAAAATCGAAATACCACCCAATATATATTTCTAGCAAATTTTCTCATCCTCGTTTAGTCAATATTTTTCATGAAATTTTAATTAATCAAATTTCATAATCCAATAAATTTAAAAAATTAGACAAAGATCTAAGAAAATAAAAAGACGATAAGGAGAAATGATTGATAATTATAGATAACCGAAGTAGTGTTTTTTTAATACAGTCAAACACAATTTGCTCGCTCACGCGTAAAACTTGGAATATCTATCTGCCCAAAATACAAAAAAATAAATAAAAGTAATCAGAATTTTTTAATGCAGTTCAAAATTAAAATCAAATTTTTTTTTTTAAAGTTATCCATTATTATTTTAAGGTGTATCGATATGTAAAATATATATATTTTTATTTTTGTTATTCCTACGATAACTGTATTAGTAGTCGTAAAATAAATGTACAAAATTTGATCGGAATACAATAAGACTAATAATCAACTGTATAATGTTCCTCCATTATGTTAATAAACTAAGACTAACGTATAATTTTCTATTTTTTTCTTTACTGACAACGATGAACACACGAGATGACAATTCCTCGTCATTATTTTCAATGATTAGACGAGACACGCAACTGTTGATCATAGAATAATATACCGTTGTTATGAATCACGTGAATGATATATGCGCATGTTTAAAGAATAAAACGAATTGTCTACTTTATAAAACTGTGTTTTATACTTAAAGATCGAAATTTTATTCTCTATCTCTCTAGACAAGTATTTATAATTTACAGAGAACATCGATCGTTACGTTATCACGCGATAATTAATCGTCTCATTATCACAAGTACTATATTTGTTGAACGATAAAATTATATTTTTGTTTTACGATACTTAAATTTATCTCATTTTAACACAAACTTACAACACGTGTGTATATGTATGTGTATCATTTTCAAAATATTTTTTCTTTTTTTTAATCATACTTCCTGTTATCTAGAATTCACGTTTAATCCCAATCTCGATTAAACTGTTCTTTTTATGACTTCTATGGGTTTTAGGTGAATATCAATTTTGTTTATTTCCTTTTCTTTTTATATATATATTTAGAATAATAAAACGAAATAAGATACGTTTTTTTAATCCGTTTATATTACATTCATAAGTAATCCGATTTATCATCAAATAGTACATTTAGAATGAAAGGAAAAAAAATCTCTTACAGAATATAACAAAATAAAAAAAAAATAAAAAAATGGATTATTTGGCTGTCAGAGAAGCAATGAATTTGCTCGTAAACGATATTTTATGTACGTTGTTGTTTCGAACACAATTTGCGTGCCTTCGATATTATTGAAAGAGAAACCAAAAGCGTACAGCACTCAGTGCGTAGCAATTTCGTTTCAACGATATATGGCTTCCAACTTTTTGTTCTTTACCCTCTATTCTTTCCTTTCTATCCCTTCGGTAGAACGATTTCTTTTGAAAAAAAAAGAAAATAGAGGGAAACAAAAAGCCAAGAAAGAAAGAAAGAAAGAAAGGTTCACGAGGAGAGGAGTAACTAATTATGTGCCACAAAGTTATTTCACCGGTAATGATATAACAGAAAATTGTTGTCTATTGAAATATATATTGATTAATAAAAATAATAAATAAAATTATAAGCGAAGACTACTTTTTGATTCGGAGTAATGAATTTAATTTTTATTATTTTTTTATTATTATTATTAGGTTGTCAAGTATGAAATGGAGCAAATGAAATACACATAATTGAATTTGATTTTTCTCCATTTCATATTTGACAACCTAATATTATTAATACGTCAAATATTAGATTTTTCAAAGGAAATTTATCATCGATAAATTTGCATAAAATTTTATATTGTTAATCGATATCATATTAGATCATGCTTATTTGCTTTAGCGGTATTTTTCATTCGTTCTCGTTTCTTGTACGTTTATAATACCATACAAAACGAAGAAGACGATTGTTATCGATCTCTCCTTTCTCCTCGACCACGACTAGGATAATTTATTGCGTTAAGAATTGAGCAAGTTCAACGATTTTCGTATATATCGCGGTTAGTATTATTTTGAGTCTTTTTTTTTTATGTATATTCATGCATAAATGCATATGTATATGTTTAAACATGCATGCAGCACTTATGTGAATTTAAATTTCAACATTTAAATTGCAATCGCACAGTTAGAATTTTTGATTTATGTTTATAGTTGCTAAAAGAAAATAATAATAATATCGTTTTACTTTTATCTACAAAGACTTCAGAACAGAAAATAAATTACAAGAGACTTATGAAACTATTGAATGTGTATATTAAATCGTTTGTATTAATCACGCGAGGTTACGTCATAGAACTCGTGGACATTTCGCATATGTTAATGTTCTAATAATTTATTAATGAACAGATAAGCACACCAAGTGCATATATTGATCAGAGTAATATTCTTTAAAGATGATTTTCAAATGTTTACGATATCTTCCTGTTTATCGATGAATATATTAATTTTTTGGATAACAAATTAAAAAGAAAATTTCTAACGTATGCAAACTTGGTTTGAAATTGTTTCGTCTAATTAATAATAAAATGTTTGATTTCTAAAAACAAAAAGTAAAAAAATAGAAAAATATAAACGAAGATAACGTCTTTTTCTCTTTAATTTCATTAGATTGATAACAAGTTTTCCAGCAACTCTTAGTGCATATATTTTTTTAATAAAGATATCACACCACCACTTGGATGCAAAAAATTGTTGATAATCTTTAACAAGGGTCATTTACTTATCGATGTATTTTTATATTACTTCTTTACTATTTGCATTATTAGTTTTTTTTTGTATTTTTCTTTTTTACGAAGCACACACGCTTTGGGCACGTGAAATGAATCGAAAGAAAACACTGTTACATCTTTCGTTTAAAAAACAAAAAAGAAAAAAGGAAAAATAAAATTAAACAATGATTAAACGTCGAGGATGTATCGATCCAACTGTTAACAAAAACAAAAAATATTATTTCCTCGCTTTATAGTTAAAAATAATACGGGTCAAGTTTTATTACAAAATTTATCGATCCTTTTATTTTATTATAAACACCGATAGAGACATACCATAATTTATTAACCATATACCATAATTATATACTATAATTTATGAAATTTTACCTAATCGAATTTTCGATCATTCAAGAAATATGATGGATTTTTCTTGCACTACTCGATTCAATAATATATTTTTATTTTTATCTAATAATATATATTTTTCTTTCTTTCACGTATTCGATCATCCTAACTGTCAAAGATCGAACGAGAACACCAATCGCATAAATTTCGTTCAAGTATAAAGAAAAAACTATTCTTTTTATTTATTTTATGTTTTAGTTTTTACTTGATCGATCGTAGTTATTTCGAAAAGAAACGACCTATGTAGAGATCGGTTGGAAACTTTCTTCGAAAGTTTAAGAGCTTGACCCACGAAATGGTCGGAGGTGTTAGCACGTACTAAAGTGGATGCGACTCAAGTGGGCTACTCAAGGGGACTACTACTCTTTCATCCATCCTTGTCAATCTACGACAATTGTTCGTAGCCCTCTAATCCACTTGATCCACGATCTGACACGATGATCTTACACGAGTCAATATACGTATGCATATACCTTTATTTCTGTCTTTCTACTACTCCCTTCCATCTTTCAATATTTTATTCCATTTTTATTTATCTTTTCTTGGTTTTCGAATATTCATTCAAATTCAAACCCTATTCAAACGATTTACGCCTCTCCAATTTATTTTATTTTATTTTATTTTATAATAGCTATATATAACATGGCATGCAATAAGAATACATGCAATTTTAAGTGAATAACAAAAAAATTAAGTATTTTTTGTTGTTTCTGTTTAAATTAATGTTCACGTTTATTGGTATCAATGTAATTAATGCGTACGAGAATTATACGTGGAAAATGATACATGTCAAATGGCTACTTCCACAACTCCTGTTACAGATGACGACTCTTCGAACGTAATTTTCATTAACGAATTAATATTGAAGTTCTCGTTGCGCCATTCAACATCAAAGATTAAATTTTAGAAACGTATTCAGTGTATACGTGCATGGAAATTAGTGTAATTAAAACTTTTTAATGTAATAATATTCGTTTGGATTATAAATCATTCAAGATGTTTCCACGTTCAATCATTTTTTACAATATAAAGTAAATATTGTATAAACATATATAAAACATTAAACATGCATACAAATTCACGTCAACTAGAATCATTTTTGATTTTGAAATATTTCTCCGACAACATGATCGTTGGGTCAATGACCAATGGTCATTTTGTCAGTCTTTTAAGCCCGGATAAAGGAAGAAGGTTATTGGGCCAGGTTAGCACCCTACCTTACACAAAAAAGAAAAAAATGCTTACAGAACCAAACCCCTTCCCTCCTCGGAATAAGACTGATACTTTAATGATGACATAAGCAAGAAAAAAGTATACGAACTGAACAAATGAAAATATAATACACATTTATTTGGACATAGAAACGTAGATGGAGCGACAACCTGAAAAAAGAAACAGGCATTTCGCCTAAATCAAAGAAGGAAGAAGAAGAAGAAATATTTTGTTTTAAATTAAGAAAGAAAAAAAAAAGAAAATCGTAAGAATTATTCCTTCCAATTTATTTTCTTTTTACTGCGAGAAAATAAATAAATTGTACATGAATGTTTAAAAGAATACTCGCAAGGATAAAAATTAATATTTTAAAAATTGTACAACTTTGTAATATTTGTTTTAAATTATAAATGATTCAAACGAGATGACTTGAATCTTTTTCGTTTCTGTCTATGCAACGAATCAAATTCTACAAAAGTATATGAATAAAAATCTATGCAATTAGGAACTATGAAATACCTTTATACATATGTACATGAATCTAACATAAGTTTACATATGTATAAGCGAACTCTTAATCATGATTTACATAGAACTCGTTGGATGTTTCGGTAAAAAAAAAAAATAAACTGAAAAGGGAAAAAGTATCGTGAAAAAAACCGAAAAAGGGAAAAAGAAAAAAGAAGAAGAAGAAAAAGAAGAAGGAGTGAATAGGAGGAGAAAGCTATTGTTCTTAGCGATGAATTTCAAATGTAGGTCATAATTTTGAAAGACTCGAATATCTATTTTCATAACATCCTACGTAGAATCTTTCTCCTCGTGCGAATTGCACTCCCAACATGGATTATTTTGTATTTTAATATTGAACGAAGACTTTTATCGAACATCGATCAAATTAACAACGAAACAATCTATTTGGCAATAAAATTACGATGGAACTTTAAAAATGATATGTCGTTAGGTATATTTAAATATAATCATACGATAACGAAAAGTTACACGCTGAAAGAAACCGAGTAATATTTTTCTAAGAAAAAAAATAAAAAAGAAATGACCAAAAAATAAAAATATGTATAATATTTAACAAGAAAGGCAATGCGTTTTAGTCTCGTAAAAAAAAATATACGTAAAATTTTATCTTATTTCTACTCGTAAATACGCGAATGCACTATATGCCTTCGATAAAAAGAAAAAAAAAACGAAATAATAGAATACGCGTTTAAAGAGAAAAGAAAATGCAACGAAATTTTTCTACGTAAAAATATGATGCACGGATCAAATTTTAAATAAAGGTAAAAGAAGAAGAAAAAAAACAAACAAGCAAAAAGTGAGAAGTAAAACGACGGAAATATGCGATTTCTATTTTTTCTGTTTTTTTTTTTCGAATCGATAGCAAAATTCTGATTGAAATGATGAAACGATAGGGAAATTCAATAGCAGTATCGTATTTGAAATATTCATTAGCCAAACAATTTTCGTTTATTTCCTTTCTATTTCTCTTTTTGTATATATATATTTTTTTTGGTTGCGTCAAACACAATTCGAAAATTGGCTATACCAAACGACGCGGAAAATAATTTAACGTTCGATTACACGTCAATATATATTCGAGAGATATCGATACGAAAAGACGCATAAAGATAGAAATAGAGAATATTCTCTTTCTCTCTCTCTTTTGCAGTTTTCCGATACGTTGCGTCAGTCACGTATTCCACGTGCGAAGCACGAGCAGGTTTGTCTTGTCCAAGATGAAAGGAAATCGAAATTAAGCACGTGCGAAAGGAATGAAAGAAAACGAGATATATCGATCACCAGACTTAACAAATATACTCTTCTTACGTACGTATGTTTATATATTCGTTCGTTTGTTTTATTATTATTATTATTATTTAAACAAAACAAAAATTGTTCTTTTTTACAAATTCTTCATTAAAAATATATAAAAAATATAAAATATATAATAATAAAGAAAAGTAAGGAAAAAGAAATATAACTTACTGATTAAATTTCTGAAGGTATCGGTGAAGATTCGTAACATTTTGAAGCAACAAGATGGATAAATACTCTTGATGAGATAATTAAGTACTTCTTTTCGTGTATATATATAAACGTGTATACGTGTTTGCGTGTACGTGTATCTGTTGTTTTTGTCGAACACTATTAACAGATATTAGTTATACTTTAGCACCATTACGAGTTTCTTTACACGATACATCATCGCGTTACAATTGCACACGATTCTATTTTATCTACCTTTTTAATATTTTTGTTCTTTTCACAATCAAACGAAAGAGAAGAAGAAGAAGAAGAAAACAAGCAATCAAAATAAAAATGATTCAAAAAAGAATTTAAAGGAAGTATATATGATATTCGTTAAGAAAACTTGCTTTCCTTCGTTCGAAGTTTCTTGGTTAGACAAGACCAAGATCACCACGACCACGACCTTCCTTCTCAGTTGCTTCCACCAAACGAAATGGTTCCCGCGCACAAAAACTTGCTTCTCTTTTAGTTCAACCTTTTCACCAATAATACTGGGGGATGTACCTTCTTCCTTCTTTCTTTCTTTTTAAATGCGAACCTTCTGATTCTTCTTTTCTTTTCGTTATTTCGTCAATAATCAAATAGTCCAAAGTGACAGATTACTTATCATTGTGTCAATACAATTTTCTTCAGAAATTCCAGAAAAAAGTAAAAAAAAAACAAATATTATATTATTTATATATATAATATTAAAATAATATGTAATAATAATAATTATTATTATTATTATATATATACATTTTTATTCTTTAATTAATTTATTTTTTTATTTCTTTTTTAAATTTACACGAAGCCTATGCGTTCGCGGAAGAAACCGAACTGAACGAGATCGGTGTTATTTCGTCGATTTTATTATCGGAGATGAACGACGCGTGGCGTGATGGGAAAGACGTTCACGGCAAATCGTTGTTTTCTTACTGTTATGCCCTCACTATTCTGAGAACCGTATGTGGATTAGAACTGCTTGCTTTTATAGAATCCTAATTCTCTAAACTGCATGTAGATTATAAAGGAATACTTCTGACAATGAAAATTAAAAGACAAACCATCTGAGAGACATCGAGCTCAACATTACCTTTCTTTTAATTCACTCTATTCTCAACTTCTAAACTGTTAACACGTCTTATTACAAAAAAAAAATGTATATATTCTTTTAAACCTTTATATTTCGACTTAAAAGGTGTCAATTCTTCTACCTATTCTTAAATAAAATAACGTTTCTTGAAAACCGACTACGTTCTCCGTCATAACGCTACTAACAGATGATCTTTAACCCCTTTGGAAATATATATATATAAAAAAAAGAAGAAAAATAAAAGAGGAAGATAGAGAAAGGAAGATATACAGAACTATTATACCGAAAAAGAAATATAAGAGATATAGGAAAGAAGACAGATAGATTTGCAGGAAACTAAATGTATCTATGTGTTTGTATGTATGTATGTATGTATATATGATGTTTGCATGTAGAAGAAGAAGCAACGTATTAGGTATAAGATTATACATACGTATTATATATATACATACATTGTTACTATGTGTATATATTCTCTTATCTATGTTAACAAACGTTTCAACAAGCTTCGCTTTGCTTCTTATATCTTATCGACTGTATACGTCAGTACTCCTACTCTCGATCATTTTTGTAACATCCACTTTACTTTACTTTATTTTACTTTACTTTACTCTCGTAACATTCGTTAAAGTTCGACTAAATTCCTTTAACCACGCGTAAATTTTTATTTTGATTCTCTATAAATCGTACGATTCGATATTTTTCTTCTCGCATTAGGTCATATTGTTTAATCTTCGTTCTTACGAAATTTCTTATTTAGATTCGATCTTATCTGTTTGATGTATGTTTGAAACAATTTATTTTAATAGATAAAAATCCAAATGCATTATATTTACGCGTGATTCTAGTTAAAGAAAATATTTGAACTTTATATATCTTTAACGTTTGCCATATTCGAGAATAACCTTGTTGCTGATAGTTTACAATTTATAAACATTTAATATTTATCGCGAATATAGTTTAGATATTATTTAATATAATTTGAAAGTTTTAATCAATGGGTTATATATTTTTTTTTTCAAAATAAAATTCAACAATTTCGGAAAACATTAACGCGATTTCAATTTAATTCCACTCACGATTACATATGTAAATGGAAATGAATAAACCTTAAATAAAAGTAACGTAAATAAATCGATATATATATAAAAAAAAAAGTATACGAAATGGTATTATCGATTTCTTCGAACCAACTTATGATTTTTTCGTTACCGATAAATTAAAAAAAAAAATTTGACGTGACCTTGAACAATGAACCTATACCACCGATCCTTTCCAAATAGAACAAAGAGATAAACTTCTTTTCACAATTCTCTATTTTTCTCAAATGCATCGAAATAGATTTCTGACGCAACCCTGACGTAATGATAATCAATGATTGGTTCCTTAATCATAGCTTTTCTTAGTAAAGGAAAAAATATAAATAAAAAAAGGAAAAAGGAAAGATAATCCTTTTCGCGAGTTGAGTTTAACCGCGAACACGTTGATCGAAAAATTTGTATCTATCCTTTCGATCCCACGATCCTATTAAAATAAATCCACCATCCTTGTCCTATTTTATCGAAATTTGAACCAAAGATTACAAATCGAGTAATGATAAAATGATTCAAAATAAGAACAAAATATATATATAAGAAATTTTATGTTTGTGTTAAAAAAAAAGGTAAAAGTAAACAAAGTAAGAAGACTACTAGGGGGTTCTTCTTCCTTTTCTTCTTCCTCACCGCGATACCGCGCGTGTGCCGTGGAACGTAATCGCAAGGCGTGCGTAATACGTAAACGTGAGAAGCGCTTAAGCGTGTTCTCCATTGATGGAAAAAAAGAAAAATAAAAAAGGGCGATATATGAACGAACGTAGTCGCGACGATCCCGCTAACAGAAACCCCGATGACGACTGGAGTAGAAATTTCTTCCTTCTCTTGGTTGCCTGCCTGCCTGCCTGCCTGGCTGACGCACACAACTCGTCGAATGTGGTGAGGGAACATCGTCGTCGTCGTAGTCGCTCGTAGTCGCTCGTAGTCGTCGTAGTCGTAGTCGTCGTGTGGTGGCGTTGCTTCGAACCACCAGTAAAAGAGGGAGAGAGTGATCGAAGAGAACGGAAAAGAGGGAGAGAATCAAGTTACCCCCACTGTTAGGTCAACCCACACACTATCTTTCTCTCTCTCTCTCTCTTTCTTTCTCTCTTTTTCATTTTATCTTGTAGCGAGGACGAAAACAAGCTACCCACTTACTATTCCTGTACATCATATATAAGTATTGAAGTATTCATAAGTATTTAACTACTTAATTGTGTATCCTGAAATTTTGAGACTCCTACGTTTGAAAGTGTATTTTTTAAAAAGTAATTTACAGATATACACATATGTCGAATAATCTTTTGTATTCTAACATTTATCTTATCAAAAAATAAATTTTTCTTTGCGATAAGAATTACAGTGTTGATTGTATTATAATAAATAGAATTAAAAATTACTGTCGTGAGAGAAAAAGAAAGAGAGAGAAAATGAGAGAATGATCGAAGAAAACCAAGTTACCCCTACCGTAGAGTCAACCCACACACTCTTTTTCATTTTATCTTGTAGCCAGGACGAAAACAAGCTACCCACTTACTATTCTTGTACATCATCTATAAGTATTGAAGTATTCTTAAGTATTTAATTATTTAATTATGTATCCTGAAATTTAAACATTCGGACGTTTAAAACGGTGTAGTTTTTATAATGTCGAACGATCTTTTGTATTCTAACACTTATCTTGTTAAAAAAGAAATTTTTCTTTGTGATGAGAATAATAGCGTTGATTGTTATATGAGAAATTAAATTAGAAATTACTATTGTCGTGAAAGAGAGAGAATGATCAAAGAGAGTCAAGTTATCCCCACCCTAGGATCAATCCACTCACTACCTCTGTTTCGTTTCCTCTTATAACAAGGACGAAAACAAGTTATCTACTTATTATTCCTCTGTACATATTTATAAGTATTAAAGTATTCACAAGTATTTAACAACATAATTATGTATCCTGAAGTTTAATTACTCGGACATTTAAAAGTATGTTGTTTTTAAAAACTTACTCACAAAGAGATGTGTCGAACAATCTTTTATATTCTAACACTTATCTTATCAAAAAACAAATTTTTCTTTGTGATAAGAATTATAGTGTTGATTGTGGTATAATAAATTGAATTAAAAATTACTACTATCGTGAGAGAAAGAGAGAGAAAGAGGGGAAGAGAGAATGACCAAAGAGAGTCAAGTTATCCTCACCATAGGGTCGACCCACACACTATTTCTGTTTCATTTCCTTTTATAACCAAAACGAAAATAAGTTATCTACTTATTATTCTTGTACATATCAATAATATCTAACAATAAGTATTTAATTACTTATCCATATATATATAACGTGTATTTTAAAATGAATAATTTATAATATTCTATATATAAAACGATTTTGTTAAATAATTTACAAACAGATCGTATAACCAATTTATTTTATTAAAAAAAAAAAAAACAAAACAAAGTTTCCTTTTTGCGATAAGAGTTACGGGGTTGAGATGGTTGTACTAAAAACCGGTTGAAAAAATTGCAGAAACGCTTGAAAGAGAGTGGAAGGGAGAGAAGCTAACGCTTACACACATATACATATAACATGTGTCGTTTTGTTCTGGGAACTCTAAATTTATCGGTAGTTCGGTTTGACCGGGAGAAAACAGTGTGAGAGAGAAAAGGAGAGAAACTGTGAGAGAATGAAAGAGAAAGAGTGAGAAGGAACAACTCCCTCCAGCTGTGTCGTTACCACCTCCTTTACCACCCTATCCCACCCTATTACTCTCTCTCTCTTTCTCTCTCTCTTTCTTTTTCTTTCTCTCTTTCTATGTTTCTCTCTCAGGATGAAAACTGGCTACCCTTTTTCTTCTTTTACGCTTCCGAAGCCGAGTGGATCCGGCGTTGTTGAATATCCTCTGAATTATGCATGCATTCGAAATGCGTGCACACCGGGTATAAAGTATAGCTTGTAGTAGCTTCTGTAGCTTCAAACTCTCATCCCACACCACGTCTCTCAACGTGCGATTTAAAAAGCTTCTTCTCTCTCTCTCTTTCTCTTTCTCTCTCTTTTTCTCTTTCCACTACGGAAACTACGGTTTTCATCTCAAACGACTCGCTTTTCCAAGTGTAAAACATACCCCCACATATTATATACATATATGGTATATGTATTGTATATATACGTATATGTACATATTTCTCTATGAATACATATGTGTTCTATTCTGTAATAACGAAACGATTGAAAGTGACGTTTGATTTATCACAAAAGATTCATTCTCTTTTTCTATTTCTTTCATGGATATTTGTAAATTCACACGATCGAACTTTCGTCTCGTCTTTTTAATTAATGAACGGTGATGCCGCAAGAAAAAAAAAAATAGATAAAGATGAGAGAAAAAGGACCAAGATATTGTTTTTTTTTTTTTTTTATTTTGCCGACAGCAAAATCTTCTTGTCTTTGTTCGCTCGAGTACTTATTACTCGAGTAATAAGCAACTTTCGAGCTTTCAAGCTTCGAAAGAAAATAGAAGTAGCAGTAGAAGAGAGAGAGAGAGAGGATGAGTGAAATCGGGTCATTCTCGAATTCGTTTGTTCCATCTTTTTTATAATCTTAGAGAAATGCTAGCGAAGAGAGTATATACTTTCGTTAATTTATAAAATAAAGAAAATAATCAAGTCTGAAGAAAACCGACATAACTTTGAATGGATTATTAAACACACCTGTTCTATTTTATTTTATCTCTTTTTTATTTTTTTGTCTTATTTGAAATGCATACGTATGCATATTGATACGAACACGATTCGATCCTATTCGTAATGCACATGAACCGGTGACAAGAATAATAATAATAATAATAATAACAGTCATACGTGTCATTTGAAATATTGAGAAACATATTTTTTTCTCTTACGCTAGTTTTTAGCAATTCCTTTTTTTTTTTAATTACGTAGAAAAATTATTTCGTTCAAAAATAAAAGTATTTTTTTTTTTTGTAAGAGAATACGTTTGAGATAATACAGATACAAATTTAAAAATAATTTAAAAACGAATAATATATCGTTTACGATATTTTTCTAATCGTTGGCTCATATTACATTCTCATTTTTAATTGCTGTATTTTGTATAAGAAAATGTTTTTGGAATTTTTGTAAATAGAAAAATCTCCATGGAAAAATATATTTTCTGTTTCGATTTATAAAAAAGAAAAAAAAAGAAATTGTTTTTGTTTTTAAATATTAACGAATTGAGAATGTAAGTTATAAGAAGTATTTAATATCGAAATAAAAAAATCGATAATCAATGAACGGAATTAGTATGTATACTCATACGCCTATACATTTACATAGCTATGAAAGGTCAATGAACTCTGATGCTTTAAATTCTTCTTTTCCTTTTTTTTCCTTGATAATTAAGCAATTATGTACCGTAACTAAGAAGATAATCAACATTATTTTTATATTATACACAATAGGTTAAAAATAATTTATCTAAAAAATAAAATAAAATAAAATAAAAAAATATATATAACCGTATATACTTATTATTTATTTTTTTTTGAAACAACACTTATATAATAAAATATATTCGTATTTATTGCAAAATTTTAAAATTAATTTATCAACATATGTTTCACTTACGACAACGTAGAAACTCTGAATTTTGTTATCTGGAGATGAAAGAAATAACACAATGTTCGTGTATACTCAATCTACACTACAATGTATAATAAACGTATTCTCTTTATAATCTTATTAAGGAATCAATTAATCGAATAATAACAATAATACATATTATCTTATTTGAACGAGAACCAAGAAAAGATATGAAAACTGTTTAAGCCAATCCGAAAACGACAAACATATAACATCGATCTAATCTTCTCATTCGAAGTTACGTGCAATGTAAACGATTCAAAAATAATTCATACATACTTAAACGTATATTCAAATATATGTTGAATAAATATATGTAAGAAAAAATAAAGAGAAAAAGAAACAATAAGTGAAACGAACTATAATCGATACAACTATTTCAAGGTAATTAATATAGAGTCGTGTCTTTAAATTACACATTAACGTTATGTATTATCCATGACATAAATTGTAAGCTAATAATTAACGAATCCCCCCCCGTTGTAACATTACGAATAAAAATTATACGATCGTAATGAATGGAAAATTAAAAAACAGAACTCTCCTCTCTCTTCCTCTCCCTTTTGAACTACAAGCAAATAGAAAAAAAAAAATTATCTACCTTACATTAGATTTTAACGAGCTTCGTTCTTCGATAGAAAAGATCCTTCCTCGTATCCTCTTTTTCAAAACCGTACGAAAAAGCAATTATTTCTTTTTTATATTTCTTTACAATTGGGTACCAAAGAAAAAATATCGAAGTTTGATCAAACAGGGAGATAGAATGTCTTTTTTCCCTTTTTCTTTTTTACAAAAATAAAATTAAAGTAGAAAAAATAAGATACACCATATTATAACACCGTTGAACGAAACACCACCATCCAACCGAGGTATGATTTTGATAATTTTTTAAAGAACAGAGACTGAGACACGTGGTTTCGTGACGACCGGCGTCTCGATGCGTTGGGTTCGAACCTGGCAGTGTATGGTGGTCTCTTTATGAACTCTCTTTCTCTCTCTCTCTCTCTCTTTCCTTTCTCTTTCTCTTTCTCTCTTTCTTGCTTTACCACCCCGAGTATTCACTTTGAGTGAGTGAGAAAGAGAAAGAGAAAGAGATAACACGAGTCTCTCCTTCTTCCTCTCTCTCTTTCTCTTTTCTCTCTTCCTTCCAACCCGTACCCCCACTACTCCTCTTCCTACCCATTCTCTTCTTCTGTTGGCTCCCACCACACAGCTAAAACCCCCACCATCAAATCCAACTCATTCTTTCCCCTTTCGAACCCGATGGACGGTCATGGGGTTCCCGAGCACCAGACGGCTATCACAAAAAGGGACGTGCTATCGATCTCAAGGACCTCGTCCTAGGAGACCTTTTTTTTCTTCTCTTCCCAACCACTCTCCTACCCTCTTCTTACCCTCTCTTTCTTACCCCATAATACCCATCGTATTTACGTTCGATCGATCGACTTATTATACTATATCTTTCAGATTATTTTTCTTCTTCTTCTTCTTCTTCTTTTTATTTTTCGCAATGGGGTAGATATTTTTTTTCCTTCTTTCTTTAAATTTTAATATTAAATTTAACGAGACTGTTTGTAACGTTTCTTCGATCTCATGATGTTTGAAAACATGTATGTCTTTTTTCTCTTTTTTTTTAATAATTAAATGCAGATAACGGTTATTGATTTGGATTACAATTTAAATCCATTTTTAGATATTATATTTAAAAAAAAAATTATTAACAATTGTAATTGTTTTAAAGTGAAATATTAACGTCAGCAGAGTTTTAATTGAATATCGAAAATCGTTCATTTTAACTGATAGATTTATATGCGTTTAACGTTGATACGAAAAGTCTTACTTATCGATTATGCAGATTAAATGCATGCAAATCGATTTATACTGTATAGAAAGGTTCATAGATCGTAGGTGGTATTGAATTTCGAAATCCGATGAATAACTTTTAAGTCGGATAGTTTTGATATATAGTTTTACATAGAATAGTATTAGAAAGTTGTTTTAGAACCAAGAAATAGAAGTTGGATCTATGTACAAAGTGCGATAAAAATAGATTACAAAAGTCAAGTGTATGAAGAAGAAGAAGAAGAAAATGTTGAAGATATGTGTCGGCATCTATAGGAGGGTACGTTAACTATAAAATCGCATGATCAAACTTTGAATACCGAAAATGGTATCTATATATAATACCTGTTTGAATTTATTCATTAAATTCATTAATAATAATAAAACAATAATTTTCATATTGTGAATTACTCATGCACTCATAGAAATTTTGACTTATTATAAATACTATGATATAAAGTATTTCAAAAAGTATAATTAAATCTACCTAAAGTTAATTGAACCATCGTGCACACTTACCAGTAATATTTATAATCAATATTATTAATTATAAATCAAATTATAGTGAGAGAATGTTAATTAAGGCGTTGTTGGCTGGTCACGCGTTTACGTTTGCAGGTAATTTAAATATAATTATTAAAGTTTATTAAATTTCTCGCTAAAGTGGTGTATTTTTATTTCTTCGAATATTTTTTTGTAATTTTAATAATAAACAAAAATTTCTTTTAATTATTAACACAATTTTTTTATAACTTTTTTTGCATTATATGTTGTAACCAATCAACAATACGCTTTATATATATATATATAAAATTAATTAATGAAGGAAATGATATTTGTAGGTTTAGTTTTCTTACCCACACAAGTAGGCAGCTTATCGATGCTCTCGTTCCATTTTCCGTTCTTACACTCAAGTATTCTATTCTCTTTCCTCGTGTCGGGAAACACGCTGCCGGATTTACACGAGAATGTTCTTGACGTCACAGTATCATTCGATATATAGCTTCCGTTCGGTGCTGAAACGTTTGGACAGCGTAACACTGAAAACAATATTGCGATTCCCCTTTTATGTAAATACAAGATACTTATCGATATTGACTTTGCCAAGAGTTGTTGATCAAATCTAGCAATAAGAAATATTTCTCATTTTTAATAGAAGATATTTATACATTTCTACACTGATTATTTAACATGTAAGTAATTATAAAACTCATAGTATTTTATTCCTGTACTTTATGTATAATTGATAAAATTAATTAATTCAAGTTTTAAATTGACGATATGATAAAGTAATATTCAATAGAAAATAACAATTAATTACGAGTCGTTATTCGTAAAAATGATTTTTATTGATTACGATAAAAATTTTAGATGAATTATTAACCGAAAGGAATTTGAGTTAAATTTGTAACGCGTCGCGTTGGTAATTGAGTATTCGTCTATCCAGAAATATCCAATGCTATTTTTGGATAGAACAACCATACGTTTTGTAATCGTTTGTAGGATCTCTCTTAAAGCCAGTTATCCACTCGACGTGTTTGACTTTCATTTTAGTAGAGTATCAAACATAAGTAAATGTTCAAAGTTTAACAGTTAAATAAAACCTAGTGTTATTAAAAGATCATCGTAAAGATACATATATATATACAAACTGAAATGATTCATAGTTCAATCGATGAGTCGTAGACCGACCTTGATATTGTAGAAGGAATCCTCGAGCAGGATAAAGTCTTGTTGAGGCTATCAGGTCAAGGGTCACCAGGCTCGAATTAGAGATTATTGTAATGCCAGCAGCTACACCGCAACGTTCGAACAAAGTGTTTCCATTTTCTCGAATTCTAACTACGTCTATACAACTTCCATCCGACTCTGGACCTGCTCAAATAATTAAAAATACTATTGTAAATAGTTATTTCAAAAAATTATATTCGATTAAATAATTTTTAATTCATAATGATTTTAATAATAAAATTAATTAGATAAATGTTTTATTATAATATTAATAATATTTTATTATATTATATTAAAAATCATAAAATTTATTGTATGCATTGGGTTGTCCTATATCTTTCTTTTTCTTAATTAACTTTTTACAGTTAATACTTAATATTTAATATTATTTTACTATTATTAAAATACAGAAACAAACAAATATTTTATACTGAAAAATAATGAAAAAACTTATGTGTGTGAATGTGTGGGACGATTTAATATATGAAATATTTGTTTCGAATCAAGAAAATCTAATTTCATTATCATCTTACATATCAGAAACTTACTGCGAATACTTAGGTCGTGAAAAGTAAGTACTATCCTTTCACCCGGTGAGGATTTAAATGTCCAACCACAGGAATAACCTCCTGGATAATACAGTGGATATCCAGGTGACTTTAGATAACCTCCTTCAACCTCTTTGGGTATTTTTACTTCAACGTTGCAGTATTTACAAACCGCTATCTCTGGAAATCAATAATATTCATAATTATTATTTATACCCCATCAAAAATATAAAATGCAAAAATTTTTAAAATCAATCTTAACCACCACGACCATCACCATCACTTCTATAATTTGATCGATATTATTTATTAAATTAAATTACTATAAAGAGAGAGAAGGGGTGAGAAAGAGGTAGAATCGAAGAAGAAAAAAGGTTCTTTTGTTTAGAAAGATTCGCTTTAAAATGTGAATTATTAAATAAGGGATACGTCTGACAGAAGGTAATCTCCTTCAGGGTAGAAAGATCGACATCTGCGTCCGTTGCGGTCCATTTGTCGATCTAGAGCGTGACCGTACGATCCATTAGAACTGTGATGTCAGATTGGTACGAGTGGGGGTATAGGTTCGGGGGTGTCGACGGAGATGTCGTCGAGGTCTGTCCTTGCCCTACTTTCACTCGGAGAGTGCGCTGAAAGTGGGGCTTCTAAACAGGGGATCCGGGCCGATATCAGAGCACCGAAGAGGGGAAGTTTCTACCCTTCTACTCTTAACTAACCTCGGTAATTACACCAAATGGATAATTTTTAGTTGAAAATACATTTTATGTAATTATTTAAAACGTTGATAAATAATCTATCATTCATTTTCCTATTGTTATATTTTTTTCTTTTATGTTAACGGTATAGTAAGATACTTATTAAACGTTTATTTAAGAAATCATTTAGTAATATTTCATAATATTTTGTAAATTGACAATTGTATTTATAATCATTGAAATAGCGGTTGGATGCACCGTGAGAACAGTTTTCAAATAAAACCTAGGAGGAAATAAGTATCATAAAAAGTATTAAAAAAATGATAATAGCCAGGAATTTCTTATGAAAGGAACGTTGTAAGTATCTTAAAAATAATTTTTTTTTCCCACGTATTTTATTGATTCATTTTACTACCCGTATCGCGTCTATTCTCGTTTATTTCAAGTCATCGAGAAAACTCCCCTTAAAAGCTTCTCGTTATGTTAGCGATCACGTAGTTCACAATAAAGGAAATAAAATCGATTTGAATCTAGGAACGAATTTAACACAGACACAAAATAGACGAGACGTATCAATAGAAATCACTGAATCAGATGGGTTCGTTCGAATTCTTTTATCTAGTTATTTTTTTCTTCTTCTTCTTCTACTTTTATTTCCTCCTTTGCCCTTTCATTTTATTCTTCTCCTTTTTTATTTATTTATTTATTTTATTTCCATGACCTATAACGAGAAAAAAATGTCACGATGCTTTTCACGGAATTTCGGATAGTTCGTTCAAAGTGTTACATAGAAAATCCCTCCATAAGCTTTAGGGATTGGTAAATTGTCCCCATTTCTATTTTGCCAGTGTCCATTCATTTCGTACTTTGCTTTGCAGCTGTCCCCGATTTATCTCCGATTGGTCCGACGATAACGATCGAACGATATACCAACGATTCGAATCGCATTTTTCATTACCTTTGCTTTACGAATGAAATAGAATAGATTATGATATGCGTAAATGTGATTGTAAACACCTAATGTCACGTTTTAAACATTTCATTTACGATTAACAACAGAAATATCATTTTACGAAAGTTTTCGGTTAAACATTATACGTCGATTTATTTTCTATTTTCTATTTTTTTTCTTCCTCCCCTTCTTCTTTTCCTTCCCACTATCCTACTTCTCTCTCAACGAATAATAATTAATTTGTTGGAATAAAATAAAAGTATAAAGTTTTCAATCGAGCGTAGAATTTGTGAGAAAATTAGATAATTGGAATAAACAATGTGGCAGATACCACAGTTGCGGTTTAATTTTGTTACGTTGGTTATCGATTTTTAATATCACCTATAGTCGTCGTTATTGTCGTCATCAACACGTAAAACATATACACATATACGAGCATGCACACTATCTAATACACGGAAGAGTAATTACTCGTCAACGTCACGCAGATACATGGGTCAGGTCGTTGAGAATAATTATTCCTGTTGTATTAAAACGATGCACATCGATATTGTTGTACCATTTGCTTGAAACATATAATATTCGAGATAATAAATCTTTTCTCTCATATTGTATTATAATGAAATAAAAATAAAATAAAAGAAAAATATTTAAATGGGATAAAGTTTCGCAGGATAAACAAACTGTGTATCTCATTTTTTCTTTTTTACGGAAAAAAAACTAATACGACGATAAATCTTAACACGGATGTTAAATCATTACGTTCGTTCGATAAAAATTTAATAAAAAAAAAAGAAAACTACTTTCCTCGTATGGAATACTCACCAGGAACACAAGCGTATTTGAATCTTATAGCAGCGGGATGCCAATAAGCCGTTCCTGGGTGGTCGTAGCTCAAATTGTACCGACAATGATGTTGACCGGAACATCTGGAACAAACAATAAAAATAAATAAAAATAAATTTAAAAAAAGTAAGAAACAATTAGTTAGACGCAAAGAAGAATAATGCGTGTCAATGAATTATATATTTTCAAACCTTAAATAAGAATATAAATTATAAGTCATAAAAAAAAGTTAATTTCATCGTCAGGTGACATGGGAAATGATAGCGTAGGGGATATAAAAGGGATGTCCGTCGTTAGTCCTTCCAACGGATGTCAAAAAAAAAAAAGAAACAAAGAAAGAGCAAAACAAGTGCAACAGAACGGAAATAAAGGAACAAAAATCGCGATCCTGGTTGCTATCATTCGCATCGAACGAACACATTAATGCGAGCGTTGAGCTTAAATAAAGAAGGGGAATTCTTTGTTTTCACCCTCTCGCAAAGGGTTCGTCAACGTAGTTTCACCCTTCGATCCATCCCCCACCTCCTATTCATCCTATATTCCACGTTCGACCCTTTCCTGCTTCGTCGATTTTATCGTTTCTCTCTCTCTCTCTCTCTCATAGTCTCCCCCTTTTGTTTTTTTTCTTCTTTTTTTTCCACTGGAAAATAAAATAGCTTTCTTTTTTCTCTTGCATCCCCGGGCATGCTACAAATTCTTATGAATTTTTTAAATCAACCCTCCTTTCCTCTCTCCATCCGTCTTTTTCTTTTTTCTTCTTCCGAACGGAATTAAAGAAAATTGTCTTTTTTTTTTTCTTTGATAACGAATTTGCTACAACAACGTGTTACCAGAAACAAATCGTAAATCTTTTCTACTTTTTCTTCTACTACTACTATTATTATTATTACTAACGTTATAGTATTCATTGCTTTTCCTATTTTTCTTTTAGAGCATTTGAGAATTTATTTACCTGTCTCTGGTTAATATTGCATTTTCGTAACTGTTTTCTAAGAAAATAATGTCTATAAGTAAACGTTATAAATTCACGATTCGCATAACTTTTTAAATAAATATCACATCTGGCGTTTTGTTGAAATAAATACTAAACGCGAGAGTTCTTAGAAAATTTTACTTTCAACTTCTTACGAAATTTCATTTTTCATTTTCATTCCGTTCCTTTCTTAGTTTTTATTTTTATTCTTTTTCTATTTTTTTTTTTTTATCTAATAAAAATTGTATTAAGTTTTTAATCTTGCTATTAGAAAAATAAGATCTCGATGAGAAGATGAGAAGTAGTGTTCCCTTTTTTGTTGATTTATTTCTTTTCTAATGCACAGTCAGTCAGTCGATTTGCGTCATTTTTCAATTGACCTTCGGTAACTTGAAACCTCCCTTCGACAGAAGCAATTAAAGCACTTCGACATCAAAGCTGTGATTTGATCCACCCTCTTGGTTGTGCATCCGAGACGCAATAAGCGTTTCTCAAGTGGAGTTTCTCATATCGAGTCCTTGTTCAAGATTGGATATGAAACGAAGATTATTTGTGCGTGGATATACGATTAATGGAATATCGAAGAGAAATAAATAATAAAAAATAAAAATAAGAAAAAAAATAGAATGACGTATTTTTATTTATCAAGGATCATTGACAATAAAGATCCATCGGTATACCTTTCATCATATTTTTATCATTATATTTTTCATTATGATTGTAATTAAAGTTACTTAATTAGATTTTCACGAGAAAGTGTAATACGTATTACAATAGTTTCATAAAAATAAATAATTGTCCAAATATGACAATAATAATAATAATAATAATAATGATAATTATTTTTTAATAATAGATACAATAATTCACTTAAGGATCGATCTATCGATGGTTTTTCGATCTTCTATTATTTTGCCAAAATAAAAAAGACAAATAGAACGAACAAAGTCTTACTATATCGTAAATTAATATCAATAAATTTTAAAAGTAGAGAGTTGTGTGTGTGTGTGCAAAATAAATTCGAGACAATTTAGATCGGTGATAAAAGTAAAATATAAGTTTCCCTTTTGAAACGTTTTCTCTGTGGTTTCTAACTGTCCAACCGTAATCGAATATTCTCATTACTCTCTCTTTCTTCGCGCGGTCATCGAGTGTTTCGAAATACTGTATTAAAAAAAGAAAAGGAAAGAAAATAAGCTTACTTTCGGTTGAAGGAAGCCCTAACGTCCAAAAGATTATGTTCGTCTTCTTCCTCGTCTTTGATATAATTTCCACGTAATTTTCTAGCGTTGTCCTTTAAGCTTGAACAATTACCACCAAATTTAAATTTCTTCTTTTTCTTGGCGATCAACATATGAGATTGATATCCACAAATTTCCGTATTATTTGGTTGATACTCAGCTTCCAATACGAATAAAAATGCTTTTAACGATCTACAAGTTAAACGCAATACTCTATCGGAACATTGTTCTTCATCAACGATTTCCATATTTCCTGATGACAATTTAACAGCTTTGACAGTTCGGGTAAAAGATGACGTATGATTATTATTCGTCGGTACGATAATTCGACAAATACCAAGTTCCGTCAATTGTCCTAAAAATGTTAGAAGAAGAACAAGTGGTAGTATAATAACGTTGGGAATAGTTCTTCTAACCAAACCCATGACTGATCATTTCACGAGGATATTCCTCGCTCATAAGCTTACTTCTCAAGGATCTTTTTCTTAAAATTAGCCCTCTAGAAAGATCTTAAGGGAGAGGGGGTTAGTCGAGTGTTTTACCGATAACGTGCTCGTTAAATATTCTTCTTTCTTCTTTTTATTCTCTCTTCTTTATTTTTTTAAAATTTATTTCTTCTATCCAATTTGGAAGCACTGCGTGTGCGTGTGCGTCAAGAAGAGATAGACAATTTTTCTTTTGGTTCACCACTTTATTCTTTTATTTTTACACACACTCGAGTACCTCTCTCTCTCTCTCTCTCTCTCTGTCTGTCTTTTATTTATTTTCTTATTTTCTTTATGTCAAACAAGATCGTTGAACCCTTTTCTCTTCGTATCCATACGTCTCCATTCGTGGGAACCAATGTTTCTTGCGACCGTGTTTTACCGTACGATCGATCGGATCAATGATTTTTGTATCAAACTATTCTCTAAACACAACGACGAAATATTATTTATTTTTTTGTTTATTGAAAAAAACAAACGTTATCATTTATAATGTTCGATAGATCTAATGCACTTTTCTTTTTCTTTTGTTTTTGAAAATCAAGAAATCTTATAAAATAACGCGTACGAATATGACGATACATCCTCGTGGAAAGTCGTATTGAGAATAACGATTTGTTTAGGTACGTCGAGATATATGATAAATAGAAAATGGATTCGTGATATACGATAGGACTAAATAAATAAACGATTAAACCCATTGAGTAGCATCATTGTGCTATTGTCACGTGTTACCTCACGATCGTTAATTAAATAACTAAACAATATTCATCGATTTGATTTAATACTTGAATTAATATTTTTTCATAAATGAATTTTTTTGAAAATTATTCCTCTTTCTTTTTATTTTGACAAATAAATTTTTCGGAAAATTATTTTTCTCTCTCTTTTCATTTCCACAAATAAATCATGTCGTTTTAATAATTATCTTTCTCTCTACGAATAAAAAATGATATTCTTTTATAAATAATAATTTTGTGTTCGAGAAAGAAGAGAAATATTTCGAACCGATCGAACGTATCTCCTGTCGGAATAATCACAGAACGACTGACACGAAAATCGTCCAAACTTCAGAATTATTTTCCAATCGAATTCTCTCTCTCTCTCTCTCTATCTTTGGCTTTTAGCTCGTACTCCTTTATTTTCGGCATGCGTGGTAAGATTTTAACGAGTGTTTCGCTAACTTAACGAGTATCTTCTCCCGTCTAACCGTTGTGGTTTGTTGGTACAGAGAAGAGGAGAGGCCTCCTTGGTGGGGGCGATCAATTGGTTACGTTCAATTTCCCACACGGTTTTTCAAAGAAAGAAGAAGAGAGAGAGAGAGAGAGAGAGAAAGAAAGAGAGATACTTTCAAATGTATATTTTCTGTATATCTTTCTTTTTCTCTCCTTTCGTCCCTTTCTTTCCTCTCTTCGTTCGTTCGAATTCTTTCGTTCCAAGGACGTGATCTAGAATAGATCGAAGTATATATACATAAATATGTATGACCTCTTCGAACGTATCTTCTCAAGAAATGCCTCTCTCTCTCTCTCTCTCTCTCTCTCTCTCTCTCTTTTTATTACCTTCTTTTCTTCTCTAATTCTTTTTCGTCTTTTTTCTGTAAAAATAAAATTCTTCTTTCCTTCCTTTCTTTTTTTATTATCCCTTGATCAAATATTTTTCAATTGATTGATTTCTTTTTTCTCTCTTATCGATCTTCGATGTTTTATTTTTTTTCTTTCTAATATCTCATAATAATATCAGTCATCTCGATCATTATTATCTACGATCAGTCTTTCTTAACCACGTGATTGTCCTACGGTTTCCCTCCGAACCGTTCCGCCAAATTTCAAATTAATATCAAACACTTTTACGTGTTTCGTTCCACCGCTTATTCTCATCCTCTGATATTTCACTCTATTTTTCTCTTTTATTTTTTTTCTTTCCCCTTTTTTACTTCGTCGTACAAGAAATTACGATCTCGAGGATTAACGAATCTTACAATCTCATTCTCAACCGGACGAATAAATCGTGAGATTCGTTTCACAAATTAACCGAGTAATATCCATATTTCCTTGATTATTATTACTAAATCAACAAACTCTTTCTCTCTTTCTATATTTTCATTTATCATTCCTGACCACACTTCTCTTATTCTTACGTATTTATTTCAACACCGGTTATATATGTGTATATATGATCGATGAATAAATTCTTCTATTCTCCAATGGGGTTTATTAATCTTGTATCACCCACGTGTTAGTCGTAAATAAAAACCAGTAAACAAATTGAAATCACAAATAGCCGAATATGATAATAATACGCGAGAAGAAATATTTTCTTTAGAGTTTAATTCCCAATGGTGGTTATATAGTTTTTCGATGAAATTTTTCGCAACATCTCCATTCATTACACTATTTTCTCTCATTCTTATTCATTTATCATTTCGCGTGACACACGCGCTAACACCCGAGCACTCGCGTTGGCTGATCGTCCTGGTGTGTGCTGCGATTCGTTGCGTTGCTTACCACCGATCCCACTTCTCCAATATGATGTATCTTTTTCTCACTCACACTTGTTCACCTTCTCGCTCATTCTCGTTCTATTTTACTATCATCGTAGTCTCTTTCTCTTTCTCTCTCTCTCTCTTTCTTAGCTGTGTTCGATGGTAGGTAGTAGAAACGTTTGTGGGTATTCACCGGAAGCAACGGTAGCTTTAGAAACAGGGACCACCCTTCTCGCGAGCACGTGTACACGTATTATACACGTTTAGTTGGCAGGAGGGATGAAGGAAAGAAGGAGAGAAGAGAAGTGGAGAGAAGAGGACAGTGGAGAATTGAGTTAGGGGCAGTCCACGCTGGTTTCTAACCCTCCTCGTAGGGTAGCTTCGTACCACGTTGTCCTTTTTTCCCCCTTAACTTTCCATTTTACCCCGCCTCGATTTTCCCTCCTAATCTCGCACGTGTTCCCTCTCCTGTCCCTTCTAGTCCCCCTACCACCCTACCCCGCCCTCTTGTCACTTCACCCCTCTCATCCTTTATCTTTTCACGGATCGACGCCAATCTTACCAGCTGCTCTCTTCTCGAAATTTCACATTTTCATGTACCTTCTGGTTATTCTCTTCTTTGTTACAAGCATATACCAACCGAAATTGGAACAGATGAAAAACAAGGATAATACTCTAATTTTTTTTCTTTTATGATTTTTTTCTTTTTTCTTGTTAGTTTTCTAGGAAAAAGAAATTTGGCAAGCTATTACATATATATATACATTAAAATACTCCATAACGTGTGTTTGACGGATTGGAAGAAAAAAATTAGTTGGGCTTTGAGCAAAAATCTCAAGTTTCCAATTGGCTGAATGCTGGAGATGTTCCAAAAGTGGTTAGCCATTGTTACCGTGATATCTTCCGCTCTAACCATTGTCCTTAACAAGAGTACTCTCTTCCGTAGTTTCGAAAGATAGAAGAAGATGAGAGAAAAGTTGGTGTCCTGCAATCGGCTATTGTCGTTGGCACGTGGGTAACCAGAGTATTGGCAATGCATCTGCGTCGATGATTTAGCAGCCAGGAAGTACCCACATTTCTTGTTCCTGTCATCAATCTATACTGCCCTACCTTCTCCCCTCCCCAAATACTCATTGTTCTTCGAATCAAGAGATTTTATTTCTAAAGATTTAGACGATAACATCTGCGTGAAAGTCTCATAAGCATGCGCATATGTATACGCGTTATTAAGAAACGCATTGAAATTCCATCTGTTAGGCGAGATTCGATATTAGTGTCCCATAGGTATTATTATCCTCAAATTTCTAGATCACGATCTTGATTCATCGTATCTCACGAATATTTCATAATATTTTATATTCTTGTAATGTATTATACATGCGTGTTTCGTGTATTTGTTTGTGTGTGTGTTCTGTATATGTATATGCGAATCTGTAGTTTAGAACGAGAACATTTATTTATTATTATTACGAGTATCATCTTTCATACTTTAGGTCCTTGATTGATATTCGTAATCGATACCAGGAGAAAGTTATCAGAGACTACTGAAGTTACATATATTATGTTTTGTTCCGCGTCTTTCGATTAGTATGTGCATAGATAATTTATTTTTAAAAATTTGAGAAAAATACCATTGTCAAGGTATACGTTAATGTAAGTATGTATATGTGAGTTTACGGAATGGATATTACATTGTTAAGGTTTCTTTCTTATTTCTAGTGACCTTTCATAGTTCTGTTGCACTTATATATGGTATTCCGATCGATATATATATATATATATTTATAAACATTAAAAATATACTCGATGAGATACAATATCGGTGAAAATTATTCTTTTATCAAGTATAAAAATATATTAAAAGAAAATTAATTTTACTAGTGACGACTGACGATAAAAATATTTCAATTTTGTAGAGGAGTAATTTTGACAGAATTATTGACGCGATAAGAAAAAGAAAAAGAAATATTCAATTAATATATTGAAAATACATTTTGCATAAATAGAAAATTTTCTTCGATGAATCGATATACTCGGATTGGACGTTATCGTTCATTTTGTTGAACGAACAATTGATTTTCTATAGAAATAAAGCTAAATTTTTATTATTTTGAAAGATGGTCAAATAATATTGACCAGTAATGTGTCTTTACGCGAATAAAGTATGCATTTGAATGAAATAATTGTCGGTTAGATTGTAACAATTAAATTTGAAAATGTGCGATAAAAATTATCGTCGAATAGGTCATAAACTGTATACGGTAAATGACTAATAGACTATTTAGAGTTGGGCCTGGTTTAACCCACTTTGCATAGTCATTAGACGACGACGACATACGATTTGTGTGCGATCGATAGGCAATTTCAAAGTTAAATGAAAAAGAATCGTATCCGGTAGGAAGTAGGTCTGGTGCCAACAACTCACTAACATTTCTCACCCCGATCATGCCAAGGAAACGTGGATAAATAACGAAATTAATACTTATTTAGAATTAGAACGACATGTGCTATCGTTTACGGCTCGTTGATTTAGTTAATTCGTATTTTAACTTTAAGTCATATTGGTTTCTCTAATTTGTCCTCGAAATAACTCATTTATCCCTCCAGTTAATGGTTTCATATATTTCTTTTTTTTCCTTATCGATTCTAACGAATTACCAGACACTTAAAGTAATTGAAGGTTTAAAATAAAAAAGAAAATTCATAATTTTTTTAAGGTATCGGTTAATTTTTTCAACTTCGCGATAAACCATTGTACTACTAAATGTGAAATATTTCGAGCGAAAATCTTTCTCTGCTATTTCCACAATTATTATTATTATTATTATTATTATTATTATTATCGTTATTTATTCGTGCATTCTTTAAAATTCCACATATGACGCGTTTATTAAAGTTTGCTCTTGTTAGGCTTATAAATTATTTCGAAGGTTCTCCATTGGCTCGAAAAAATCCTCGTCACTCTATAATAGGATTAAGTATTACGCTAAAGCTCCTAAGTACGTGGTCGTTGGTTCTTGCATAATCCACCCTCGTTCACGTTACCGTCTGGCAAACCTCTGTGTTTTCTTTTATTCCTATATATTAGTTTCAGTTAGAGAATGAACAAAAAAAAAATAAGAAAGAGAGAGAGAGAGAGAAAGAAAAAGATAGAAGAGGGTTTTAAATTGTTTTGACATCTTCTCGACTATATTTATCGTACGAATCTAATCTTCTCTGCAGTTTCTTACCCATTTCGTAAGATAATCAAAAACTATTTTCATCGAGGGTCTATCCCTCTTCTTCTCTACCCCTTTTTGCCATTAAATAATTCAAGGAATTTACGATACCGATTTCATCAATATTTTTTTCTTTTATATCTAACGAAACATATTCGACCAATGAACAAAAAACCAATTCACGCATAAAACGTTAACGTTTGACCTCGATATTTCGTTTTTTTTGGTATGCCAGTGGGATGCATAGAATTATATTAATTTATAAATAATTATTTATAATAATTACTACTTACGTGTGTGGGAGTATATTATTAGAAATTAGTAGATTCCTACACTATCGACAAAATGATTAGAAAGTATTGATGCGTTTAACCCAATGCATATGGGGTTTCTATTTAACCGTTCACGTGTATTGCAGTTTACGACGTTACCTTTTTTTTTTAAATAAACATTTATTATATATTTGCTATATCTTTGTGTTGTTTTTTTTTCTTTTCTATCGATGATGAACGGTTTTATTCAATTACAATAATATTTATTATCGAATACGATAAATCGTATTTAAGAATGAATAATAATAACAATGATATTAACAGTGATTAATAACAATGACAATGATTATGATGATGATGATGATGATGATTTTCATGTGACATCAATAATATAACAATAATAATAATAATAAAGATAACGATGATAATAAAAAAATGAATAAAAATATAATTTGAACAATTTAACGATAGAAGAATAACAATAGAATAAATTGTTTAAACACGCAACCGAGCAACAAACAAATAAAAACAAATTATACACATACTCTTACACGTGTGTACGTATTATATACATTATGTATACATATATAATTATATGTATATATATGTTATTCTATATGCACGTGCGTATGTATGTATTCGTATATTAATGAAGAATTTATTTCTCTTTCTCTTTTTATTAGCGATTAAGAATTTAATATGCGTACGTTTGTGTATGCGTGTATGTGTGTAAGTGTGTATATGTGTGTTTGTATTTTCACATAAGTATTATATATTTCACAGCGTATTAATATTGGCGAATCCTTAATTAAATATACGTATAATACATATATACGCGTTCTCTCGGCACTTTGAATATTTAGCACGATGCGTTGTAATCTTCTCTCGTTCTTTTTTTTTTGTTCTTTTATTTATTTTTTTTATTTTTCCTTATTATATATTTCAATATTTTCATTTTTAATTCATTTTCTTCACTTTCTACTTTTTTTTTTGTCTCTTTTCTTTATTTTCTTTTTTTTTATTTTTCTTCTTTAATAAGTAATCCTCCATTAGTTTTGGATTCTGCTGTAAAATAGGGAAGTGGTTTATGAAATGCATATATGAACGGGGGAGGGAGGGAGGGATAATATATATATGAAGTAGCTTATCTCATTTTAGTGTATGTACAACGTGTTGTTAACTTTACGATTAATTACAATTATCATATGACAACACAATAATAATTATAATAATCTCTATTACTATATCGATCAGGTTAAATTTTTTTTTGTTTTTTTTTTTGTTTTCATTTTCTCGGATGAATATTTTTTGATGTTTTTCTTATTTATTTTTGTTCATTTAAATCGTTGATAAAATTTGTCGTAATTTTGTGTTTATGTTTTAGGTTTATTTCTTTCCATAATCGGTTCGCAATTTTTGCGGTAAATCTCATTTCGTTCATCTTCTTCTTCTTCTTCTTCTTCTATTCTTCTTGTTTTTCTTTTAAGGAATCACGTGAAAACGATATTATGAAAGGGGAAACGAAGAAAAGAAAAAGCAGGCAGGGAGGAAAACGAAGTGCTTATTTATTCGCGTTTATTATTCCGAAGTTGGAACACGGTTGATTCATTTTTGTTGTTCTTGTTTTAAATCAAGTTAAAAACGAGAGTTATTTTTTTATTTTCTTGTGTAATGTGGTGTTAACGGAAGCATATATTTTTGTTGTTCGGGAAAATCTGAACGAATTAATAATATCGAGAGATTATATTAGAGTTATTATTACTCTTTGTTATATTTTCTTTTTCCTTTTTTTCTCATGCTTGATTTTTCTAATATTTCTAATAACTTTCGTATCTCTCGTTCGTTCATTTATTTATTTATTTATTTGTTTGTTTGTTTGTTTGTTTGTTACGGAAAAGCTGTAAGGCATTGTCGGATATGTCGGCTGAGTTTGTTTTTCTCAATTATTTTTTCATCAGTATTTTATTATTACTATTATTAATATTAATTACTTATATTATTAGTATATAGTTATAATTATCATTATAATTATTATAATTATTAATATTACTATTATTATTATTATTATATTGTTATTATTATTAGGGCCTGAGAAAGAGACGATTTTTCTTAGAGTTTCACGAAAAGTACCTCTTTCTTTCTTTTCTATTATTTCGTCTTTTTCGTCATGAATTTTTTTGGATTATGCGTGGACATATTTCGTGTAGGCAGCTTTAGAAAAATATATCCTCAGTTTTTTTTTTTTAGCTAAACGTCGATTGTTTTTCTTAGTTGGTAGTACCCAACACTCGTGAAGAACCCAAAAAATTGTTTACCTCTTCCTTCGTCGTAATTATTATTTTTAATCATTGGTTTCTTAAAATCTCACGCGTTTGTAGTATCGGTGCATATTTTATTTTATTTGTATGAAATAAGAAAATAAGAAAATATATATAAAAAAAAAATAATCAAATATATATGTCAGAAGAAGGATAAAATTAGTGCGTACGTGTATGGGGGTGGGTAATTGAGTATTGGTTTTGTATTGTGTTACGTGTTCGTTAAGTTAACAATGCTTCTCTTCTCTATTTTCTTTTCCTTTTTTATATAATTTTTTCTTTTTCTTTGACTTTCCTCCCGTTACCCGTTACCCCTTTTCCATGGTTTATCTCATTTTCTATCTTTTTCTATTTCAATTATCTTCCCTTATTACTTGTCCCTGTTTTCTTCTATTTCTTCTTATTCTTATTCTTGTTTTCTACTTCTTTAATCAATAATTTCTTAGTATTTGTGATAAAACCATGAAATATACAACACGTAATTAATTGATTATTAATCAGGAACAAAATTTTTGTGTAATTTTTGTTTGTTTTCGTAATTTGCGTTTATTTAATATCGTATTTTCGTTATTATTTTCTTCGTTTATATTATCGTAATTAAACTTGTACATACATTGATCATACCGCGGCGAATTGCATGTTACGTATTATTATTATTATTATTTCTTTTTAATTTTAGTTTCCTTCGAAATTTTATTCTTTTTTTTTCATTTTGGCACATTTAGCAGATTTGTCCTTTACCACCTCCTCGCGTAATTGTCTAAAGTAATTGCTAAATATTATACGTTGCTTAAATCCTTCTTCTTCTTTTTCTTCTTCATAATTTTTTTCCTTTTTTTTTTTACGTTTTAATCCTATACATACATGAATATTTTTGTTTTCTTGTTGGTTGTTGTTGTTTATTATTTTTTTTTATTTTTTGTAACATCTCCCTCCTTTCGTATTCATTGTAATTACTTTTTTTTTTTCGCAATCGCGATACACATACAAGCATGATACATACAATCATGGAAGAAATTACCAACGATTGATAATTGTTTAGATTTTAATACTTGCATTCGTACAAATGAAAAAGAAAAATCCCCCTATTCTTCTATTTATTTAACACTTTGACTGCCATTCCGAATTAACTTGTTTAGCTTAGGACACCACGACAGTATTTTACGATACAAGATTTCATAGAAATTAATCTTTTATTTTCGATGTTCCGAATAAAAATATTTAATCGTTCAAATGCACTTTTTATCTCAAATTATATTCTAATAACGCTGTAATATTTTTTAAATACGCCAACTGTAAATTTTCATTCAACTTTTTACAATTTAAGTAGTTTAAATGACCAACATGACAGTCAAAGTGTTAAATGAAAAATGAGAGAGAAGAAAATTAAAATAATAATAATAAAAAAAAAAAAAAACAAGAAAAGAGAGAGAAAAAAATAATCTTTGACAATCGTTAGCAATTTCTTCTGCATCGAAGGTCACACAGGCTTTTTCAGCTAAATATACATAAGTTTAATATACGCTTCTAAATAACAGCTCTTTGAAAATATCCTTTTGCATTTCTTTTTATCATATGTATATATAATCTCTCTTTTTTTTTCCTTTTTTTTTCCTTTTTTGTTTATTAATATTATTAATATTATTATTATTATTATTATTACTATTAATATTATATTATTAATATTATTATTATTATTTTCTTTCGGCCGTCACAGAGTACACGCGCGTAAACACATAGCGAGCGCGAACGCATTGATAGGTACAGTTTTGCAATTCCACTACAATAATAATCATATAATATACATATACATACATATACATACATATATATATGCATACTTTGTTAATTCTCAACAATTCCCATAATAAGTCTGTATTAGTTATTGTTGTTGTTGTTGTTGTTGTGGTTGATGTTTCATTTTTACTGTTGTTCTTACGATTTACGATAAGCATGATCACACCGATTAGTATCATTCTACCAGTCCCTCGATACTTCGAACATCTTTTAACTAACTGATAACACACATACCTTCTTGGCAATCATAAATAATTATCAACCTTTCTCGCGTGATAATTATCAACTCCGGATATAATAATGAAATATTAAAGTTAATGAAATATCGAAGCTTAGAAAGCGCGATAGGATCATAGATTTTTGTTTGTTTGTACGTTTTAATTTTCGTAGTTACATTTGTTATAATCAGGTAAGTTACTTTATCGTACTTTTATATACGAATAAATCGTCTCCCAATGTGAAATGATTATTTTTCTTTGTATTTTTTTTTACTCTCATATTTGTTAGATCGATGCGTTATCTACGTAGGTTTCGAAGGACATAACACAAGGGTTTTTATTTCATACATACATTAAACGTACCACCCATATGTATGTTTACACATACACATACACACATACACACACACGAACTTCCTCTTTCTCTTTATTTTTCTTTCTTTTTGTTTTTATTTCTTCTTCTTTAGTCTAGTCGGCCATTCGCCTCGTTATCGACTTTCTAAAATTAATATCCGCTTTACCAATGACGTAGAAATCGTGTTACAGTACGTCCTTAACGTCTACGACAACGTGTTTCTCAAACGACTCGTTTACCGCTATCTCAGCTCATCATCTTATTACATAAAACGTTCAAACGCATTCCACTATTAGCGAGTTTCAAGGAAACTCACCTTTTCTTATTTGAATTTATTACATATACAATATTTCTTATCTTTTCTCATCAATATTATATATATATTTTTATTTAGGATATATAATTATATGAGAAAAAGAAACTCAGGTTTTATTTTTGTTTAAAGCTTATTTAAAATTTTCATCAAATAAATCTCTTTGAATAATTATTATCATTTAAGATATTTAAATAATATAAGATAAATATAAAATCAATAAGATTCGTTTTAGGTGTCCTTCGAAACATCGATATTTCGCATAAATCTAATCGAAATGAACGATTTAATATTCCAATGAAGATTTTCATATTTTGACTATGATCAAAGTGATTTAATTCGAAACGATTAACGATTTATCGTTATCAAAATGACGTAATTAAGTATATATATATATTTATAGTATGTCTAACACGAAAGAGACCTCTTCTTCTAAATAGTTTGGCACAGTTCACGAGTCTCTCTCTCTCTCTCTTTCTCTTTCTCTTTATCTTTCTTTCTCTGTTCATATATTTTCTTTAATCAATCGTTAATCCAAGTATTTCATTAGTCATCAGAATAACATACAGTAGGATAGAATTGATCAGAAAGATCCATCACTAATTGTAAGTTTATTTAAACCCGGATTCTCTCTTAAAGTTTCCAGTTTTTCTATTCATCAGGGTCAAGAAGCCTCGATTTAACTTAACAGTGTAACCGGTACTTTGTAACCTCGATTCGGTTTGACAACGACTATGGCAAATAAATCCTTTGTTTTTTGTTTTCCTTTTAAAACTGGCTTAATTCAAACTATTAAAAAACATTTCGCCGATCACAGATTCCTTCTTATCTTCTCAATAATCTTCATCTTCTTCTCTTTGTTTCTTAGATTTTGTATATTTTATTTTTCTTCAATTAAATGGTTCCCACCACCAGGGCCAGGTCGAGAAACGACCGATCGAAAACTCGGTCACGAATTGAGAATAAAAATCGATGTTCTTGTTTGTAAATATATTTAAATCGTTTTGTTTGAATGGCATGATCTTCTTAGTTAGAACTTGATTCTCATTCACGGCCGATTTTCGACATCGTTAGGTAACCTCCTCTTAAATTATGGCGGTTCCGGCTCGGAGGTAGGGGACTCCTGCTACGCCTCCAGGAAGATCAATGCCGTTGGTTTTGGTTCGAGGTTACTCTTCTTTGCTTCTACCACCAAAAACTCGATTTCGTTTCTATCACGTCGCGCGAATGATTCTGCTATCAATCTAGCTACTTCTTGATGATGCAATCCTGTTTGATTTAAAAACAAAAACAATTTTTATTTCCTTTACTAATTTATATTCTCAATTTATTTTTTTTTAATTTATTGTAAGTTAAAAAATAAATAAATAAATAAATAAATAATGCTTTATTTACCTTCTACTTTGTGACCGTCGACCTCGAGAATAAGTTGACCGACTTCCAGACCACCAGCTTCGTAAGCAGCTCCGTTATCCTATGGTTTTGTTAAAGGTCACTCTTTAATATTTATTCAATATTAATTAATTAGCAATTAGAAATATATAGAAAATAATTATTAATTCTCTTTCTTCAATAATAATATATGAAATTAAAAACACGCTTTTACTTTTATTGTAATTGAAAGATTTAAAAATTATAATCAATTATTAATTTAATAATAACAATATTCTCATCACTCAAAAGTATTAGGAGGTTAATTTAGTTTCCGCCCGCAAATGTTAGATGGCAATGTAAACAGTTCTAAGAAGTCATTACTAGCGAAACAGGTAGTTTGTGTTAATTTCGACATTTCTCGATAACATTCAGTCAGCATACACAATTATTTTCCTAAACAACAATCTCTTTTGCTTTGTTTAAAATGGAACGCGATAAAGTGTTTTTTCGACATGTGCTTTTGCACTATTTTGATTTAAAAAAAAGTGTAGCAGAAGTTCATCGATTACTTGAAGAAGCTTATGGTGATCGAGCTCCATCACATACAACATGTAAAGAGTGGTATAGACGATTCAAAAGTAATGATTTTGATGTCAATGACAAACCACGCTCAGGACAGCCGAAAAAATTCCCAGACGATGAATTGCTAGCATTATTGCATGAAAACTCAGCTCGAACGTTACAAGAACTTGGAAACGAGCTAGGAGTTACTAAAGCAGCTGTTTCCAAACGTTTACACGCCATGGGAAAGATCCAAAAAGAAGGAAGATGGGTACCACATGAATTGTCTGAAAGTGCCATTCACAACCGTTTCAATATCACGGTTTCGTTGCTTGCCAGGCAAAAAAAGAAGAGTTTTCTGTGGCGTATTGTGACTGGCGATGAAAAGTGGATCTACTACGACAATCCCAAACGCAAAAAATCATGGGTAGACCCAGGACAACCATCAACATCGCAGCCAAAACGGAACATCCACGGTCATAAGGTAATGCTTTGCATTTAGTGGGATCAACAAGGAGTGCTGTACTACGAACTGCTGAAACCAAACGAAACTGTTACTGCCGATGTCTACAAATGTCAATTGAACAAATTGAATGATGAGCTGTTGCGAAAAAGACCAGCAATAGCGAGTAACAGGCGCAAAGTTATTCTCTTACACGATAACGCTCGGCCACATACTGGAAAAACCGTCAAAGAAACACTGACGCAGCTCGAATGGGAAACTCTTCCTCACCCAGCGTACTCACCAGACATAGCGCCTTCTGATTACCACTTATTCAGATCGATGCAGCACGGCTTGAGTGGTACACGCTTCCGAAATGTTGAAGAAGTGCGAAAATGGGTGGACGAATGGATTGCTTCGAAACAAACATCGTTTTATCGAGATGGTATCGCCCAGTTGCCAGAAAGATGGCAAAAAGTTGTTGAAAATAATGGAAAATACTTTCATTGAAATAATTTGAACAAATTCTTTACAATAAATGCTTTTTCTTAGTATTTTTTGGGCGGAAACTAAGTTAACCACCTAATATTTACTATTAACATTACAGTATACGAATTTTATTATGTAATACTTCAATAATATAAAATTTCTCGATCGAAACATTTATTATGTCAAAGTAAATGAATATTATTATTGTATACAAGATATAATTATAAACGATAAAATACTAACGTGAATATTAATGATCCTCGGTAAAGGATGTTTCGTATTAGCACCACCCTCGATCGCTATACCCAAAATTGATTTAGTTTTCTTCACAGTGATTCTAAGATTTCCTTGATGATCCGGTACAACTAAAGCACCATCCTCATCTCTTCTATCGGACATCTCGCTTCTGGTTAATCTTTGAGCACTGTGATGTCTTCTAGGTGGTCCACCTGGTCCTCCACTTCCGGTAACAGAACCTCCACCGGAACCACCCTCCTCGAGTAATTGTGCTTCTTGCATATCGAAGCTTCGCGAGAGTTTGTGCGCGAGTTCCTGAAACGTTCAGAACTCGGATCGCACGCTAGTCAAACTTTCTTCGTAATTTTGGCTTTTTTTTTTATTCAAACATTCTCCCCGACTCACGGTCTTCTTACGATAACGACGATATTATTTATATATTTATTTATTAACAATCAATCATGAAAAATAATAATACAATATTAAATTACATTTTCAAGAAATAATAATAATAACACGATATTAAATTTCATTTTTTCGTCGTTTTCGTTTACGAAGCCAAGGTCGATTCTCGATAGAGAAAAAAAAAATACACGAAAAGAACGATGAGAGCACACAATAGCTTAAAAAAAAGGCTTTTATGCTGGCGTAATTCGTATGCGCTGGGGTCGTCTAAGATATTCCCGGATGTGGTTACAAGTTTTATCTTTTTTTTTTTTCTTATTATTGTATCTCTATTAATTCTATTCAATAAAACGTCAAGATTTTCCCGCATCCGGGAAATCTTTTGGCAACGATGCGTGATTCTCTTTTCCAGTACCTCTATATGCAATTTATATATATACGTACAAATTTCTATCTATATATATACACATAGAAATTTATATATATATAAATAGAAATGTATTATATATATATATGCATAGATATAGATCGCAAGAGTATATTAAAAAATTAAGTCATGCTTGCTGATAGGCTGGTAGCAATTGGGTGTTGGTGCTCGGAGAAAGAGTGGTGGTGGTGGTGGTGGTGGTGGTGGTAGTGGTGGTAGTGGTGGTGGTGGTGGTGGTGTTGTCGCGCCGTAATTTTTAATTTTTTTTTAATTTTTATTTAACTATCATAATTTTATCGTAATAACAGAAATACCGAAATTTATTATTAATTTATATAACACACATTTATATAATATGTTTGTTAGATAAGGAAAACGGCATTGGGTTTTATCTTGTCGTGACGGTAAATTTTTAATATATTTGTATTTGTATTTTATTTTATTTTTAATGTTATTTTTTTTTAATTCTTTTTTAAAGCAACCGAACAAATAACACAAAAGCGTAACGAAGAGATCGTATCGAGGAGCTATAATAAATCGCGAATTACGTACGAACGATCCCATTTTCGCGCTCTCGCGAAAGGTGAAAGTGTTTTGCCTACGCACTCGCGCGTATACGCTCACGCAAATTCGTGATTTTCTTCTTTCGCGTTTTTTTTTCCCATCGCTTTTATCTTCGATTCAATACCCCCTAATCTAATTTTCTAATTTTCTAAAATAAATTTGTAAAAATAAATAAATTCTCTATAATGATATACATATATGTTTGTTAAATTACTATATTTTTTATTTTTATTTTTTTATTTTTACGTCTTAGAAAATGTCTATTGAAAATATCTATTAACAGATAGAGATACCTATGGAACTTAGGGAGATGAATGTTCTACTAACTAATTTGTCTAATCCTCAGTTTCTAAATTTTCTAATCTAAATATACGTCTTGGACATACTAGTTTTACTCTAATTTCTAACTAATTCTAATCTTTTGTACTATATTTATATATTAATCTACTTGTCATTAAACTACACACATTTCTATTTCTAATGATATTATCAATTAATTTTCTAAATTCTTTTTTTTCTTCTTCTAATTTCCTATCTTTTCTTATTCGATGTGAGTAAAGTGATCGTGCATGCCAAGACATCTATGTACATATACATATATGTTTAGATATATATGTATATAAAAATAATAATAATAATAATAATAATAATCACAAAATCATAATAATTTATAATCATAATAATAATAATTATAATAATAATAATAAATAATTGTAATGGAAACGATAAAGTTGGTACTTATAGATAATAATAAAATATAAACAAAAATTAATAAGAAAAAAAACATAATAGTAATAATAATAATAATAATTATAATAATAATAATAATAATAGTGACGATAATAATGATAATCGTGCTTGAATATACGAGTAGTAATAGTAATTGAAAAACCGAATAAAGTAGCATGTGCAATAAACATCCAAGAAAAACACGTACACACCTAACGCTAAATTCGACTAATATTTTCTAGGAGCTCTAGGAGCAGAAAAAGAAATCGATTTTGGTGATAAATAGAAATAGAAAGAGAGATAAAGAAAGAGTGATAAAGAGATAGATAGATAGATAGAGAGAGAGAGATAGAAAGATAGAGAAATATCTAAATTAAAATGGGTAATTCATGCCAGAAGAAAGGTGTCATCGTTCGCGATCGTTCCGATATGAATTGACTATTTGCGTTCATTCGCTTCGTTTTCATTTTCACGCACGCGTAGGAACTATAATGTATAATAAGTATAATAAGTTTCCAGAACGAAATGTGGTAGAGAAAACGCTTGGCCGATTCGATTTCGTTTTTTTTTTCTCACGTACGATCTCTTGGAAACTTCGGATGAATCGAATCGTTAGGTATTAATAAATAAATATATTTCTCAATTAGAAAGTAACTCGTTATGAATAATCAGGCCAACTTTTGATCATAATTATTTGTCATCCGTCATTTCACTTTAATAAATAATCCTTAATATATTCATATTTTCATTTTCTTTTTTTTTTTTTCCTTTCCTTTTCCTTTTACTTTTTTTCTTCTCTTTTTCTATATTAAAATAATCCTCGCGATTAAAACTAATAATAATAACGATAATATTTATAATAATGTAAAATAATAATACCATTAATAATAATAATAATAATAATAAAAATAATACAGTTGTGTAATAATATTGTAATAATAATGATAAGATAATTTAACCACACATATTGTGCAGTACGATAAAATAAATAATAATATTAATATAAACGAAACGATCCTGCGATTATGTTCTCGATACATTGAAAAATTTGTCGACCGGACACGCGAACGAGGTTATTCCGATTAATAAACAAAATAATAAAGTATATAATTATTATATATATAAATAATAATAATAAGTGAGGAAATAAATGATAAAAAACGAACGAACGAACGAACGAACGAACGAGCTTTTCATGTACATATAGTTACGAAAACGAAATAATAAATATAACCGTGCGGTGTGAAAGACTTGTTGTGAGATATTTTTTTTTTTTTAATTTTTTTATATATATATATATTGTTTTGGCACTTGTGGTTTTGTTTAATTGAAAACTTACGAGGGGCCTGGCGCCCCAGTACCAGGATTTCACACGCTGCGTCAGCCCACCAAGTAAATGGGACCTCCAACCACCGAAACCTCCACCACCTCCACCATCCGAGCTCCTCTCTTCCCTTCCTTCTTCCTCATCCTCCTCCACATCGCGTTCCCTTTCTCCTCCTCCACCTCCTCCTCCATCCCTTCCACCTCCTCCTCCTCCACCTCCACGCCTCCCATTACCGATCATCTCAGCGTCGCTATCATCGCATCCTCCGTCGCTTTCCTGTTTTGCGACGAAGGATCAAACAAATGGAACACACCCAAGTCTTACGATTAACACTAAACTTATCCGATTATTTTGTTTATTTTAATTATACTATCTTATCTGGTCAAATGACTTGTCTTTTATATAAAGTAAGTTTTTTTAACTCCTTGTATATATAACAACGTGTGAGACACGTGATATGATTCTATAGTCTAAATATGAGAAACACGAATCATACTCGTAGCAAATTTTACAGTCACAATCATAAGAAGTATGAAAAATAACACCAAATAAGGAACACAGTTCTATGCATTAAATCATAGTACAAGTGGTTAAATAAAAGTAATTGTCAATTATAATTTTTAAGTTTAATTATTTTATAAATGTGTTCACGGCGGTTTGTACCATCAATGGTACATGCATGGTTGTTTCATCGTGTAATTATTTAATAACAGTTAAATCATATAATTAAAATTTGAGCCGTTCGGTGAAGAAAAGTTCAGGATTTTAAGCTGCTTACAACAACATTCGAAATACGGTACCATCGTTATCGTGTTAAATGATATTTAGGTAATAAAATGAAAGAATATTTTTTATTGTTATTGTTATTGTTGTGTCAAAATTAAACGAAATTTAATAAGTTTAGTGTTAACGAGCTTAGATCAATCCTCCTCGATCATTATTTCTTTATTTTTTTCTTTCCTCCTTCAAATTTTCCGCACATTTTTAATTTCTTTCCCCTTCCCCTAAACCCTTTTCTTAATCGATTATTTATTTAACGAATCGATGATTAGGATGGAAGAAGAAATTTTTTTAACGCGACACTTTCGATTTCGACTCTTCGAGTTTATTATTTTTATTTTAATATTTGTTTCGATAATTTTGAATATTGTATGAAATATTGACTAATTTTGTATGGAAAATTATTATAATTAATGAATGAAGTGTATACGCGTAAAAAAGAAAAAAAAAAATTAATATCGTTGGTAAAATATAAGTTTTATTTGTTATTAAAAGAGAAGATTAATTATATTGAATTAAAATTAAGTTCAATAAAATGTATGTATTTTAATATTATCTATTATAAAACACGTATAGAAATATTTTTCTCGTGCATTTAGTCGAAGCAATGAAACGACGTGGCTCGGTACACCTCAATAATTGACCTACTTTGCGAAATCATAAAACGGTGACCGCAGCCCCCACCTTCGTTCCGGTCCTTCCAGGTAAATAACGGAACGAGGAGACGCATCGAAACTTTCTCCGATGGTGACCCATAATATCCCACTGTCCTGCTCATTGTTCGTTCTTTTGTTTATCACGATCCCAATAAGATCGTTCGAGTAATCGATAATAAGAACTTAACAAATTTTCATAGAAAAATTCGAAAAAAAATTATTATTTACTTTTAATAAAATTAAAAATATCAACAAAAGATTAATAAACAATTCAACGATCTAATAAAATTTTTATTTAAAAAAATCATTCATAAATTATTCTCATTGAGTTAGGAGAAAATATACAAATAATTAGAAGTAATTTATTGTTAATGAAATAAATAATAAATGACTATAGCAATCTACTTGAACTATATATTTATATATAAAAAAATAAATTTCCTTTCCGAATAAAAAATCACGATCGAGATATTGAATTTGTCTATAACATTAAGAAATCAGAAAATATCTGTCTATATTCGATTAATACAAGTTGATCGCGTAGGTGTCACTCACAAACTGGTTCCCTTTTTTATGATCTGACGCAACGTAGGTGAGTTTAACGAACCCACGCACATGTGTTATACGTACAGGTAATAAAAACCAAACAAACAAACAAACAAACAAAAAACATATCCATCTCTCCCTTTTTCCTTTCTCTTTTTTCATTCTCTTACAATTTTACTCTACCACGTTTTTAATTTTGCACCAACTCTTCGTAGAGTCGAGAAATGATTTGAACGATACCAAGAAAAAAAAAAAGAATAATAAAATAAGGATCAATTTAATCGTTAACTTCTGATACTCTCTTTAAAAAAGAAGGAAAAAAGATTACACATCTCTCGAATACTAAAGAGCAAATAAAGAGTTGAAAGTAGTTGAATGAAGATCGCAAAAAAAAAAAAAAAGAAAAAAAAGAAAAAAAGGTCGTTTAAGGGTGGTTGTCATTGTCCTTTGGAAAAAAGAAAGAAAAAAAAAAGGAAAAAAGAAGTTGGAAGTATCGTCTCGAGCCGATTGAGCCCTTTGTCAGTGATCACTCCGAAGAATAAGAGCCGAATAAGGGTCCACGTATACACGAAAGTACAGACTAATCCTCTTCTAAGAAGTACAGAGAATGATCCTTCCTTCGATCAAACCGGTTCGAAGATAAGCGCGAACGATAGTAGTCGAGAAGAGCTCTCATTCTGACTCCCCGACGAGTGAGAAATCTGTACACGATCGATTGATCGACCAAAGAACCCGAACTTGTTCTAATTCTTCAACCAAACTCATCGTTAATACGTCAGATTATTTATTCTTTCTTATTTCTTTATCTATCTTTCTTCTTATCTTTTTTCTTTTTTCCCCCTACCCTCTCTCCCTTTTATTGGGGTACTATAAACACATATTTTTATATTTATTGAATTAATTAAAAAATATTTATTTTATCCACGAAAAGTTTCGTATCATATTAATAATATTATTTAATAATTTTATAATATATATATATATTATAATTAAAATATAATAAAATATATATATTGTAAGATTTATCTAATTAATGGATCACTTAAATTTATCAAATATTAGTTTGTGGTGGAATTTAGCAAAAAAATTATTTTTTTTCTCCCTTACTAATATATTTTATATTATTATAATTAAAGGCAAATAAGAGCTCATTGATAGTCAAACTCTTGAAATAGTACATTAACATTATTACCTGTTACATTAAACGATATCAAGAAATTATTTTTAGATATTACTATTATATAATAATTTTTAAGTAATACGAACTAATTGACAGTCTCAACTCATTAATATGCAAATATTCATTCATTCTACAACTATATAAGATTTTCCAAGTTTTTATCTACGTTATATTTTATTTTATTTCTACTAACAGGTTTGTTTTTTTTTTTCTAATTCCACATATCTTTTGCATATTCATATATTAGTTCTAGTAAAAAGATATCCATTACTTTTAAGTTTATTCCAAGCTTAAAATAATTAATTTCCTTTTACTACAACTAATATATTTGTATTTGTGGTATGTGTTTGTGTAATTAATGAGATTTCGTTGAAAGTGAATCAAGTACGAGACTTAATATACATATCATTTTTTTTTAAATAAATTTTCTTTTAATTATGCAGTTAAGTACAAGTTGGTTAGACAATTTATTGTCTCTAGTATCTTTTAAATCCGGCGGGATGTGACTCATCGAGTGAATGAATCATAATTTAGAGAGTCGCCTTACGGATCCGTTCTTTTATTCCGGAAAAAGGGAGGAGCAATTGTACACGTACGAGTTTCTCCTCACGGGAAAAGATACTCGTAGATACGTCGTGATCTAACTAAGTCAAGCCTTTCGAGGCTTTCTAATCGCTCGTGTTTCCTTTACAACGTAGGTACCTTAACCAATATATATATATATATACAAGTAAATATACACACAGAAATATATTTTCTACCAAACTTCCAAACCCATTACTGTTCAATGTTAAAACGTTTGATTCGTTAGATTAGAAAGCTTATCTATAATCGATTAAACACAAGTCAATTATTACAAATATATATTAGTTGTAATAAAATGAAATCCATTATTTTTACGTTTATTTCAAGGTTAAAATAATGGACTTATTTTCACTATACCTAATTTATCATTCGTTTCATACGTTTCTCTAAATATTTTTTGCAACACGATCCCAACGTAATATATCGGAATAATCGAATAAAAAGTAGACAAAAAGTAACAAATCCTATATATATATTTAATATATTGTATTATATCGTTTTTAAAGTGTTACCGAGATACCAAATCTTTCTATATATATATACGCCTAAAATCATTTAACCGGTTTTTAGTCTTGACGCAAGATCTTAGCTAAAGTTTCGCGACCTATTAAAAATTTCACGCGACTCGTTTGGTTGAGAAACTCTGTTTTATTGCGTAACGAATTTACATCTGAAAAAGAGATACATTTAAATACTTACATTTTGTGTTTTCTCGAATGATTGGATACGTTACTTTTTATGTTGATCAATTTTTAATAATATTCTTATTTTTTGTTAAGATATATTCTTTTATTTTATAAGATTTCATTGGGAGAGAATTTCAGTCTCGAGGTCACTGCCTTCAACACGTTCTCATAGTGTCAATCCTTCTTCCAAACGGTTCGAAGGTATATATATGTATCTATGTATGTGTGTGTGTGTATGTAAGTACACTTTCCTCGGTTGAATGGGGGCTTCCACCACTCTACGTTTCCATCTTTTAACGAGACAACGTCATCGCTGCTGACAATGAGTAAACGAGTGTGGTGGTTGCTGTGTGAAAACAGTGAAAAAGTATATAATCGTGTGAGAGACTAAAAGTTTCGACGTTTTTTCCATGATTAATGTCTCCCTAAACATTGATTTACTAATTAATACGCTATACTACTTTTAAAAATCGTTATTTAAATTAAATTATTATGAAATATTTCGAAATTTCTAATGGTTTCTCAGGGGATGTAATCGAATAACCAAAACTTGATTATTATTTCAAACTTTTAACATAATTATTTTTTGAAATGATAATATAAATCCTTCTCGATGAAATTTAATTACCCCGAAAGATCCCGATTGGGGTATTTAAAAGTTTTCAGATAGGAGTAATAATTCTGTACCATTGATTAATTATCTTAAAAGAATTAATTATTTTAAATTCTGATTCACATCGAGAAATATCAATTATATACGATTAACGAATTTAAATCCAACAAAAAAAATTAATGTTTATAATTTTTATCGAGAGATAAAATAATATCTCTCGAATATTATTAAAATGAACGTACCAACGTACTTCGAGAACCATTTAATAATTTAAGTTAATTGCAACTGATTTATCTGATTAATCATCAAATTAAAAGTCAAGTCAGAGACTGAATGAATATTCTACTTAAAAAAAAAAAAAAACAAAAAAAATTATCACGTCAGCAATGATCTCGTGACGAATTATTTTAAACATTCACGATGACATTATCATTCACCTATATTTCTTATAAAAATAATCATTCAAATAATAATAAATTATTTCTAAGATATTTAAACATATTAAAAAAAAAAATCTATAATAAAAGCAAGAAAACAGAATCGTGAACACTTTGAATAAATCTATTCGTTCGAAAATAAATGTATCGATGAATCGTATATGTCACCCCACCCATTCCCCTCCTTTTTTACATTTCGATGGATCAACGAATCCCTCGAGAAAGTCTTTTACTGCGGTATATCAATGGAGTGGAATGTATAGATAAGACGTGCTCGCAAAAACAAAGATAGAGAATGAAAAATAAAGAAAAAGTAAGACAGAGAGAGAAATAGATTGAGATAGAGGGAAAGAGAGAGAGACACGCGTTAGTCGTCGTAGACGCATACGTAACTCGTATGAATCCTAGATGGTATATCTTTCGACGAGCACAAGTTGGCAACGTTGTACAACGTTTTCTCCCTCTCTTTTTCTATCTTTCAAACCCCACCACCATCAGGTAAAACCTCTCACCTGTTCGAAGTTATCCCTCTCTCGGCATAACCATCCCCTCTGAGCCCCTCGTCATCCTAACCCATTCCACCATAAGGCCCCCCGTCGTTCACGCTCCCCCATCCCCTTTATTTTGAGAGACCTCCTTGATTCTCTTTCTTCCTCAACCCTCTCTCTCTCACTCTCCTTCTCTCTTTCTCTCTTTCTCTTCCGTTTTCTCAGCTTCGTCTCACGCACACGTTGGCTTGCTTGCTTGCTTGCTTGCTTGCTGTTGCTCGTTCGTTCTTTCAAAGCAAAGTAAGCGTCGGAGTCGCGCTCCTGATCGAGCAGCAGGTAAACGTGAACCTGGTCGAGTAGTATTAACCTCGTCAGTTCGTGTTCGAGTCTCCAATAGTTCGGAGTTCGATCGATTTCAGAACAAGTTTTAAACGAAACAATTATCGTCGGCTTGTTTAACGAAATAATTCATTGACACGATTTTTGTCATCGACGCTATTCCATTAGTTTCTCTCTTATTTTTATTCTATTATTTATTTATTTATTTAATTATTTATTTATTTATTTAATTTGTCGTTTCTTGTTTAATTTCTTCGATCTGTTTTCATTTATACTCGTCTTCTTGTTTTTGTTCTTTCATTTTATTTTTTGTCAGCGTCAAAAGTTTTTCATTGAAATCTAATAATCATCGAGAAGAGAATCTCTGTAAAAGTATAATCAGAGGGAGATAGGCAAATTGAGAAGATACGTTCATCATTCCAGTTTGACTTTTTTTTTTTTAAAGGTAAGGGATCGACAATCTTTCTTTCTTTCTTTTTTGTTCTTTTCTCTTTCGGTTTTAAACGAATGATTTTTTAATGACATCGTTATAGAAGGATTTGTTCGTAGTTATTGTTATTATCTTATTTCGAAAGTTATTTCTTGAGAAGAAAAAGATAAAAAAAAAAAAGAAAAATACTTTAAATAGGTATTGTAACAATTTAGTTCGTTACGTTCGTATATCGAAGGACAACTTCGATCGAACTACGTTCATTCCTTTCGCTTTGATCATACATATATATATACTTGTGTATAGATATTGCATGTTGTTATCTTCAACGACATCTAGTAAGAACGTTTAATCTAACATAAGTAAGTTTAATATCGTTCCTCACGAACGAACAACGTGAAATTTATTTGAAATCAATTCTTTTCATTCTTATAAATTAGTTTTGTTTTTTCTTCTTTTACGGAAACAATACAAAATATTTCTTTCAGTTTAAATACGATGCAATAATTAATATTTCGCGATAAAATCGTTCTATAAAATGGGAAAACAAGTAAATAATTATATCAATAGCTTTGTAAGTATATATATTAAATTATTTTATAATCAAATTATAAAATATAATAATTATATGCAGTTGCAAAATTTTTGTTTACTTCAAACAAGAAACTATAATAATTTTTTGTTTAATCCCCTGATAAAATTATATTACAAATAGTTTTATAATATACAAATAATTATATTATAAATCTATTATATATATATGTTTTTTGTTTGTTTACATACGTTATAGTTTATTTCAAAGTTATGGAAATAAATTTTCTATGGTATTTCGGCACTGACATGAGTTCGATTATTATTTTCCGAGACAAATCGTTAAAATCACGAAATCGCGCAGATCCTTCTACCTGCGAGTTTCTTCGATAGAAATTGTCTTTTTTTTTACTCTAACCCCCCTACCCTTCCCCCCAAGCCTCCTGTTTTCCTTCGAGTTTCTCACAGTCTCCTCTTGTTTCTCGCAAGATTGACCGTTAATCCTTTACGGTACTCTCTCGCCACCAAACCCTGGGAATCTATATTTTTAACCGGTTTCGTGCATCTCTTATCGCTCGTCAAATGAATTTTCTCTTTAGAGCTAACAGAGAATTGCCATTCGAGGAAGTTCGAAGGAGAACTACGAGCCACGTTAATTGCTAATTTATTCCTTGATGCATCCTCGTGATCTCGTCGTCAAGTACTCGCTAAGGACTCGGATGGAATACAAATGTTTTTTTACAATACAATTAAATGATGATTATTATACATTTTCTAACTAAAATGGTATATTAATTATATACGCACTTACTAAATAATTTTATATATATTTTTTTTTTAATAATTGCACTGAATAGATTTTTCACCTAATTAACAAAAGTATAAAATTAAATTTTAAGATAATTATATTATTTAATAAATACTATTATTATTAAATTTTTATTAATAAGATTAGATCACGAAAATGTTGGTACGTTTATTTTCAAAAAAAATAAAGTTAAAAATATTATACGAACAAAGAATAGCTTCGTTTACGATTGTTTAGGATAAGTTGTAGTTTGATATATGAAAATTGTTTATAAAATATATACCTTCGATTGTTGTCTACTTCAGAAGCAGTATCAGACAATAACAAGTTCTCCTTGGTGTGTATATATATACATATATATGTTATCATTTCTAGAGACGTTTCAGCTCGGGTTTGCTAGGAGAAGCTCGCGTAAACAAGATCGTAAAAGTTCGCTAAATCGAGTCATTCCTTCGAACTCGTTTCGTATATCGAGTGTCTATCGTGTCTGGGATCCTGTCGAGATTTCTACACACACACACACACACACACACACACACGCACGTACATACAAAAAGAAATAAATAAAATGAAGAATATCGAATAAATTATCAATAAATTATTATTAATTTAATCAGCTATCAATAAATTTCAATTCTCATCGATAACGAAAGTTTCATCGTACGGTTTATATTTTCTTTTTCTTTTATATATATATATATCGTTTTTTTTTCTATCTCTATATCATCACACTTTCTCGTTCGACCAAGAAAATTTATCCAATAACCGAGTATAAAATTACAACTGGTCGTTAGAGAAAATTATCTTAGCGTTAATACGATTTATTTGATTTTTTCCTATTAACTTTAGAATCGTATACGTCTGTATTATTTAACACTTTTAAGCACATGTTTAATTTAAAGCACGTGTTTCAAGCACGTGTTTAATTTGTAATTTTTAAATACAGTATTTTTTAAGCATATTTTTAATTTGTATTTTGTTTTATTCCAAAATCAAACAGAACTTTCCGATAGACCTTAATATATTTTACGTTTATTTCAAACTTAAAATGGATTTCTCTCTACTACAACTAATATACGATAAACTCTATACAAAAAGTTAACTCATCGTTAAAGATATCTTCGATGATTCACCGATTTATCGATAGTTTTTCTCAACTTATCGCATAGATCAACATAAACTAAATTACCAATACCATTTATTTATAATGTTTTATTTAAAAGAACCATTTATGTAGAATAGTATTCACATTTTTTCGTTTTAAAATCCCCTTTTAGTTATAAAATATATAATAATATAATGGTTACCGCGAAAAAGGCGAAATTGAAAAAGTAGAAAAAGAACAATAGAGGCACTTCACTGTGAGAGAGGTAGAAAAAGAAAAGAAAAGAGAGAGAGAAAGAGAGAAAGAGAAAGAGGAAAAAAAGTGGGTCGTAAGACCACTAAAGGTAAAGAAGAAGAAGAAGAAGAAGAAGAAGTAAAATTTATGGAAAGGGTAAGAGTAATGGGTGGGAAGATGAGAAACAGGCGAGAAGGGTCGTGGGAGGGGAAGAAAGAGGAGGAGGGAATTAGCGGAGAAATGGGGAAAAAAGGTTTGCTCGTTGAGGTAGACAAAAAAGAAATAATAAATATAAAGGACAAAAAAAAAGGGGGAGAGGATGTCACTGGGCCATCGATGGCGTGTCGGACTCGTCAGACTTCGACTTGCTTCGCATTTTAATCAGTCTTGGATCATTCTACGAGCATGGTAGAACGCCTTGAGGCTAGAACGTTCACTAGGCCATCACCTTACTGTTTACCAGACTAACATAAGACGAACTCATTCTACTCCACCCTTCTTTTCTTAACGACTCTCTTTCTATCTCTTTCTGTACCTTTTATTTCTTCTCTTTCCTTTTCTTTCCTTTCCTTTTTTCGTTACAAGTTTATATACATCATATGTTGTTTCTTATTAATGTAGCTAATATACGTGCTTCACGGGTCTTTGACCTTCTATCATAATTAAAAGCCAACTAATTAGTAGTTAAAGTTGGATAGTATTTTACAGTTATTCCAAATTGGATTATTATTTTAGTACTATGTTTTTGTATTCTAATAGCGGTATTGTATTCTATAAGCAGTTAGAATTTTAATGGTCGTTATATTAAGAATATTAAAACATTTTTCTTTTTTTTTTTGTAGTAGATTTATAATATTGTATGAATAATTGTTTTATATATACTAATTAGTATTATTTTCTACAATATTTTAAACACGTAATAAGGAATTTATCCTAATTTCGGAATATCAATCATTTTCATTAGAATATTTTTGATATTATTTTTAGTAAGTTCCTAATCGATGAATAATTTTTTCCACAATATTTTAAATATGAAATAAAATTAATTTTAATTTAAAATATTAACGATCCTCAATGTATAATATATTTTTTTAAATATTATAAATATTATAGAAAGTTAGAAAACTCTCGCGAAGATAATGTTATTTAAATTTTTACCGCGAATATATATTTCATTAAAAAAAAAAAAAGAAAAGAAAAGTCATGAATATTATTTATATATAATTGATGGAAAATGTATGTTTAATCGAGAAAATCTATGCAAATATTTGATTAATCCTTGAAGAAATATGATCGTAAATGGTCATCCATCTGCAAATAAGTAGAACATAGTTCTCTAAACGGCGTAACGCGACATGAACCTAGCGGGATATACATAGGTGGTAATTAACTCGCTAACTAAATGCCAGATATCAGAGGTAAGGATTGTGACTACTGTAATTAGCTTGTTAACGTGATACGCTTTTTGCCCGACAAACGTCTTGGATGGCAGCAAAGGTTTCCTCTTAATTCCTACATTTCTCTCTGTGTCTCTCTTTCTCTCTTTCTCTCTTTATATTTGCGTTAGCTGCATAAAACGTTTTTAAATGAATTCGTTAATGGTGAACAAAAAAAAAATAATGACCTGAAACGATAGCGGTTTACGATCAAATGATTACAAAAATTCATTCTCATGAAATTTCATTCTAAAATGATATGATTATTTCAACGATATACAATCACTTTATCAAAATTTATACTTTTTGCATTATTTAATAAAAAAAAGAGAAACCGAAGAAAGATAATTAAAATTATTGAAATTATGTTTGCAGAATAATCAAAAAGAAAATATGGAGTCTTGGTTGAGCGACGTGCAACGAGTAAGAATTCCGCGACCGAAATTTGGAAGCGGAAATTCCGTGAGGAGGTCAAATTCGAGCGTGCAACACGTGCGACCAGATGTACACTTGAGACAGGTTCAAGACGTGGCCAAGGCCACCGAGGAACTCCGTCAGGCGTTACAGGACAAGCTCTGATCAAGAAGAATAATCTAATCGAAAAGTAGAATCGATATAAAAAGAACAACAACAACAACAATAACAACAACACAACGACGACGACGACGAGAAAAAAAATACAAGGAGAGCTAAAGTGAAAGATTACTCTTCGTACATTTTGCCAGACAAGACTTATCGTCCTTTATCACGACGAAAGTATTATTATCTTCTCAAGGAACGCCGAACTCAAGATCGCGAATTCTTCGTGGATCGATAAATCCTTTCAATAAAACTCGAGATTTTTTTTTTCTCAACGATGCTCAACAACAACTTCAATCCGAATCGATTCGAATTTCGAATTTCTTTTGTTTTTCTTTTTTAAATGTAAAATGTATCTATTGTATGCGTGTAAGTATGTACGTAAACCTCGTGTGTAATGAACGTATGTATTGTATTATTTATGTAAATATGTATGTGTGTATGTGTGTGTGTGTGTGTGTGTGTGTGTGTACGCGTGTGCTTTGATTTGGTTTCTAAAATTCCGCGTCGACAGAGAGAAAGTTTAGAACAGTTTGTATTCGAATAAATGCGAAAATCGAGTACGCGAATAACTGTCCATCTTAAATCGATTCGTTGAACGACTTCTTTTTTTTTTTCTTTTTTAATTTATTTATTTTTTTGTTCTTTTTCATTTCTCTTATTTTGATCACTCGTTCGTAAATTTCTATCACGTCCAAACGCGTTGGAATGATTGAATGTCAACATGACACAAGGGGTTTCAGATCGGAAATGGGAGAACGCTTTTGTTGATTTTTAATTTTGATTTTTTTCTTTTAGTATTATTTTTTGTTTCATACTTTAATTTGACGATTGGAAAAGGTCGTAATTATTAATTTCCTAGCTCGTAAGGACTAAACCGTGTGTACCTATTTTTATTGTATTTGCTTTTAAATAAGAGACAAAAAAAAAAAGAAAGGAATAAAAGAAAAAACTTTGTAATATTGAATAAAAATTTTGGTTCCTTTTTTTTTTGTTTATATTAAAATTGAAATATAAACAACTATTTGTCGAAAAAAAAAATATTCTATTCTCGTGTTGGAATTTTTTCAATTTAATTTACTTCTCTCATTCAGATTAGAAAATGTTTAAAACAAATCGTACGGTTAGATCCTATTTCAAAGTTTTAATTCATTCTTCGGAGAGAAAATATTTCTCCGTATTATAAGCTACCGAGGATTCAACCAATTAGTATTCGCACGTTCGATCTAAAAGAAGGTATGGGAAAACTTAAACAGACATTTCAATGGTGAGTTTAAGACAGGAAGACTACAAACCCGTATATCGGACTGGACTACCTCGTGGCATTTACAATATTTTCTCCAAGCAATTTCTAGATATAACTTTAAAGCTATTTACAATTATTTTCTTCTTTTTTTCTTTTTTCCAATTTACATTGACATTTCTCGTTTTTATTTTATTTTATTCTTGATTCAAAATTTTTATCCATAAACATTATTACTAATCAATAACATAAATGATCAATGTAATTAAACCGATAATTATTTCATTTTAAACGATTATAATAGATCATTTAATCATATTGATTTTAATTATATGAATAGTAATATTGATCAAAAAATTGTTTTACAAAATATCCAATAAATATAAATAATTTTAAATGATTCGTTTAAAAAAGGGGAAAAAAGAGAAATAGAGAACTAGTAGAATAAAAATAGTTTTAGATAATTCTGATTTATCTCTGATACGTTTTATAGTCATCAAGGTCGTCAAGATGATACCGATATCTAAACTTTATCGTAAGCTGTTATAAAGCCAGTGTTGTTTCGATCTCGATCATATTCTCTCGTTCATACGATCCACGTTTTATCCGTGAAAAGAAATACATATACCTTGCCATAAACGATTAACTACCACACGTTCGCAAGGTAATACCTCGCTATCATCTTAATTACATCAAGCTGGTAAGAAGTAGCTTATACGTACATCTTTTCCACCTCTCTTGAGAGAGAAAAAGAAAGATATATATATAAGGAAGAAAGAAACAAAAGAGAAAGAAAGTAATGAAAAAAAAAATACAAAAAAAAAAGAAAATGAAAAATAAACAACCAGAGGAAAGAGGAAACTGAGAAAGGAGCAATATCCATCGTGGTAAGCGATGGGAAATCTAACGATTATCTCGATTACTATAGTCCTAGATCGCGTGTGAAACGTTGAAACTACCTAACCCTTAATTCCCCGTCTCTGTCAGCCCTACGACCCCAATCTCTCTCAAGAGCTTTATTTAATCCTTAAAAACTATTATGATTGAAGTTTCATCTCCCGGTAAAGGGGTTCCTTTTTTCTTTATCTTTTCACTCTAAATCTTCTATAATATCAAATATATCTGGTTGGGTTATATCTAATTTCGTTTTATTTTTTAATTAATTAATTTTCTACCAAGTTATATCCTTCTTTCATACTAATACAAACAAAAAAATATTATAATAATTCGTAGAATAATTTGTATCTAAATTTAATATAATAAACGAGGTCTGTATAAAAATGATAAAGATTTTCTATTTGTGCGATTACTGTAGCGGTAAGAGACAGCAAAAAAAATTTTTATAATATTTCTATATGATTGAATTAAACAAGAAGAAAAATGAATATTTTATTAAGCTGTTTGTGTAGAAAAAAAAAATAATAAAAATGAATTTTTGTAATTTGTTGTCTTTTCTAATTACAAATAATAATAATAATAATAATTAAATAGGTTTTTATATTCGTTTGAAAATCGTTTTCTATGATAAGTTGTAATGGTTAAAAAGGAAAGTAAGAATTTCATAAGTGCATTGCACGCGTATTTTCTCGAAGAGTCGATGATTTTATGGTTGCAGGAGCGTTGCAGTGAAACGACCGACGCCCTCTCTTTCTCTCTCTCTCTCTCTCTCTTTCCAATTTCTTTTTTCTATCTTCCTTTTTCCTCGTCTTCTTCTTTTTCTTCATCATCATCATCATCATCATCTTCCTTTTCTTCTTCTTCTTCTTCCATCCTGTGCACCTGCACTTCTACCTTCTACGACTCCACCTTCTCCTCCTCCTCCTTCATCTCTCTTTTACTCATTTTATTTTTTCTTTACCGAGCCGCGATGAGTCGTCGCATGCATGCACGCACGCATGCACGCACGCACGCACGCAAAAGCTTTTCTCTTGGTCGAGTGCCACTAACATAAGTTCACTTTTAACCGAGTTCTTAAATTCGATTCTCTTTAAATACTTTCAAAGTTGATGAATTATTTATTATTGTGATATATTCATTAATTTTGTTCGTTTAATAACGTCATTGATTTTATATACGTCAAATAAGACACTTTAATATATTTTATTCCAATTATTTTTTTAATATCTTATATTCGAATAAATATTACTGTGGTTTTTTATACTTGATTAAAATAGTATTTTTTATTATAGCAGTTTTAATAGTATATTTATTATTATTTTTACTGTTATTTTTTTCATAATATTTCTCTACCTAAAACGAATATTTTTAATAATATTAACTTTTACAAGAGTGTTTATGTGAGGGTATATAAAATATTTTTATTCCCTCTCTCTCTCTTACTCATATTTTTTAATAATCTAATTTAAGAATTGCTTTTTTATAATATATTTAAAAAAATGCTATTATTTATTTAAATATAAAATTAAAAAAAAATTCCACCAACTTTTTTACTTCTCAATCAAATACTTGTAATAAATCATTTTTTATTTACTTAATTAAATCAAATAATAATAAAATTGAAACCACATTAATATGATAAAGGTTTCTAACGATCTTTAAAAATTTTTTTTGAAAATATTTATATTTAAAAGTATTGTCAAGTATTGAGTTGTATCAAATTATTGATAGAACTCGAAAAGTCGACGAATTTGATTGTATTTCGCCATAAAAAAAAACAAAAAGAAAGAAACAACTTTGATATGAAACGTAAGTTTTATATTATGATGATTATTATTATTATGATTATTATTATTATTATTATTGTAAAGTAACTCGTGCGTGGCACTCGTGACAAGGTGGAAGCGTTACGCGAGGAGAGTCGCGGCCATTTTTACGCAATCCTCAGACGAGTTTCGCGAGAAGGAACGTAAAGTTGGACTAACGAGAGAAACGAAGAAGCTTCTTCCTTCCTTGGTCGACCCTGAACCCTCGTCCATCGCGTGCTATAATTAAACTATAACGACCGATATATAGTACGCGTCCTACGACGACTGCAGCGCGTTCATCGAGTAAAACGTGCATCATCTCCATCATTCAGTGAGAAAGAGAGAAAAAGAGAGAGAGAGAAGTTTTCATGGGGGTTTCATCTTAACGTTTTACTATCTCCATCTCACCTTCTTTTTCAACTTAAACGATTCATAATCCTTTACTATTACGATCTCGATAAAATATCTTTTACTCTGCTCCTTGTCTTCTTAATTTTACCATATGAAAATTACAACTAATAAGTTTTCATAAAATTAATTGAAATATATTAAAATGATGTATAATATTGTATAAATATAAAAATAATTTTATGTAGCAATATTATTTTGAAAAAAATAATTAATATTTTAAGTTATAACTTATATATATATACCTCTATCATAAAATAAATATTATTATATTTCCTTTTTATTATATATGGAACAATAATTTATACAAGAAATTGCTTCCCGTATAGAAATGTATTGAAAAAAAAAATTAATTTAATATTTAAATAATAGATTGATGTATTTATCATAAAATTAATATCCAAATATCTTCTTCTTTTTTTACTCTATATGTTATGATAATTGTATCAAAAAATAGATGAAAAATATTACTTCGTTTATGTTTATAATCTATCGATATTAAGGTATATATAATAATAAATAATATTAATGTTAAAATATTAATAGAAAAAGAAAATTAGTGTAGTTAAGGAGAGATTCAACTTCTGTAATAGTTGATATATTTATTAAAAAAAAAAAAGAAATACATTATGATAGAAAAAGATAATAGAAAATAGAAAATAGATTTCCGATCGAATAGAAGACAACGAGTACAGAATAGATTAATAATTAACTCTAAAAGCGATTGGACTCACCAAATTATCCGGATGAAGATGATGATGACCGTAATCTCGTGGATTTCCGCGTGATCCTCCTGGCGAACTGTGTCTTCGTCCTCGTCCACTGTCAATGTCGTCCTCGTAATCCTGAAAAAAAGAGGAATCAAAACGTACACGTCCAAAATATGGATCATGCAACTAATCTTCGTTCGAAGACACGGTTCGTCAGCTTTTCTTCCACATAGATTCCTATTATTATTATTATTATTATTATTATTAATATTAGTATTATTATTATTATTATTATTATTATTATTATATTAAAAAGAATAAGAGAAAGAAGAAGAAGAAGAAGAAGAAGAAGAAAATAAAAAAGATATAAAAACATTTTTATTCGTCAAATGGGGGTAAGTGAAGGATTAAAAGAAGTGTATGTGGGGATGGGATGATTGATAGGGAAAGGGGATAACTTCATTTTATACCTGATTATCACACTCGTCGTCGTTGGAGAGGGCGAGGTCAGAAGTAGTCACCTGATGTTGTTGAGCCCTCCTGCAGGACACTCTGCAATTCGCAAAATTCCCTTTTTTCAAATCTAAACTTTGTCCTATCGTTTATTTTTTTTTTCTTTCCTCTCGTTTCTATTATTTATATATTTATTTATATATTTTTTTTCCTTTCAATTCTCACGATCGGTCCGATCCATCGATCATTGTCTCGTATCCGAATTTTTATCAGTCATTTTCTTTATTTTTTTTTTATAATCCAACCACGCGAGTCACCAATGAGGTATCGAAAATCCCTTTTTGTGTGTGTGCGTGTTGTATTTTTTTTTTCAAGAATCACGACGTATAATCAATCACGTTATTTCTCACAAAGATTCGTGTTGTTTTTTTACATTTACACGATTGTTTGTTCTTGTTGTTTTTTTTTTTCACTCAAAATGTATTTGAAATTACATTACGATTAGGAGATTTTGATATCCGAAAAAAGTAACTTCGTGTGTCACGCACTCTATTAGAATTTATTTCGAAATCATACGAATCACCAACAATCGGGATCAAATTTGTTTTCATTTTTGATTACATAATTATAAAACACTTATTACATTCAAGAATATACGTCAACGATGTTTCGATTGGGCGAGGAAGAAGGATGGAACGACAATGATTTAAAAAAGAAAAATAATGTTTTCGATATGAATATAAATGATTATTAATTTTTTTTTCTATAATCTTCTGGAAAAGATAACGAATAGGGAAATTATTTGTAGAAAATGATATTAGATAATACGTAAAAGAAAAAGAAAAAGTTGGAAAAAAATTGGGAGAGAAGAAGAAACGATACGACGTTACGTTCGAAAAGCTATTACGGTACTACATTATCTTTTTCACTTGCTCTCACACTTTCTCACACTTTCTCTCTCACATACATACACACATACACACACTCACACAGAACTACATTCCTTGATTCCTCAAAGTTGAATCGTTTGATTTCGTTACCTGGGATACGACCTATCGAGCATGATACCTCGAAACCATTACTTTCTCGCCGTAAGCTCAAATTTTCAAGGGCTCCGAATCGCGACGCAGCTTGTTCAAACTTTCGACCTTTGTATCTGAACGTACCAAGTACGAAAATTACCACAATTCTTATTTATTTCTTCTATTAAACTATTTCCTTTTTCTTTCCTTTCTTTTTTTTCTCTTGGCAATCCAATCAAACGAAAAATAAGTGAGAAAGATTGATCGAATTATACAAAGTTTAGAAAAGTTTTTGTATTTAAATTTTTAAATTAATAACAGAAAAAAAATTGTTTTTTTTTCTAATCAATAATCCAAAACGTATACAGACGTTCCTCGTTTAACACGATACTTGTAAAACACGATACTTGTAAAACACGATACTTGTAAAACACGTTTTCGATATTACACGGTACAATATTTGAGATTTGATATAACACGATTTAAAAACACTAAAATCAAGGAAAATTTTCAACTGGATCTTTTTTAATTGCATTCGATAAAGGAGAATTCCTAACTTTATTGCTACAGAAAATAGCTCTATTTTAATCTCTCTATTTTTTTTTTCTCCGTCGAGATTGGAAAGGAAAATAACCAAAGGTTAAAATAAATAATAGAAGACAGAAATAGTAAAATAAAATAAAATATAACGAAGTAACACGCGAACTCGTTTTCTATTTAAAAATTCAATACTAATTACTCTTTTCAAATTCAATCAGTAATACAAAATATATATATATGTGCTTTACACGTACTCTTGACCTGTTAATAATTTTGACGCTTCCCTGATTCTCAATACTTATCCTTTCATTATATTTTTGTCTTATCCTCTAATTAGCGAAATATTATGATCGACTAGTTGACATTTATCGCGACATCCTTTTTCGTGAATATCATACGAAAGGAAAGATTTTTTGAAGTGTATTTTTATACTTGTATTATACCCACGCGAACAACATCTTTTACGCCAACGTGTTTGAAAGACTGAAAGTCATACACATACATATACACACATACATACATACGTACACATACAAAGAGAGAAAGAGAGAGAAAGAAAAATGATTTACCTTCCGCATTATCTGCTGTCCATGTTAGGTATACACGCTAGAGTGTATCGTTGATCGTGTTTGTATGTGACTACCGAGAGAAAAAGTAAAAGAAAAAGAAATAAACTTGGAACGTAAAGGAAAATCGAAAAAAGAGAGAGAAAGAGAGAGAGAAATAGAAACGTGGAATTAGAAAAAGGAACATATCGATGGTAACATATCCGACATAGAAACGCCATTAATACGATTTAACTGACTGTTGCGAAATAAAAATGTTATGGCTTTTCGGTAACGTATAACTGAATCTTGGATAAATAAATTCTATATGTGAATGGGTCAATAAAAAGACATAATTAAAATTGATTATTTCTAAATTGAATCGTAACACGCGTGTTACAACTTTAATAATAAATATAAACCGTACTATAAATTAGAAAAGAAAAAATGTATAAAATTCTATACGTTGTCTTTTATCTTTTATTATCAACCATTAAAATTGTTAATTTTATTTTCAAGAAATTTTTATCCTATAATAAATATTTCATTAGTTTAAATTACTTTACGTTTCCCAATCTGGTATTTTAGTATATTATAATAAAATTTTCAAATAGTTGAAAATAGTTGAATAGCTGAATAGTGTATAGTTGATAAATTGAATAGTTACTTTTACTTCATAACGATTTTATATTTTAATTAAAAAAAGCGTATTATTAAAAAGAGAAGGAGAAAAGGAGAGGAAAGAAGAAAAAAAAATGAACAAAAGTTTTGAACAACGATGGTAAAAGTAATGTCAATAAATTTCTATGTTGATAATCTAACATAAATCACGTAATATTTTTTTGTTTAAATAATAAATTAAGAATCAACGTTTATATTATATAAAATAAACGAACCGATCATAATAGTTAGAATACATACATACACACATACATACACACATATATACACACCACGAGTATACCATGAAAAATTAGATATCTCGAATTTGATTGAACACGAAGTAGAAGATTTAAGTATAGGTTTGTACTGGTGTAATCTTCTAACCGTTCGTTACCTCAATCCCATTAGGTGAGAGATACGTAAGTATATAAGTAAGTAGATAAAGATTCGCCTTATGTAAAAAAGAAAAAAAAAAATGCGAAGCAAGCGAGTTAAAGGCAATAAACAAAAACCTCTAAGAAAATAAGCGTTGAAGCTTTTTTTTTTTTTTTGAGTTCGTTGTGCACGCGGCGTACGGATACGATTAGATAAAAGATATTTGATTGAAAAAAAAATGTGATTTTTTGATTCAACGAATGAAACGTAATCTATGAAAAAGGATCGTTCGAAATCTAAAAGAGAGTTTTTTTCCTCTTTTTCATCTAACAGGAAAGAGTTTTGATCGAATCGTACTAGACTAGGAGGAAAAATCGAATTCCCATCTGGACTCGCGTGGTACCTTTTTTTTTTATTATTTTTACCTCTTTATCTCTTTATATATTTTTTATTTTTTTTTCGTATTTCTCTCTTTCTATCTCGGTTCTAACGAAGGTGCATGCCCCGGGAAAGATCGATTTTCGAATTTATACGAAAAACTTTTATCGTCGAAACGGTAACCGATTTCTTCTTTTTTTTTTTAACAGATTTTTGTTTTTTTCTTTTTTATAGTATTTTTATTTTTATTTTTTTTTTATACTCTCCTCGATCACACGCGTTAATTCCTTTGGAAACATTCTGTTCCTCTCTATTCTCTAAAATTCTAACCAAAGCAACAGAGCGGCAAAACGATATAGAGAGGTCAATTTTGATGTATATGTAAAGTATTGTATACACATATATGTAACATACTTCACTTTATACATGAGGAAAAAGCTTAATTCGTAAAATACGTGCGATCTGACTCTGATATGTGGTACTACGTTAATCTTTGCTAAGCTTTTTATTTCAACCATATGCGGATTAAAAACGATATCCTTTTTTTCTTTCTTTAAATCCAAATGATTATTATTTAGAAATTCAATGAAATAAATTGTATCTTAAATGATAAACATTTCTATAATATTATCTAATAAACTAATTCAAAGAATACAGTAATCAGTCTTTGATCAATTTTGAGGGAAATAAAAAGAACGATAATATTCGTTCAATTTCTATGGTTAAAATAAAAAGCGAATGATTTCGAGGGTATTGAAAGATATGAAGAGAAAAAAAAGAGACAAAAACGGGTAGGGGAAGAAAATGAAAAAGGATAGTTTTAAAAAAAGGCTCATTGAAAAATTTTGAGAGATCGACCTGGTCCTGGGCATATCAGCCCCGAGACCGCTGTCCTCGCTCGGTGACCTATACTCTTGATTATCCCGTGGCAGGAGAGGTCCTGTCACTCCCAGGGGATCTCCCTCGACGTCCACCAGTCGTCCCGGACGGCAACAACCACTGGGTACACCCCTCTGCGGGAAATCATCATCAGATCCTGTCATGCCGTCTCACTGCGTATTCGATTAATCACCGTTTTTCGGTCGTTCGATTACGTTGGCCAACGATATATTTTTTTGTTTGACAAAATACGATTTTTCTTTCTTCCAATTATTTTTTTTTTCTACCTTACTCCCCACCCTCCCCCCTCTACCCAATTTAATTTCGATAAACTTCAGAATGTAAGTTTTTTCGTGATTTTGACGATTTCTTTTCTTTTTCTTTTTTTTTTATTGCAATTTGTTTGGTAAAAATTTTGTTGCAATTTTGACAGTGATAATTTATTAAAGGATGCGTATAACGAATAGTTTTTTTTTTCTTTTTACAAAATACCATTTTAAAGGTAGTTTATACTTCGAACAACCACCGATATCCAATTTGGGACGTTGAGGTTGTGTAGGAGGATAAAAAAAAAAGTTAATAATTTTTCTAGACCAACTATTAACGCTCGATGGAAGTGTTAACATAACTTTTTATGGATACCACCGCGATCATCCGTGATGTAGGAGGATATAATTATAAATTTGCTTTTTTTTTTCTTTTATTTTAAGCGAAAAAAGAATGTTCGATGTAAACCCGAAAAGTGGTTTCATAAAATTGAAGATTATCGTCGAAAGTTTGATAAAAATTTAAAACCGTAATAGACGGGACGAGATATAAAAATGCTTAACGAATTTAACTTTTATACAATTAACTTTAATTGATCTATTATCACTGTTAAAAATCACAACGAAAATTGTCGCTATCAGAGAACCATACGAAAAGAAAAAAAGAAATGAAAGAAGAAGTATCATCAAAATACGAAAAAGTTTCTATTCCGAATATTTTGCCCATTCTTTCGTTCTCTCTCTTTTTTTTTTTTTATTTTCGTTTCGAGAGATTTATTTATCTTGTTAATAAAAAATCAAAAAACAAACAAATACGTAAAATCGTCTGATATCACATTGGCCACGAAACCGATCGTTATCGAGCTTGCCCGAGCTTTGTTCGCTGGTGAGGGAGTCGCAGGATCATTTCTTGCCACTTACATTCACATTAATTTTCCTCTTTTCCCATAAAGTAGATTAGGAGTAACCCTAAGATCCCTAATACTTAATCGGCGAGGCGATGCACGTAATGCGATTCAAACAGACTTTTTTTTTTTTGCGAATCGGTATCAGCGTTTTTCTAACCGAGTGTGCTGAATTATTATACTTACAAAGTGAATAAATAATTATATTTTATTTAATAATTATTTGTATTCTCATAAAATGATTTTTTTTAATATAAAAATGAATCGTTGCTAAAATAACGATAGATTAACATTTAATTTATTTTTTTTTTAACGTAATCAATACTTCAATCGGAAATCATCCTCCAATGGGGATAATATTCTAATCGATATACTCGTGCGATCTAATTTGATTCTACAATTTTTCATTGACTATTATTAATTTACAAGTAAATTGACAAAGTTACAAAAAAAAAGAGAAGTAAAATTTATTGATTTTAATTTATTTATCTTTTGTTGTATCCTTCCATCGTAAAATACATTTTGTTTGCACACTCGGCCGTTAATTATGGAACGAAATAAAAGAAAAAAAATGTCAGCAAAGCTCAGGCGAACTCGTACATGAAAAATCATGTTGAGTAATTAAATGTATGGTGTGTACCGTTATCGCGAGCTCGGTACATCCGAAAAACGAGCGTTTAATAGTAAACGAAAGATAAAACTAGGCGAAAATATATAAAAAAGTCAAACAAACAAACGACAAACGAAAAATAAAAATATTCTAACTAATGTAAGAGAGAAGAAATAATATTAAAAAAATAAAAGAAAATGAATAATGTAAAAAAGGAAAGAAAAATAAAAACTTTAAATAGAAGATTTGAGTTAGATCAGGCACTACAGGTAAGTGAGTATGCAAAACCTTTGAATCAAATTCCACCAATGGATTTGAGTAGAATTTGATTCTCAAAATCCACTCATGAAAATAATTTTATATCATATACTCAATTCATTTCCCTTACAAATAAGAATAGAGAAGGTAAAAAAAATGTACCAAAAATTGGATACATGTAACTTAAATCCATTGGTGGAATTCAGTCCTCATATTTTGTATACTCAACTACCTCTAGTGTCTGCACCAATTGTAAGTGAAATTATTTCAACAAATCTCTGATATAATAATTTGAAAGAAAAAAAATAAATAAATAAACAAAAGAAGCATATATCCAGAAAATAATATACAAATGTATATCGTATAGAAAAGACATCCTTGATCTAGTGTAATTAAAACTAAGTTTGAATTGTATATTTTCTACTTAAGCGCATAATACTTCCTATTCTAATACACAACGCACTAAATAAGTTAATTAATTATCCATAGAGAGAAAGAGAGAGAGAGAGAGATAAGAGATATTATCGTCTAATACGATATCTATAGTAAAAGCAAAGCAGCGATAAACAAGCGTTAATACAGCTTACTACCAAAGCAAACCTTAACAAAATAAAAAATTATTGTTCTATTCTTTGTAAAGAAGCGTTTTGTGATTAATGGCAGCGCAGTGATAGCAAAGAGATAGATATGTAACTAAATAGGACGAAGAATGAATCGTAGATTATAAGTTCGAGAAAGAAAGAAAGAAAGAAAGAGAGAGAGAGAGAGTGTGTGTGTGTGTGTGTGTGTGAAAGAGAAAGTGATAGTTGGAATAGAAGGTAAGAAAGAGAGAGAGAAAGGATGCAGGATATTATTTTTCTTTGAAAGAATCCATGCTGTCTCTCGTGAAAAAATAAAAGGGGATTGACTAAAGAATAGGATTTTTTAGGCTAACTAACGTTCAAACGTGAAAATCTTCGTGTTTTTTTTCTCAACGAGATGTTTTTCCAAATGATCAATTTTGTTTGTTTGATTTTTTTTCTTTCCTTATTTCTTGTTTATATCGAAATATTATTGTCCAAAAATTGGTGACAACTTCCATCATTCCTCGCAACCCCACCCCTCCAACGTACTCGTTTACTTTTCATATTTTTCTGAACATCATCATCATCATCATCATCAGAAGTAGCAGCAACAATAGCAGCAGCAGCAGCAGCAGCAACAGCAGTATAGTCATTATCTTTTATTATCTGAGATAATATTCGATATTTCTATCTTCATCATAATCATCATCTTCTTCTTCTTCTTCTTATGGTTTCTGGAGCATCTTATTTCTCCTTTCGTTCACATACTTTTACGTTCGGAATGTTAGCTAGCTAAACGAGAATATACGCGACACGAAAGTAGAGAGAAAAAAGGAGATCGAGCATACCAATAATACCTACGTAAGTATTTATCTACGTTGAGATATTTCTCTAACGAATTCTTCGGTAAATCGTTAAGAGAGGTTCGTTCAACGATGAAACCAAAATTTCTTACCGATTTAACCGAAACTCGATCGAAGAGAAAAATCTTCCAAGATATACGTATATTAGAAAATTATTTTTTATACAGGATCTAGTTTTTTATTCCTCGAATCTATAACCAAATATTATTCTTTTATTTCTCTTTTGGTTTCAATTTAAGCGAAATTTTATCGAAAGATATTTTTTATTTTTTGCAATTTAAATCGTATCAATTTCTTTCGCAAAGAAATACAATTTTTTCAGTTGTTATTCAAACAAAAATCCTGTATAACGTATAGAAATGTGTTGTATTCATGTTTGTTTGTAAGTATATATTTATATGTATAGATAGATATGTAAATATATATATGTATTATATATAAGAATATAAATATGAACTACATACACATAATTACGGATCTAACCAGTCATATATATATAGTTATATTTCAAAAGATAATAATAATAATAATAATAATAATAATAATAATAATCATAATAATACGAAAAATAATAATATCGTGTGTGTGTATATAAGATCTACGTTACAAGTGAGATTATGCAGTGAGACTAAAAATCACATAAATATCATTTATTGAAAATAAGAGAAAAAATCAAAAAACATATTACACTTACCGGAAGATCGTGAAGCGACGGTGTTACGATCAGATCCGAATGTGCACGGTCTCCTTTTCTCTAAAGAAAAACAAACAAACAGATACAAATACAAAAACAATATTGTTTTAATAACTTAAAAATAGTTAGTTTTCATTTTAAAAGTAAATAATATTTGTCTTTTTTTTACGTCTTAATCCCTTGTCTTATTTGTAAATTTCACGTGCCATAGTAAACAAGAAAGTCGGTAGAGCGTTGTGCTATTCAACTGTTTAATTACGTGTACCATATGTTCTTTACCACGAGTCAGACTCGTGGTGTTTGCTTATGGCATAAATTCTTTATTATGAGTGAGACTCGTGGTTATAGGACAAGAGATTAATCCTTTCCCGTGCCATTTAGCTCGACGAAACTTTGGCCTAAACGGTAGGCGTCAACAGACAAGACTGATGCTCGAAAACAGTCGAACAACAGAGTTTGGTTTGTTATGTTTACGTTTGCCTTAACTATTTGTTCGCGAAACTGACTTGTGATATTCATGTTTAGGCCAAAATCTTCATTACGAGTCAGACATGTTAAAGTACGGGAAGAAGTTTATCTTACTGATTATTACCATATTAGAATGATTATAAAATTCTTCTAAACTTACCCTAGCCATTGCGACGCGAGGTCTGTAAACTAAATCATCGAAAGTAGCTTTATCCTTGCTATCAACGAGTTCTCTTAATTCGGTAAGAAGGGTCAATTTTTCATGAGTATTCAAAAGATCGGCAAGATTAGCAACCAATTCCTCAACGGTTAATCTTCGAGTTCTATAATCTGCCAAAATATGTGACAATGCAGCTCTTTCGCTTCTCGCTAAAACAACTCTTGCTTTTTCTTCAACCATCGCTGCCGTTGCTGCAGAAACCGTATGAATTCCACCACGATGTCTCCAATCGTTCGTGCTACTTTTTTAAATAACAAATATTTTCATTCGTCAATTAACATTGAATACATTTTACGTATTCATTAAATCTTGTTTTCGTTTCATCAAAAAAAAATATTCATTCCAAGGTTTATAATTTGTATATATTTATTAAACAAATTATTAAATTAGCCATTTTCATTGAATAAATTGATTTATCCAAAAATTAATAAAACAATATTCACATTATTAACGTAACAACGAAAAAATCTTAAAAACATAAAATAGGAGGATGAATTTTTAATTTGAAAAACATCATCTAAATATTTACCATTGAAGAAGAAAAAAGAACGAAGTTACTTTTCGAATGATGAAAATAACGAAATAATAATATGAAATAATGGGTGTATAACGTGTGTTACTTACGCAGGACTAGGTGGCCGATGATTTCCAGGACTTTCGAGAATAAGAGGGTCGTGATCAGGATATCTTGAAGTTGGCATGACGATCGGTTGACTGGTGGTACACGAATGAGGTACCTTTCCTACGTCACGTATCAATAAACTCATTCTCTTGTTTGTTTTCAAAATTTGTACAGCTTCGTCGTGCGTGGCTTCCTCGAAATTTTGTCCGTTCACCTCTATGATTTGATCTCCAACCTACGTTCAAGTATTAATAAATAAAACATGTATAATGTATACTTCAAATATATCGTTTACGTTCAAACCAAAACTCATTAATCACATTTTTATCTTTTTAATGAGAAAATTATATTTTTGTGAATACACTAACCATTGATATTCTATAAAACATATGAATAACTGAATAAAAATAATATGTCTGAGATTAAACGTATTATGATTTGTTTCTATTTTTATGAAAAAAAAACGTTCGAAATATTATTCTACATGTAAAAAGTATATTCTTGTTAGTTGTAACGATATTCGATAGGTCGATTAAAATCGATAAACCTTCTTGAACGAGTAGGTCAATATTTTAACAATCCACCCATTTCGAAATAAGAAATCCTTTTACGTTACTCTTTAAAAAAATATAATACATTGAAAGAATTTTCTATTTAAACTTATCTTAGGATACGATCTTAATAAGTATTAGATACTTCTCGTAGATAATTTTAGTTACATTTCTTGGATTTCGTTTCAAAAATTGTTATCCGATCTTGAAAGATAATTTAATAAAAGCTAATGAATTTTAGGTTTCTTTTTTCTATGAAAGAAATTTTTCTCACAAAAATTAATTGATATATATATATATATATATATTTATATTATAAACATATAAAACTATATTACTATAATTTAAATATATAATAATATAATAATATAATTTAAATATATTAAATAATATAATATAAATATTTTTCTTATTAAGGTAATATAATCTAATTAAAAAAAAAAAAAGAAGAAGAGTTACTTGCCAAAAGTCCAGCACGATCAGCAACACTGTCCTTGTCTACTCCAGTGACATATATTCCAAGGCCATATTCGAGACCACCTCTGATCATAAGACCAAGGGATTGTCCTGGTTCGATGCAAAGTTCGACCTTTCGCGTTCGTGGTCCATATCTTGAATCTCGAGAGGAAAAAAATGGTGGAGGAGAGGCTGGTCTTCCTTGACGGTCCATCCAACTGCAAGATTGTTGACGACCCGATGATGGCCAAACAGGGTGACCAACTCTACAACGAGGATCTAATGCTGGCCCACGTACTGTCATACTCAAAGTCCTACAGGATTTCAGCATCTGCTCCAGAAAGAAACAAAAAACATTTTTTTCCTTTTATTGAGAAATTGTGTCTCGTCAATTCCACATTCCTCTTTTTTTCTAATGAATTAATTTATTTGAAAAATTTATTATTTATTTAAAAAAAATTATTTATTAACACAATTTATAAGAAATAGAATATTAACGGATTAAAAACTAGAACGATTTTTTTAGAAATAATGTTAAAAATAATTTGAAAAAAAAAATAAATAATTAATCGTAAAATTAAAACACGTATAGAGGTGTATACTCGAGAAAAAATATATTTAGAATATTTTCGAGATTAAAACATCCAAAGAGTAAAAAATAAAACTTAAGAAAATTGTTGATCGAGATTACCGATAAGCTTGGATAAGCTTCTAGCGATAGTTAAGAGAGCTAAGAGATAAATCCTATTAAGCAGGATCAAATAATGCTATGAAACGATTTTGATTATCTTATTAAGTAATAGAAATAACTTATCGTAGAGATGAGTTTATTGAGAAATGATGACTAGTAATAAAGTCTGATTGGAAATGATTTTCTTATGTAAGAAAATGTATCTGTCAAGAAGTAAATCAGATGGGACGACCCTTCGAAGAAAGAAAAAAAGGGGAGATAACTGTGAACTATTCTGAGAACTGGGATATTGGTAGTCCAGTAGAGATGTCTAACCATGTTCCCTAGACGATTCGAAGATTACGTTAAAATGGTACGACGTTTACCTTGTTCGAATCCATTAAGCATATATTCTTTCATATAAGGGGAAGATATTCAATATTATAATATAATTCTTGTTTTCACGAAATGTTCTACTATTATTATTCTACTTAAATAAATTATAATATTATATTAGAGATCGTCTCGAATAAGTTTTCTTAAACACGCTACTTTTCTTTTTCTGAATATAAATTAAAAATTATATTTCCCCCTCCAAATATAATTTCTTGCCTTTTTCTATCTTTTACTACCTTTTATACTTTATTTTATATATTTTTTTAAAAAGAAAGGTAATGGCGTAAAATGGATCGTATATAATTCACGATGAATAAAAACAGAAACCACAAAAAGGTCTATTGGAAAGTTCTGTCAAGATTTTGAAATAAAACAAAATACAAATTTTTCTTACCGTCAATAAACTTTATTAAATAATATAATTTGTTGTCGTAGATGAAGATAGAACTTTTCGTTAGACCTATAGTATTTTACACGTAAATTGTTAATTGTTTTTATCTAACGACTTATAATGTAATTAGATAAATAATTATTATAATTATGCATACACCATTTGATTTAATAATCTTCTATCATCAAACTCGTGTGTAATATTTCTGTAGTTTCGGAGTAGTTCTGTTTTCAACAGAGGTAATTTCTTTCAGTTCTTCTTCATTAAACGTACAAATTAGTACCATTAAAAAAAAGAAAAGAAGTGTTCTAAGAATGGTAGTAAATAATAGCACCTAACAGAGTAAAGTATATTAGTCTGGACCATAAGGTGAGTGCATTAAGACTTTCCAGTATAAAGTCCAAGAACTTTTGTCGAGTTGCCAAAAATCTTGAGCTGACATAGTCGTTGTCATAATAAAAAACAATACCCTCTACTATGTTGACTAATTCTGTTCTCTTTTCATCTCTAATATAATAGTTAATTTTCAATCCTGTTAATTATCTTAATTATCTTAAACAATAGACACGTTAAAAAGTTTAAGACATATCTGGCAAACCTGTTAGTTTAGTTTCGATCGAGAACATTGTTCTTCGGATAATTATAATCAAACTCTTATTTAATTAAATCCATAATCCTAACTAAAATAATAATAACAACAATAATAATAATAATAATAATAGATATTCATCATACAAGTATTAAGGGAGTTGAACAATTCAATAGAAACGATGAATGGAGAGGAGAGAATCAAAACACCAGTAAGATAGTAATAATAGTAACAATAGTATATTTGTATGGTGGTACTTCACACAAAAACGTACAAAGGTAGTATTGTATCTGTTGTATATCGAAAGCGTCGAAGATGATAAGAAGAGAGAAAGTGGGTTCGTAAGAAAGCACGAGCTTTTCATTAGGAAGAATTCTTTTTTAAAGGAACAGATAATAAGGAAAATGTTGGATACAAAAAAATAGAAAAAGAAAATAAAGAATATGTAAAGAATAAGATGGAAAGGATAAAGATAGTAGCTGGGTAGTGGCCATTGTGTATTGGTGAAATCACTAGCGAAAGAACCTTTTTGCTGAGTATTCGAATGCGATTTTCTCGAAGACGTGAAAGAAATAAGAAAGATAGAAAGAAAGAGAGTGTGTGAAAGAGAAAGAAAGAGAGAGAAAATAATGGTTTCGAATAAAGAGAGAATTTGCCTTGATAGTAAGGCCAGTGAAGAGAGGAGAGATAGTGCGTTTGTCGACGGTGACGGCAGCACACGAATAAGCTGCTGGCAAGAGGATATCGATCTTCTCGCAGCCTGTGACGTCACATCCTGCCTATCCTTGACCTGCCAACAAACTTGATCGAGCTCCGATCCTAGTCGTCCTTAGGATCATTTCGAGTAGGAGGATGGATGATTCTTTTCTTCTATATATTATTTTTTTTTTGTTATGGGATACGATATTGGGATGGAAGGTATATGGGAATAAGTGGTTGGGTTTATATTTTTTCCTCTTTTTTTTTTTCTTTCTTTGCGTCGGGATGAATCACGCAATATATGAAGTATTTTATTTTACTTTATTAATTTTTTTTTTTATGAAAATATTTAAGCATATTTATTTATATATTAAGATATTTTGAAAGGTTTGGATTTAATTAAAAAATATTTCTCAAAGTTCATCGGTTAAATAAAATCTTACATAGTGTATGAAATATTTTATCTTATTGGAATACATGTATTGGAAGTTATTTATAAGTATTACTCAAAGTTCATATGTTCCGTGGTAATATTAGTTTTTTAATTTTTAATTTTGTCTTATTTTTTTTACGAGATAGTAATTCATAAGATTATTAAGGAGAAGATCATTTTTTCTATCATTTTTTAATAATAATAAATTTAGATAACACGTTGAAGAGAATCACTTGTAACTCGTGTAACGAAATGAAATGGTTTGAAAAGAATTGCTTGTCCGATTAAAACAAACTATAATGACTAAATAAGAAGAAAGAAATAAAGAAAGACAGAAAGAAAGAAGTCGTATTAATTATTCGTTATTACAAATGGACTTATAACACTTATAAAAACACCATTTACGCAATAACATTTATATTAACACAGTTAAGCTTCTTTTAACGAGTTCGCGAGAATCCTTTACTGTATTAAACCTGGGTTGTTATAAAGGTTATGAAAAAGAAACAGATGAAAGAAAATTTTTTCTTTCTTTTTTCTTTTCTTTCGAGATTGGATCTGTCAATACGAAAATAAAAAGGGCACGTACAACAAATATTTTTGGGCCGTTCATGTAACAAGATAAAAGATACCTAAAGTAATAAATCCTTTGATGGAATACCATGTCTGACATTTTCCTTGTTTGTTTTCCAAACAAAAAGTATTCCCTTGTTTCGTTTATCCACCCCATACTAAAAATATCCGATCCTAAACGAAAGCTCTTAGGGTTTGTAATTAGAATGTTAACACAAAAAATAGAATGTACAAAAAAGAAAATGGAAGAATGGATTATATGAAACTATGTAATAAATCATGTGTATGAAATGGGTGTAACAGGAATGGGCGGATCAACGATCGTTTATGTTAACCACAGGGCGCCATAAACGTAAAGGAAGAGAACGATTCCACGTGCCAACGGATCTTACAGATGCTTCTATTATCGTTTAACACGTTCCAAACTATCGGAAATAAAATACTAATTTTCATGATTTCGATTTACAACAACAAAATTATCTTACATTTTTTTTACCTATTTTTTTTATGGCTTTTAGTTCGTGTTTCAAACGTTTCTTTCTTACTTATTAAAATTCAATTTTATCTATAAAAATATAAATATAAATTATTTATTAGAAGTAAATTTTGTCCTTGTTATTTCTCAAACAATAAAAAATATTAAAAAAAAATAAATTCCTACTTTCTCTCGTATTTTTCTTTTTATTTATTTTTATCTTTGATCCTTGGCTTTGACGTTTCTTTCTGGTTTTTTTTTTTATCAAAAATAATTTTTACAATTTTAATATATTATAAATGAATTTAATATTCAGAAAAAAAAGATACGTTGAATTTAGTTACAAAAAAAATATAAACGATATTAAAAATATATTTGTTTAGTTGAAGTAAGTTGAAACGGTTAGTCCTTATTTCGAATAAGTTTAAAATTCAAGAAGAATATAATCTCTCGTAGCATTCTAATCGTCGTTTGATCCAAGAGATAATAACGAACTTGGAGGGAAATACAGTTTTAACGAGTTTTTGAATGAACAACGTTACACTGGAAAATTAGTCTGGCTAATTCAAGAAATTCGAAGAGTTAGCTTCGTCCGGATAAAATTATGAATAATAATGAGCGAGCAAAGAACTAAATGATTAATTAAATGTTTTAACAGAAAAAAAAACATCGAAATACGTTGAACAACGAGGAAACAAATTAAATATTATAGTTTATCTTTTAATTTATTTATTATAAATGATAAGATTTCCGTACGATTTAATCCCGTGGTCTGAAATCGAGCGTGAAAAAATTATAAGAGAGAAAAATAATCGAGTTTAATCGGATATATAACAGTAATAGGTTTGTTTATTTTTTATAGCGAATGTTAAAGTTAGTTTTGAAATTTGAAAAAACCGAACCGATATGTTAGAATTATTATATTAAAAATAAATAAACGATTTGATCAACGTTTCGATTAAAAATCACCTCGGGCATGTTAAAATGTTTCATTAAAAAGTTAATTTATTATATCCTGTACGGATGTTTAGTTATCTTTTATAAATATAATTCTTTTTTATCTACCTTTGCTATAAAATACAATTTATTTGCTTATATATTCATAATTCTATATAAATATTAAACAACGTGAAAATAATTAGAAACATATATTATAATTATATTAATTATTATATTTTGTTCTTTTCTTCTTGTTCTTCTTTATTCGTAAAAATTTGAGAAAAAGTTTGCTTTAAAAATACTGTCATTCGAGAATAACTATTTTCCCATTAAAGGTTTACCTTTTTTTATTATCTAAACTCTAGTAACAGTAGAACGTTGACAGAAAAGATTGATAACAAAAAAAAAGAAAGAAAGTGAGAACGATAGCCTTTATGAATTTACAAAAAGGAAAGGATCGATATCTCCTGGCTAAGCTTTATACGTCATTATGGAAAATGCTCGTGATCGTGTTATAAATTTGGACTTCCTTATGATCGATTTTCACGATCGAAATCGCGTGTATGTCTGGTGTGACCTTAAGCGGAGATATAAATTATTCAAAACATACCTTTGGAAAGAGGTAGGTAGGTACATTGTCCGAACGATCATTACTAGGTCATTCGAAAATTCGATTATTATCTCACATTCGACGTACGTTCTCTTCTTCAATGATTACTAACGAATTCAACTTCATACCAAGTAATAATACTTGATGAACCTTCACGATGATATCATACAAATACTATAATCACTCACAACTGACATTTAATAAGACGATTTCCTAACTATGATCTTAACGATCCTTAATCACTGTCAATCATATATAAAAATAATAATTAACGTTCCATTAATAGAAATTTTATTTTTCTCTTCACATGAAATTTTGGTGAGCTGTTTTTCAGGTATAATAATTTTACAATGATTTTTAAAGATGTTTTAAATAATTATTAATAAAACAAAGAAAAGAATAGATGCTAGAGAGAAAGAGAGAGAGAATAAGTGAGTAAATAAGTCTGATATGAAACAAAGAACAATGAATGTTTGAATGTGTGCGTGTGTTTTTTCGGTTAGGCAGCAAATCGAGACGTATTTGTAAATAAAAAATATTTAAATGTTTGAAAAGTATTTAAATAAAAATAAAGAGTAGTCATTTGTCAAGATGTAATTGATTATGTATCACTATGAAATAAATCTGACACGAGATCATATTTTAAATCACGTTTTCAGTTCTATGGACGCACATATGCGAATCAAACGAAAAATTATTCGTGTTAATTATGGACGTGTACATAGAGTGTTCGATTAAAAAATTCTATAAAGTTACGATTACCTATTAGATTTTTATATTGAAAATAATTCATATAATATATTTAACACTAAAACCTACCACACACGGGTTAATTGTAAAGAAAGTTAAAAATTATGGTCAACTTACGTTAAGATATACTTTGTCCTTATATCCAATGCATATCCATATCCATGATCCATATCCATAAGTGCAAGTATCCATAACTGTATTGTATCCATATATGCACTACACACACTCACTTACGTATGCATATCACTTGCATAAGAAGAAAACACGCACACACGTATACGCGACACGAAATAAATTACATACTTATCTAATATCGATATTACATCTTCCGACGCTCGAAGATAACTGACAATTAATATGAAAAATAGTTACGAATACATTCGACAAATACCGAACATACACGAAGGTCAATATCAAATCAAACGACGAAATGACAACGTCGATTGTCGACACCGGCCGAGGAGTGACGGAGAGACGCGGACGTAAACAAAACATTGAACGCTCAACTAATCCGGTAGTTAAGGAATGTTTTTATATGTGTATTTCATATATAACGAATTTCTTTGAATTCTAATTAAGAATTCCTGATAAAAAGTGACTAACATTGTAGATCAACATTGCAGGTCAAACAATTATTTTTTAATAATTTTTGATCCAATAATCCACATATACGTACATATACTTATTAATTATCTAAATATTAAGAAATAAATCAAAATCTTTCATTAGGAATAGAAAACATCTGNTGTCATTTCGTAGTTAGATTTGATATTGACCTTCGTGTATGTTCGGTATTTGTCGAATGTATTCGTAACTATTTTTCATATTAATTGTCAGTTATCTTCGAGCGTCGGAAGATGTAATATCGATATTAGATAAGAATGTAATTTATTTCGTGTCGCGTATACGTGTGTGCGTGTTTTCTTCTTATGCAAGTGATATGCATATATATGCGAGTGTGTGTAGTGCATATATGGATACAGTACAGTAATGGATACCTGCACTTATGGATAAGGATTATGCATACGAATATGCATTGGATATAAGGACAAAGTATATCTTAACGTAAGTTGACCATAATTTTTAACTTTCTTTACAATTAACCCGAGCGTGGTAGGTTTTAGTGTTAAATATATTATATGAATAATTTTCAATATAAAAATCTAATAGGTAATCGTAACGTTATAGAATTTTTTAATCGAACACTGTATGTAAACGTCCATAATTAACACGAATAATTTTTCGTTTGATTCACATATGTGTGTCTATAGAACTGAAAACGTGATTTAAAATATGATCTCGTGTCAGATTTATTTCATAGTGATATATAATCATCTACATCTTGACAAATGACTACTCTTTACTTTTATTTAAATACTTTTCAAACATTTAAATATTTTTTATTTACAAACGCGTCTCGATTTGCTGCCTAACCGAAAAAACACACGCACACATTCAAACATTCATTGTTCCTTGTTTCATATCAGACGTATTTACTCACTTATTCTCTCTCTCTTTCTCCCTAGCATCTATTCTTTTCTCTGTTTTATCGATAATTGTTGAAAACATCTTTAAAAATCATTGTAAAATGATTTTACCTGAAAAACAACTCACTAAAATGTCATCGCAATTGAATGAATAGTTTACAAATGCATTCAACACAAACATACAAACATTCATTTATATATAGCATTTTATTCAGTTCTATTCTCTAAACTGTCATATTTTACTTTCTTTTTTATTTCCAATTCTTTCTTCTCTCTTTCTCTCTCTCTCTCTCTCTCTCTCTCTCTCTCTCTCTCTCTGTTTATCTTTAATATTTATTTAGAAAAAAATGTTAACGATTTAATGCTAACAGCAAGACGATTTACGAGACATTTACGATGCATTTACGATGCACGTCATGGATGCATGATATCATATGTTGACACAAATATGAAAAGAAAAGCATAAGTACACTTATATAGAATCGATTTAAGTTAAAGCAGAGTTATCTTTTGTTTTTCTATAGATCTTACGGATTTAACCTACTATAAATCCATTTAATTTAAAAATCACACACCAATAAATTATTCATACTTTTTAATCTAATTTTTTTTATTCAATATGAGACACGTATGTATAATATTTTCTATTTTTTATTTTTTAATCAATAATAGATTCTTTATATCGATTGTCAACTGTAATTTAAAATATGAGAATAAATTTAATATTTTTTTTATAAATTCTTAATTTATATTTGAAAGTTAATATTTGTTGATTTCAAGTTATATAAATTTTGTTGTAATTATATGAACAAAAATTAAACTATAAAACTTTACTTAAGTAAAGAAAAGGGTGTAGTATCGAAAAGAAAAATTGATGAAATGTCAACAAAGAAGAAAAAGAAGAATAAGAAGAATAACAGCGACGAAAGACGAAACGAACGAGACAATTAAATAAATAATTCATGAAGTTAAAGTTAAAGTTTCGTTATCGCGAACCGAAACACAAGTTAAGGAAAACGTTTAAACTGAAAGTCAATCCTCTTCGACGTCGCGTACAAATTGACGAAGTTGCTTCAAATTTTGAGCTTCTCGATACACACACACACTTAAGATACACACACACACTTAAGATACACACACACACACAAACACGTACATATAACTCGGTATCTGAATATTTAGTTTCCTTTAATCAATTATGAATCCAATAATAAACTAATATTCGTATTCACGTCAACTAGAAGAAAATTTTGATTATTTCATGATAACATTTTTCAAAATTGTTAGAAATAGTACAAATATTTAGTTAAACAAAATAAATGCATGAAAATTGATAAGAATTATTATAAGAATTTCTATGAAACAAATTGAAATATTTTTTTATATAAAAAAAAGATATATAGATGTGATAATTAATCTGGTAAATGTAATCATTGAATATTGTAGATAGGGAGTTGAAGTTATTTCAGTTTGTACTACTTTGAATCTTTGTATTATGTAAGTAATACGTAGTATCTCATGCGACCGTGTCGGAGCATAAAGACGAGTTGACTACTTGCTTTGAATCAAGCCTACGTATATAGATACAAATATACATATGTATGTATGTATCTATTTACGTAATCTCGTATTCCATAGCAGCGATGTGCAAACTATCAGTTGATTCATGGACCTTATGCATTGATATAATTAAAACCAAACTTTGCTTTTCATAGAAAACTCAATATGATTTTATCATTGATATAATCAACCTTTGAAAATATTTATTAATAAAATTTATAATAATATCAATGATTTCAAATTATTTGAAAAAGAAGAGTTACAATAATGTATACGAAATAAGATTGCAATTAAACAAGTACAGTAATGCTAGGATTATCAAACTGGTGAAAATGTTTGGTTTAACTAAAGCGAGTCTCTATTAATTTTTTTTTTTATATAAATATGTATATTATGTATATATATATACGTATATATATTTTGAATAATATTTTACATTTACTTTACATCTAGAATAACAATTAGAATTTTAAAAAAATATGAATAAAGATTTATATTCATTGAAGTAATACTAGGAATTACCAAACCAGTTTAAATGTTCGATTTAACTAAAGTAAGTGTCTCTCTTTCACTCCATTAATATTTGTTAAATATTTATATTATGTACATATTCTTGTATACCATTATTATAAATAAAAAAAGAAATATTGTGAATAAAAATTCACATAAAGTTTTATTTATATTCTACATTAATTTGTTCTTGATATAAATACGTATATATTAAATATAAATTATCGTATATATGTATCAATAAATTTAGTTTATTCCACATTGATATGGATGATAAAAATAACAAAATTATAAATAAAACGAATAAGGTTAATGTCCCTTAAATAACGTATTTGACTAACAATCTAAACGAGAGTACATAAAAATCAAGTAACATAACGGAACGTTGATCAAAATGAAACTAATAAGCAAACGTAAGAGAAATTAGAAATTGTGAAGAATCTTTGATAGGATTTTCAAGGCAGTAGCCTCGTGAAAACCATGTAGTAAAGGGAAAATAAATGATAATGCTATTGCGAAGAAGGGCGCCTGGTAGACTGGCGCCAGGATGTCGTTTCGAAGAAGTTTCACCGAAAGGAGGAAGAAGAAAAGAAAAACGGGATAGTAGAAGGGATTGGAATTGGGATTTGGATTGTGATTGAGATTGGGGTAAAGAGAAAGCAAGAGAAGAAAGTAAGGATGGTGGTGGAAAAAAAAAGAAAGGGAAGGAAAATAACATGACGAAAGATAGAATGATGGAAGATCGTTTACACGCGTTACTACGAAGATATTTCCTTATGCGTATCGGCCTATATTCCCTTCTTATATTTCTTACTCCTTCCCCTGATTCCCATCGACCTATCAAATGTTATCCTGAAGAAACGTCTACGAGCCATTATGGAATAACTGGCTACTACTACTACTACTACTACAGTTACTATTAACGACAAGCAAAGCAATTTAATCCTCTATATCCTTCCGTCGTCGTTTAACGTCGATCAATAAACCTCGGACAAAAAGCAACGTGTGGATAAGAACTAAGCATCCAGCTTCGTTATCAACACAACAACACACACACACGTACATTACGACTTCAATAGAATCTTCTTCTTCTTCTTCTTCTTCTTCTTCTTCTTCTTCTTCCTCTACTTTTATTTATTTAGAAAAATAGAAAGATCAAGAATCGTCTTTTAATCTACCCTTTTTTTTTCAAAACCTTTTCAAAATATATTAAATCTCTCTTCTTCCTTTATCGACTCTTAAACTGAACTCGATTGATTTTATAATTGAAAAGATACCACCAGTAAGATCACTTTCAAGTCTCTCCCCTTCCTTCTCACTTCCTACATCGTCGTTTATTTTTATGATTAAAAGTATTTTCATGTGTTTACCATTAAATTAATCGTAAAAATGTTCTAGGCAGTTTGCTTGAATTCTATAGACGATAGTTATAGTTAATTAAATTCTTGTGTTATTACCATCTTCGTATATTTGAACGATTATTTCTTATTCTTAGAAGAAAAATTAATTTTTTATTATTATTGTTATTATGCAGTTAACTTTCATGAGAATACGTGTACATTCATAGGTATCGGTATATACTTGTAGTTAATTAATTAAAAAGAAATTCTTTATCACGTATGTTTTTATTTTATTACTATTAAATACTTTCCTTCCCTATTGCTATTATTATTATTATTATTTTAATATTATATTATTATAATAATAATTAATATTATTATTTTATGATAGAGCTGAGAGTATCAAAATTGATTCGATTTGAACGCGTTTATTAGATGGGTTAATTGAATCATAAAATGAACGAGAGTAGATAGTTGAAAGCTTCAAATGCCATCACGGTAAAATAATTAATGCGAAACTATCTTTCTTAGGAAGCGTGGTTAGTCGTGAACCACCCATCTCTTTGACCTAAACCACGAAGGACGTGGTTTTGTCCTCTTTCATGGATCGATACAACTAGAAGAGAATAAATTCCTTTAGATATACATGTATACTGTGCACACATATCTCATCTCAAAGTATAGTAATCCTTTTACGAAATTTCTATTCGAATAGAAAAAAAAAAAAAATTTAGAAATAAATTTTCAATGTTTATTTTCACTAACGTAGAACAAGAATGCAATTTTATTCTATTCTAAGGAATTTCTGTGGATATTTTAAAAAAGAGTCAGCATTTTCATTCAGGAGATAAGAATATTCCAGAAGAAAATCTACGAAAGAGAAAATAAATGTAGTAATATGTTTTGTTTTTTTTTTTTCTTTTTATTTTCATTTTTCTTTTTCTTCTACGATCTAAGCGACGCTGATATCCGTTAACAAGGAAAACATCTCTAACGAGATGTTATAGGACAATATTAAAACGTTGCTTCGAACTCGTCGTAGTGAAAAAAAAAGAAAAAAAATGAAAAAAAAGAAAATACGAAACAATGAGAAATTTAAAGAAAAATATATGAAAGAAAAAAGTGTTAGGAAGAACCTCAACGGTCTGTAAATATAAAAATAACTAAGGGAATAAATAACACGAGCTTTAGCAGCTAGTTCGTTACGAAATACGTAGTTTTTCTTGGACGCGAGAAAATGTTTAATGAAAAGAAAAAAAAATTATACATATATTTTCTTAAACGAGGTTTAATATACGTTGAAATATATTTCTGTCATATTTTCTCGAAAACTAAACGTTTTTTTAAATTAAAAATTCATTTTCATTTAAAGCTAAACCTACCACGCGAGTGTTTAAATGACACGCGTTCTGTAATTTGTAAAAATGTAATAATTTGTAAACAAATGCGATTAACACGCATTATATTAATCATTTTTAACTAAAATAAAATATATTGTTCTTTATATAATTGGCTAAAATCTTATTCTATACAAAGATGAGTATAAGTATACAATGTTAGTAAGTTTAATATTAACTCGAGTTACTATAAAATCCTGCTGATAGTAATTATAAAATTAATGAAAAAGAGTAATAAAGAAAAATAATCTTCTTTCTCGAAATAGAGAAACTCTCATTGGGAGTGTTCGATCGAATCGAAAGGTAATCGATTTGGACGATTCCTCTTAAAGTAGGTAGGCAATATACGAGCACAGAAGAGAGAACCTGGAAAAGTAAGCATTGAAAAATACAAAGTAACGAGAATTTTCCACTAGGGATTGGGAAGCAGAGGACGGATGATAGGCGGAGAATATCGAAAAAAAAAATATGAAAAAACATTCCGATCGACTACCATTCGTTGTAGATTAAAAGTACCCTTTTCCGTTTCTTTTATTTCCTGCGAATGTGTCGATAAGAACTTGGAAAAAAGGAAAAAAAAAATAATCAAAAACGAAATAACAATAACAATAATAATAATAATAATAATAATAATAATGACTATGATTTTTAGAAAGTTTATTCTGAAAGTGGTGCAAATTCATTTTATATTGTTTCGAGAAAATCAAAGGTTTGCATATAAATCAACTCAAAAAAAAATATACATATAAAAATTTTTTAATTAAAATAATATATATATAAATCTACTTACACCACTTTCAAAACAAAAACGGTTCATTTGTAGGATAAAAAAAAATAGACGAAAAAATCGAAAGAAAAAAAGAAACAAAACCACTTTCGCAAGCAAGTTTCGAAGGATTTTTGGGTTGTAAGAGGGGAAGTAAGAGAGGAGAAGAAGAAGGGAAAACAAGAAAAGGGGGTTGCTTAACAAAAGAGAGTCGTCAAGGTAAAAAAAAGAGAAAGATTGAGATTGACGTAGCGAAATACAGCTAGTAGCTACTACCGTAGGATTAGAAGTAGCATTAGGAGGATTTAGCGCATACACCCCTAAGAAGTACCTCCGTTAGCTCTTTTCGGAACACCCAGCTAACGCCTCCTCGCTTGTATGCCTCTTTACCAACCAACCCAGTCTGATATCCTGATGGGCCATTGTCGGGAAGCTTTTGTCTAGATACTACTCCTGAGCTAGTATAAAAGTATGACGACGAGTTACTGGATACAGAGATACCAACAGATACCAACAGATACCACACGGTTACTTTTTTTTTTTATACGGTAGTAGAGATTATTGGCGTGGTTGTGGCATAACCACGTACCTTCGAGCTACTACTGTTCTTATTTCCACTTCGTCAGCCATCCGTCAGCCCTTACTTCAATTCTTCTACATATTTGTTTTTTTTTCTCTTCATCCTTTTATATCTATATACGTATATGTATATGTAGTATTATAACATCTATAACATTCGATCTCATTTCATGCACAAGCACGACCCGTTATCTTTACTCCTTTCAGTTTTCTTTTTTTTTCTTCTTCTTTCATCGTCTTAATACTCGAAGATCAATTTTATACAACGTGTCGTAGAAATATTCTTACTTAATTGTAATTGATCAATTTTTTAAATATCAAATCACAGATTTGTTTAACGGTAAAAAATGTTACTTTTAAAATTTATATCGATTGAAATTGTTTAATAATCGTAAAATAAATTCACGTGTAAAAGAATTTTCATACTTTGGAGTGTATTCAGGAAATATTAATTAATTAAAAATTTTTTAATATACTTATATTCCATCGAGAAAAATAATAAATATGAAATAAATCTAATATTCATGAGTGTTTCTTTGAATAATCCTGTCTCATTGAGTTTACATAGTAATTTTATACTTTTTATCATAAATGTATATTTAATTTTCTATAAGATACTTTATTATTTTTTCTTATATGGAAAATATCTTCTACGATCCTTCCAATCCCCTCCACCCTTCCTCGCCTTTTATATTCGATAAAGGTTCATCTAGATGGCTATTATAGGGTATTAAAATAAAACTAAAGTCAATAATAATCTTTCATCAATGAAGTCGTTGAAGCCATTATTAAGAAAATTCTCAATGAAAAAATATCCATATTACAATAATAATCACTTCACACACACACACATATACACATACACATACGCAGCCACGCACATGGGCATATTATACCTGTTAGATATTTTTCATCTAAACTAATCTTATTATAAATGACAAAACCTAACGTACGCGATCGATAAACTTTCTAAGGTCGATCATAAATATTGGAGTATTACTCGAGATAATTTATAGTCGACTTTTAATCGTATCTTTCGTAATCCAACGAATAGATGAATTTTCAAAATCTCACTTACGTTAGCTCCATTAGTTGATTATAAATTCTACTTTAACGAACGTATAAATATAATTGTTTTTTTTTCTTTTTTTCTTTCGTCGCAGTATATATTCGAAATTTTTATTATCTAAGATTTTTTAAGTATACGATCGTGTTATAACTCAACGTTAAATAAAACACACAAGATTTAGAGTACATAATTAATATGAAAATTGGCAAAAGAAATACGTGAAATAAAAGTTAACTTTTCATACGTGAATAACAAGGTATCTCCTTGTAATATATGAACTTGCATAATACATATGAACGATGAACAAATCATTCGTGATAATAAGACGAGTCGAGAAAAAGAGAGGAAAAAGGTAGAAAGAGTTAAAACCATTTCAGTGCCTTTCATGCTAGCTATAGATATTTTTTTATCTGCAAGGTCATCGATCATATTTCACACGAAGTAGAAAACTGCAAGCTCTACCTTCCAAAGACTAATGGACAATATTTTTCAAGCTTACCAACGATACATTTTACAGATATATTTGTATCTACGTGTGATTTCCAATAGAGGAACAGGTAATTTAACACTGTTCCGATTCGATAACATAGTCCTACATCATTTTTAAATCTTTTACGTTTCAGTAATAGTTTAACAATAGTTCAGCAATATTTTTCTAGCAACGTGTCTAACAAATAAATCGTTGTTATATATAGATCCTAATTTTTAATAATAAATTATTACGATAAAGAAATATTTGTACACGCTCAGAGGTTCGTTTAAATAATCGAACGTTACATTTCGGAAAATTCGATGCAATATTTGGAATCATTGATGAAGCAATATCGTTAACAAATTATTCTTAACAATCTGAGATAAATAATTAAGAAAATAATCAATAAAGAATAATAAGATTGGTAATGTTAAAACAAAGAAAGAAAGTGAACTTACTTTGAGGGCTTCCTCGTGGGTCACCGCATGAAAGGGTGTGCCATTCACCTCTAAAATGGTGTCCCCTGGCCTGAGTCCAGCTCGCTCGGCCACTGAACCTTCTTCGACTCTTGAGATGTAGACACCCACCCCTGAGAACAATTCGCAGACTTTCCATCAGGCCAAAAAGTTGCCGAGAAACTGTTCCGTTATTGGTGCGTGCTCAAATGTTCTACCCATGTTTAAACGCTTATTTTTATTTTTATTTTAATACCCTTTTATAGATTCTATCGAAAAGTCCATGTTTTTCTTCATTGAGGGTAACTTTGTTTCTCTCTATTTTTATTAAATTAATTTTCTTTTTTTTTTTATATAATTTGTACGGTTTTGTCATCATTTGCATTTAACATGAGTAGAAAGGTTCGTGTAAGTAGAATGTGAAGAAAAGAAATTGAAGAAAAATTGAATATGCAAATGCATAAGAGTGTCGTTTGTGATTTTTCCTGTACAATATAAAAGTATAAATATAATAATAATAATAATATATATATATATATATAAAGCTTGGTTTTTTTTTGAATGTAATATGTATATGTTTATATGTGTGTACATGTAGATGTAAATCATTGAATATATTTAAATACACGTAAAAAAACACACACACATGCAGAGATACCTAAAAACAATATAATACGTGATGAAAATTACAAAGTGCCAATCTGTTTGACATCGTGCTAACGTACAAGTGAATAATAAACAAGGATTTTAATATTTAACTTAATATTCGTTGTGAATCATTATACGGGAAACTCACAGATAACATTTCTTTGATGAAAAACAGGAAAAGTTATAATTGTCTCGTAAATGAACCCACTCGAAATAAATGCACGTTACTCGAATCAAGGTAGAGGAAAATAAAATCAAATAAAGAAAGAAAGAAAGAAAGAAATCTTCGTTAAGAACACGATCGAAAGACTTGGAGTTAAAGTTCGAAAGAAAAATCAAGTCAATGACAAGAACTGGAGTGTCGTTAATTTTACTCCGAAGAAAACTTCGTTTGAACTAAAGGAAACGAAGTAGTCCAACACTCAACTCCAATGACGACGAAGAACCTATTTTGGTAGTAAATTAAAATAAAGAAAAATAAAGAATATTATTGCATGAATATTTATTACATAAATATTAGAACCACCAGCGATAAATAATTAACAAATTTTATTTAACTGTTTAATAAAAAATTAAAAAAGAAATATACACATAATGTTATTTAAAATTAAAACAGAATTTTACTGCTAACCTTGGAGATAGAAATTGTTTTCTACGTTAAAGTATTGTCCGTGCAGATAATGAAATTTCACGCACATTTTGAGATCGCGTGCAATGTTAAAAATGAAATATAAATAAATTACAACCGTACCACTTTTTTTTTCATATCTGGTAAATAATTATGCAGGATATATATTTTTTACAAAGATTTTAAATTTTCGATAGAAAAATCTTTTTCTTTTTTTCTCCTTTTTATTTTAGCAATTTAGAAAACATTTTTTAAGCTTTTCGAGAATTCACGGGTCATTAAAAGTTCTCTAGCATGGGTCATAAAGTGAATTGCGAGTCATGGGTTTGCCATTGGTGTTCTACTCTGGTCTATTCATCGGAGGGTGACTAACACCATGATAATTAATCTTTCTTCTTCGAACAAACGAGCGGGACGATATGAAGAGGGTTGTGCTTATAGTTGTAAATTAATCTAAACGATAAACAAGAAGAACAGTTGGCTCATTAAGAACTTTCGGATTAAGACGTTTCTAATAATTCCCGTATATTTTTCCTACCAATAAATCCTTGAATAATATTTATTTTAATTAACGATAAATTATCACGATATCAGTGGCTAATTTACAGACCATGAAGTATTACTCAATGTGGATAAATTTATATATAATATTCCATATTTTAACGCGCGAGTATATAAACGAAATTTGGACAATACATTTGTAACATCTAATTATTTGCATAAACAATTGAAGCGAGGGAATATTAATTTCCGCATAAATGGGACTGCACAAAAATATTTTTAATACGCTTCGATTCTCTTTTCTTTTTTTTATATTAAATCAATAACCAGGGATTAAGATTGAAATATTTCATTATCAATACGAATTATAATAATTCTGCATTTATATCAAATTATTAGTTCTACGGAATAGTTAATCAATGATATTTCACGACTTATTTTACTTACAAGTGATCCTTGAGAGATGTTATCCCTCGTTTTTATTTGGGCTGAGTTTATTTCCATGGTCTTATGGAGAAATTTGTAATACTAATCAATATCTACAAGTGTGTAAAGTTTCAAAAAAAAATCTTAATGTTACATCTCCCAAGAAGTTCTTGTTAGAACATTGAATAATTCATCAATGATCCACAGCTTGCCTTTGAACATGGAATAATTGATGAACATGTAAATTAGAATCATTGATGAATTAATCGATAGATATACACGTAAATTAGATTGTTTTATTTGCAGATACACTGTAAATCAATTACGTATTTTTTTATACAACAAATTATTAATAATAATCATATGTATATATTATTAACATAAATGTTAACTTGAAAATGCAACTATAATTGAAATGATAATGAAATAATTCACATAAAATTGTTGATTAAATATTATCAAGGATGAACCGAAAAAAAAGTGTGTATTGTTTTAAAGTGATTTTCTATATACGCGTGCACATACAACTAACAGTACTTCTAATAATCACAGTTATTTAATCTCTAATACTAATATTCACGATTACTAATAATCATCATGCAACACGAAATATGCAAACGTGCTGATCCTAGAAGCCGATGCTTCGATTTAATGTTTTGAAAAGATTGATTAGACTGATTAGATTGATTTAGATTGAATTATTTAGTCGATGATTGGCGAATTCGCGGGATAAGATGGCGACTAAAAGTAGAAAGAGAGAAAAATATGAGTAAGTCTAATAATAATAATAATAAGATTAATAATTCGTTTAGTTAATAATATTTTATCAAATACTCTTCTCCAATTAAAAACAAAAAAAGAAAAAATATTAAACATTTCGTAATACAGCAAGAAAAAATTACTAAATATAAACTAAACCAAACATTTTTCAAAATTTTTCAAAAAATTGATCTTTCAAGATAGAAAAGAGATAAAACCGGGCCCCCCCTTTCCCCATTTTACAAAATGTGTGCAAATTGAAAATCAAAACTAGGTAAACCGCGTATCATAATTTATTGACATTTATGGTCCGCGTTGTCGTCGAACTCTGCGAACTCCATTACAACTCAATTTTGCTTCGACATTACCGTACATCGACGCACGTCCGTCTAAACGGACTATTCGATTATCGATGCTTTACAATTTCAAATTGGCCGTCTTTTCAAAATTCAATCCAGCAATGTTAAAAGCTAAAACCGTTACTATAAACTATTAAACGTACCTATTATCTCAAATGGTATCCCATTATTTATTAATAACAAATAATATATTGTATCGTTATATTAATAAAAATTAAATCGATCAAAAAATAATCCCAAATATACTTTAATATCGATGTTACAATTGTATTCTAAATCAAAGAAATTAAATGTAGCAGTCAAAAGAAAGAAAAAAAAAACCAAAATAATCTTTGTCATATTTGTCGTTACCGTCGCTGACAGACAGGGTAATAAGATTAACGATAAGAAAAACAAAAAAAAAACAGTATGAAAGTGATTTATGTTTAATGCTCTTTTCTATCCTTTCCTTCTCTTTTCTTTTTTTTACCGCACACCTTTAACCATCCCCAACCCACCCCCTTTCTCACCACCCTCCTCCCAGTTTATTCGACAGGATAAAAACGTATAAGTCATTCTCTTTTTTCCGGATAAACGTGAAAGAGTAATTTTTTATTCTTTTAAATTTACTTTCTTCTTTCAACATCTTATATTTCATCTGTACCTTACGATTTCTCTCTCTCTCTCTCTCTCTCTCTCTCTGTTCTCCGACAGTCGCCATCTGGTTTAAAGCGCGGCCGATCTGCGCATAACACCTTCATGCGACATCGATCGTTACTGACGCGAGTTTATATCGAATACTCGAAAACCACCGGGAAATTGAAACGACCTCGAATTTGAATCCTTCAAAACTACTCTCTTTCTCTCTCTCTCTCTCTCTCTCTTTCTCTCTCTGTCTTTCTCTCTCTGTCTCTCTCTCTTTCTCTTTCTCCCTCACCCTTACCCTAACTCTTCCCCTTATTTTTCTCTCTTTCCCACTCTTTTTATATTTTCCCTTTTTCTCGAATATTGTCGACGACTTTTTTAATGACGATTCTATGGATTCATTCAAGAACCTGATATTTAAATGGAAGTAACTTTCTGACGTGGAGATTTATTGACTTTCACAATTTTTTTTTAGAAACTCATATAGACGATATATATTTTTGATATTTAAAAAATAAAATTATTGATTAATATTTATCTGATTGTTATTTAGTAAAATATATGATCATAATATTGTGAGTAAATAATTAGTATTTTAGATAGATAATTAATATTTATAATAGCGTGTAGGTTAGAGTTAAGGTCACATGTTAATAACATATTATAATTACAGATTATCTATTTAAGATAATAATTACAAATCTAGAAAAATATCGATCTAATTAATAGTATACCAAATTATACGAACATATGAAAGAATCTTATAAAAGAGTAAATTTTTAAATTACTGAAACTGTAACGATAAGATATAACAAAACTAATATAACAATTCTGACACAACCATAAATCTTATTTATAAAAATAAATTCTAAAATTAGTAAAAAATAAAGTTACAACATAAATAAATGAACAACGTTAACGTTATTCTATTAAAATGTGTTACATATCAGGTTCTTTTTAGATGCAACCATAAAATACAAAAGTGACATAAGACTCGATAACAAAATATTAAAAATGGAAGTGACTTCGTTCGAATTTTTCGGTGGTTCGAAAACATGTTTTGATTCATTCTCTCTCTCTTTCTTTCTTTTCCTCTCTTAAACATTCGCACTGTCCTTCCTCTCATCACACCGTTGATGAATTACCTGATTGCACATCTGGTACAGCGAAATAGAAAGCAAGAAAGAAAAACACGCTGGTTGACTTATGTATATTTTCCGATGAAAGATGACATACATACATTTATAATTAAGCACTTAAAGTCGTATAACCCAAAACTACATCTCGTTCCTCTTTAACGATTTCTTTTTAACTCATCTTTTTCTCAAGATCCGTCAAAATTTTGTCGACGAACTGGAACAACTTGAGATTCGGTACCCGCTTATTTCACGCGAGAAGAAATAAAGGAGGGGAGGAGAAAAAAAACGAATAAAAAGCTTTTTTTTTTATACTCCTCGAACGTCGTGCGGAAAGCGTGCGACGATGAATAAAAGAAATAAAATAAAATAAAATAGCGTGAGGAGGATAAGTTTAAAGGCAAATTTCTAGAAACGGATGACGAAGATGACTTATTCTGCAAAGCAATCAACAACATTTACCAACTCGATATCGAATTCATCAAGTAAACATCTCGTTCGTCGCAAATGTGGATCTTTGGAAAAAGTTTCTTTTCTTTTTTCTATTTTTTTTGTTTTATGCGATGACTCACAAATCGGAGAGATTTACTTGAAATAGCTTCGTAAACGTAGGAGATTTATTCTCGTCAAGAGATTCCTTTTACACGTTCGATCGATTTTATTTGTTTCAAGATATAAAATCAGTATTTTTCATTTAAGATAAATTAATATAAGGTTTATTTCTTATAAGGAATTAATTTATTAAAAAAAATTCGTATTTGTTTTTGCTTATATAAATAATGTTGAAATAAAAGAAAATTTTGTTAAATGTTGAGGATAATTAAGACAAAAAAATTAATAATTATATATTATATAAAATAATATCAAGTATTTTATTTATTTTTTATGGGAATAGATTGTAAATATTAATCGTCCAATCAGTTTTCGTGCAATTAGATATCAAACATATGACATAATACGAAAGTCACGTAGTAGAAAAGCTCGCGAACATCGGATGGTTTAGAAGCACGTCGTTAGAGTCGTCAATGTGGAAAAGCACCGACTAATGACTTTCACGATGGGACAAAATCAATCGAAACGTGGACTAATTAATCGACATCGTTGATTGCACGTTTAAGTGACGCGTACGAACGTGAATAATATAATAAATCATTTTTATTTTCTTTTTTGTTTTGTTTTATATTCCGAAGAAACTTCGAATGAAACCTTTAAGACAATTGCGTTATTATTTATTCACAAAGCACGTATCATTTTATAATTTCCACGAGGTAAATATAAAAGTTGTATGCTCTCCGATTTAAGAGCTCAATCTTAAAACATTATTTATTTATTAGTTATTATTGTTTTTATTTATATTGTTTTAAGAGATAAGAGGTCTCGCGTATAACTTTCTCCAGTTTCTTGTTCTCAATGCCGATTGGTAATCAAGTTATGCGAAATTTGACTAACCCTTTTCTCATTGACAAAATATCGATTAATATTCTGTAGAAAATTAATCAAAGCACAAAATAATTCACATATTATATAATACTATTATTAAAACTATGCTTAATCACGAATTACAAATAATGTTAAATATATTAACCTCGTATTAAATAAAAAAAATAAATAAAAATCTCTTGTAAATGAATAAAAACATAAAATCTAACTAAATACTTCGGAAATGGAAGAAAATGTTTTATTTCTTTAAAAATAACAATTTTCTAACATAATTTATTTTAATCTCTGATCATTGGGAGTTGCAATTTAGCATAACTTGGTCCCAATTGAAAGACATGGAAGAGGGAAAGAAAATAATATTGAAAAAATAAGAAAGGAGAAGCGCAAATGATTCAGTGTTTCAATCGCACAGATCTTACTCTCCGAGTTCCTCTTTCTCATTCGTTTCTTTCGTTTTCTCTCTTTCTCACTTTCTCTTTCTTTCTCTCTCTCTCTCTCTCTCTTTCTTACAAAAGTTGTTCGTCATCGGCCAAATGGAAACGCTTAATGATCGGAAAATGTTCTCTCTCTTTCTCCATTTCTCTCTCTCTTTCTCTCTCTCTCTTTCTATTTATCTCTCCCTTTTTCTCTCTGTTCAACCTTCTTTCACCTTTTTGAATTGCAACTACTCTTTCGTTCTTTCTTTCTGACAATTAAAGTTTTCTTTTTTTTTTTTTAACAAAAATACGGTAAAAGAAAAGAAAACCAAAAAAGGAAACTCCGAGAATGGAAGACTAAAAAGGAATAAAACGTGATTGTTAAATCCGTGGGTTATCGTAAAAGAGGTTGAAACTAAACTAACCCGAATGAAATAAAAGATAAAAGTATTTTTTTAAAAAAAGAGGCAAAAAAAAACGATATTTTCCAAAATTGCTACTCGCTTAATCGTACAAAAGAAAAGCTTTGTACTGTCCGATATTATCACGCAAAGATAAAGAAAGAAAGAAAAGAAAAGAAAAGGGGAAAAAAAGATCTGACAGTTTTATATGAGCACAAGAGAGAAAGTAGAAACTCTGGAATAGAACGGAAATAAATTAATGGTTAAAAAGAAAAAAAATATTTAGAGAAAAAATATTATGTTCTAAAATAAAAAGAAAAAGTCAGAGAGAGTGAGAGAGAGAACCGAAATGGATAATAAAGAATAGAACTTTGAGATGAAAAAACTTTGGATGAAGTGAAGAAGAGGCGTTAAAGATGGGGAAAAAATGGAAGAAGATGATTAATAATAATAATAATAATGTTAGCGGTGTCAATGGCTGATAATGACGGCAGACAACGAATAAGATTAAGAGAACCTAATGAGAAGAGAGTTAACGTTTGCTAAAGTACCTCGTTCTCGAGGGACGAAGTACGGCGACGGGGGTGGTAGCTTGAAGGTACTTCGGATCTCACCTGCGTCCTTGCCACCTTTCACGCAGATTCCAAAGCCATGATGAGAGTCAGGTGGATCTCTCGTCATGGTGATTGTCCTTACGGTGAGCTCCTGCAGACTCAGGGGTTGGGATCCAGGGGATGTCGGTGGATTAGAACCTACCACTTGCTGCGATTGTTGTTGCTGCTGTTGTTGTTGCTGTTGTTGTTGCTGCGGCTGTTGTTGCTGAGATTGTTGCTGTTGTTGAGATTGTTGTTGAGATTGTTGCTGTTGATGAGTAGACTGATGACCCTGTTGAGATGAACTCGTACTTCTCACGGCGGCCACACTGGCTGGACTCGAGGCAGGTGTCCTTCGTTCACCTTGACGTCTTTCAGCCGGTACACCATTACCGAATAACCTAATCATTTCGTTAAATCATTTCTACAAGTTAGATATTTTAAAAATATTTTGTTTGATATTTTAGGTCACCTTTAGTTTCTTTTTTATCCCCTTCCTATCGATACTCGATGTTTTCTAACAACGATTATAAATATTCTAATCGAAAAAGTATATCGAAAGATAGTTAGATAAGGGGGAAAAAAATGGGAAAATAAAATGTTAGAAGGAAAGTAAATAAACGGAGCTTCGTGTTTTATAAACGCGCGTGACTTCAAAGGAAACGAGTTCACCAAGTGCCAGAGTCGCGAGCACTTCAAATACATACCTACGCGTATAAGCTAACCTCTACTATGAAATATTCCTTTGTAATTTTTAAAGCTAGGATCACATTGCTTTGCACCACCTTTTGTACGTACCTGTCACGTTAACTTTCTCGAGTTAAATCGAAAAAAAAAAGAAAGTAAGAAAATTCTTGTTATATTACGAGATCAAACTATTCGCCTGGTTTTTCGATACATTAATTAACTGAGAAACGTTTAAAAGAAATGATGTATAGAAAAACATTTGTTTTTTATCTCTCTTATTCTCCCATATGCTTTAACGTTTTTCAACATTTCAATAAAACACGAGCAAAGTGATCTGTTTTATTTTCAAAATGTTCAATAACCATTTCTTCTTCGAAAGTACCACCTGTTATTCAAAGTAAAAAAAAGAAGATACGAGAGAAAGAGAGAGGGAGAGAGGAAAATTCTTAAAGTTATTAGATTAGAAATAATCTAACCTGAGTACTTGTTCCGGTGAAATAGCACCTGTACCGGAAGTGGCATGAGTTCGATGCCTGTAAGGTGTCGTATGAGAGGAGTGATGGTGAGGAGCACTGGGAGGTCTCTCGACGATGGTGTAACTGGTGCCAGGCGGGCTGTAATATCCTCTATGTTGACCGGCATGGTGCCTGCTACTTGGTTCGAGATCCTCAGCCTCGTAACAACCTCCGCTACCGCTTCTCAGGAAATGAGAATTACTTCGTAAAAAATGAGAACCGCTACCACCACCCCACTGCAACTCCTGCAATTCCGAGCCGTAGTCCTCTGTACTGCTGGCCATTCCTTACACCTCCGTACGGTTAGACCTGAAAAAAAGAAAATAGAAAAAAATAAAATAATCATAACCGTAATATCCGTTTCTATTTCTTACAGAAATACCTTTTTCGTTTTTATTGATTTGAAAATTTCAACAAAAAGAACTTATGTCGTTTAGTTGAAATTCTTTTTTTTCAATCTCGTCAATTGTATATGCTTTTCAAGAATAATACAAGAATTATTTTACACGTAACATTGTTTATGTAACCAAGATATAATTATATCTACATTTTTGTTTGGTCTTTTTATTACGTTACGAGAAAATATTTTTTTAGTTAAAGATTTAACATTTTGTTAAATTTATATTTGTTATTTATCATATCGATACTAATATACTTGTTTAAATTTTGTAACAAGTTTTAAAGAAATTATCGACAACGGGAGCAGCTCTAAAACGATATAACATGGATACAAGGAGAAGAGAGGCAAACGGGAAGACGCCTACGTGGGTTCTCTCAATGTCGGTTATACGACCTAAATTTCAGAGATACCTTCACTATCGATCGGGATTCTCATAAATTAGTCAGGACCTAACATTCCCGTGGGATAAGGCAAAAGCACTTCTATACAAACCATGTGTCATTCTATAACATAAACGCGTTACCCTTTATATCTAAGGAAAAATATTTTTATATTTATCCTTTCGTAGATATCATTTAAGGATCCAATATATATATATTGGATATATATAACCGTAAATACAGATGGAAACATAAATACGTTATTACGGATATTTTTTTATTTCAAAAAAACGACACAACCTGACTATTTTTACCCAAACATAATATTTTTACGTTTACTTAAATAACAAAAAAAATAAAAGAAACATTATTTAATTCTTTTTTCAAACGTAAGAATATTTGGAAATAACAATTTCGATATAAATCGATATAATCGTCTATAGACTATGTGATCAATATTTCTTTAGTTATTCTAAACCCATTGTTTTTGTTTACAATCGTATCGATGATTTAAAATTCTAATTCGAATCGGATAAATATTTAAAATCAATACGTAAAATAGATCCTATCTAGCGTGATCGTTGTTGTATCGTTTAGAAATAAAATTACAAAGTTATATAAAATAAGAGGGATATATACTTTTAAAAATAAGAAAAAAATAAGAAAAAGAAACCTCCATGGTAGAAAAATAAACGACGACAATTTCATAATCTTTGGGGATACACTTTTACAACACGATTTTGTACATGCCAAAACGCTATTTAATTATACTGCTAGACAATTTAAAAATATAAAACAAATATATTTAACGTGTGTATTATTATTTCTAGAATTCGAGTATAATCCATCCGATTTCGATGTAACGTAGAATCAAATAATTCACGTTTAAAGAATACAGTAACGTATAATAGGCATATTCAATACAAAAATAATATTCTTCGTATATTTTTGATCCCTCACCCCGGTCAAAAAATATCCCATCGTGATCCGTTATTTCTTAGTTACGAAAAAATGTTCTATCAATAGTTACAAAATACGAGAAATATCAGGTTTGAAGAGAGAGAAAAAAGAAGAAAATAAGGGATAAAAAAAAAGTGAAACAAGGGAAAAAAAAAGAGTTCGCAAACGATGGGTGGTTGCATTAAAGCGTGACGAACATCCGAGGAAGCGGAGCTGTGTGGCCATTTTGTCAAGCCGGTCCCCGCCGCCTGGATCGATAAGCTTTGCTTTTAAAAGATTTATGGAGTCAGCGACGCGACAGGAAACGATTATACGCTCGATCGCATCGTAGGGTTTAACAAGTAAGATAGGTAAAAGGGAAATAAAAACTAAACGGGAATTGACTGGAATGGAACGGAACGGAACTGAACGGAACGAAATGGAACTGAATGGAACTGAACGGAAACTTGGTTCTCTATTTAGGATAACATAACGTATTTACCTATCTAACAATTTCATGCATTTAGGAAGACTTCCGTTAAAAGCCGGAAGATCATTTTCCTAGGCATCTCATTTTACGATACGAAAGCTTGAGAGTTTTGCGAGTTATGCGAATAACTCAACAGCAAAACGCTTTCATTTCACTAACATCGATCCCAGTTCTCTGCCCTATGCAAACTAAATGCTCGAGCTCTGTGGTTAATTTATGAGCACCACGTTAATCGATCTATCTCTCTCTCTCTCTCTCTTTTTGAATATACATATACATATATATATATACATATATCCTTCAGTTAATAGTAGAGTTTCCTGTATCAGTCAATACAATATTACAAGATAATTTATAATAATAATATTTCGAGTAAGATTTATATTAAATCAACGTTTTAGCACTATAATATTATTTCCTTATTAAATATACAATTTAATTATTATTAAAAATCGATCCTCCAATTTCATGCTGAATAGAGACGATTTACGTTTCGTACAAGTAGAACTAATATTTTTTATCATTTTTATTCGTCCCTTTTATTTTTCGTTTTTTTTTTCTTTCGCTTTAATAATAATATTTTAACCGTTGAAAGGATTCATTGAAAAAATATGAATACGTATTTTGACGAGGTACGTTATTTATGCGTATAATATACACGTTACGTATACCTATAAACTACCTATATATATATATATATATATGTTATACGACATTTGAATCACGATGAAGTATTGTAACACGTTATACGGGAAAGAGAAAAATGTAAATTTATGAAAATGTTCCATTAACCTTACGAATGAAAATCAATTTTGTTTTATTTCATTTTAAAACAGAGAAAACGGATGTTTTCATTAATCTTGGAATGGAAATATATGAAAAAAAATATTTTGTTTAAGCTTTCAAACGTTGTTATTAATTCAATTAGTATATTTCAAGTTTGTAAGAGAAATTTTTAAAGGAGAATCAATGATTATTATTTTAACGTAAAGAAAAAATAATTAAAACTTAATGAGTTTATATAAGCTAACTTATGATGAATAATTTTTGTTCTATATCCAGCATGATTACTTCATTTCGAGGATGGTATTCATCTTTTATTTCTCGAAAGTGCACCACGTGCATTTTATGATCCTTCTAGGAATTCAAAGTTCTATTTCTACGAGAAAAAAAAAGAAAAATATCTGAATAAATGGTAATAGAAAATAATGCAATGTCAGACAAATATGGGAGATAAATGAAAAAGGATCTAAATGGAGTTTTCTTCTTTTCTTCTTTCTTTTTATTATTTTTGCTGAATTCGCAGATATACGTTGTTTCGCGTAATCTTGATTTTAAAAATTACATCCTTTTAAGAGTCAGCTAACCTTTCGTGTTTTTCTCAAATCCGATCGAATAAATTTGTTTTAGTTTAAATCATGCAAAAGTTGGTGAACTTAATTCTCCTTTAAACACGATTAATTCGTTCAATAAAATATACGAAAAATACAATATGTGTTGTTATTTATTAAATAAAATACAAGTTACTAAGAGTTTCAGCATTTTTTATTGACTAACCCCGATACAAATGGAATTAAGGGCCAACCCTAACACGTACATACTCTTGTCCTATTTATTATAAATATCAAACACTGAAAGTTTCAGCATTACTTATTGACTAACCCCAATAAAATAAAGTTAAGAGCTAACCTAATATATATAGACCTGTCCCATTTATTATAAATATAAAATACTACAAGCTTTAGTATTATTCATTGACCAATTCAAACATAAATGGAGTTAAGGGTCAATTTTTACGTTAAACTTATACACATATACACATACCTGTACCTTGATTTACGTCCTACCTTTTCCTACACAAGTATTTTATACGCAAGGTAACAAAAATTAGGTCGCTTTTGAAATAGCGACAACACCTAACAAGGATAACGAGTAAAATTTATTTCGTTTTCGTACTTTTTTTCTACAATTTTACAATATTTTTTTTTCTTTTTACAAACCTATATTTATTTTTGCTCAATTCATATTACACCTGGTTTTATTCTCGAAATTTATTCTCAATTTTTATCGATGTAAACAGAAATAAAAATATATTAAAACACAAAGAAGCTTCATTAAAACGAACCCTTACAATAGTTATAAATCAATTGACATATACCTGAATATACTCAGTAAAGATAAATAAAAAAAGGAAAAATAAAGAAATAAACCGAACAGATAGAATATAAGAAGATTGCGATAGAGATAGATGAGAAATCACTTCTAAGGTAAGAAGGAAGAAAAATGCAGAAGGGTGGTAAGAGAGCAATCAAGCGTGTTTCCCTTTCTTTGGTTCTCGAGGTAGTCTGACCTGACCTTGACACTGACGATGAGAGAGAACGAGGAAGGTAGCTTGTTTGCCGGCGGGGGTTGGCCGTGTTGGAAGTTGCCCCTGGACGCTCCTAGGGGTTGCTGGAGGAGAACGTGGAGGATGAGAAATGTGGGTGTAGAATATACACGAGAGTAGATAGTGTCGGTGTGAAGGTGCCTTCGGAGGAAACAGAAACAGAAAGAGTAAGAGATAGAGAGAGAAAGAGAAGGAGAGAAGGAAAGAGAAAGAGGAAGGAGAGAGAGAGAGATGTGCCGCGTGTTCCGTTGTACGAGAGTGGGCCGATCAATACTGCAGAACTCCTCTGAAGCTGCCTTCCATTCAGGAACGAACCCTCCCGTTCTCTTAAATCTCTGGACATACCTAACGAACATCCGCGTGTCATCTTACGATACTTAAACGAACGAACTAAACTCCATCATCGAGAAACTAAGAAAACACATTAAAGTAAGAAAACACCGATCCATTAGTGTACTCCTATTTATACATAAATTCAACTTATGTAATTATTATTCAATTATTTTTAATTTTATTAACAATTACAACTATATTATATTATTTGTATTATATATTATACTATTTGTAGGTAAATGCAATTTATGTAATTAATCAATTATTTTATTCTATTAATATATATATATATATATATTAATTATTTATTTATTATATATTTATTACAATATTATTTATTATTTTTGATTTAATGTGTACTCTAATATACTCTATTCCAATTTAATCAATTGATTTAATTAATTACAAATATAAACCTTGTTAAAGTTCTTATACCGTTAGTATTTATAATAAAGATATAAAAATTTTATTGTTGTTGTTGTTGTTAAATCAAAAAATAATAAACAATTTTAAAAATAATCAACGTGATAAATAACGTCGTTCGATGTGAAACCTAGAGTTAGAACAAATGTCCTTGTTAAGATTTAATTAGGAATGGCCGTAATTGCTCGTAAACCGAGCCCTCCATTTTATCGTAGTTATCTTCGCACTTTAGAAGAGTATAAAACGGATGGTCATGGTATAAGTAATTTTAAAAGCAAGGCCAGATATGATGTTACAACTACACCCGTGTGCCTGTTATCGTTGTTGAATATAATACATTCTGTGCATGTACTAGCTATAAATTAGCTTTTACAGTTGGATCATCTGTGTCGTCCATTAAATGACATAGGATCTAGATCAACTGATCCACGATGAAAAAAAAAAAAAAGGTACGAAGTATAAGTGCCTAGTAAGTAAAAAGCATACGATGCTTAAGTTCCCTGGACCACTTTCATCGCCAAGAAATGAAATCTTTAAATATTTATCCCTTGAGTGTTATTTTTCTTCTTCTATGAGTATCCTCTGACACCATCCATCTACTTTTACTGGATAAAAAGCTTCTTATTTTCGAATTTAACGTCTGTAGTCTTGGAAACATCGATAAATCATCTTTTTTTTCTTCTTCTTCTAATTTCATTTTTATAGCTTTTTCATATTCATCTTAATAAAAAAATCTTCATCGATTTTACATCTTTCAATTTATATAATATAAAGTTTTCTACTTTTACGAATCTAACTTTGATATATCTAAACGATATCATTTTGATCTAATATTATTTCTATAGACTCCGCTTATAGTACAGATTTATTAACGAAATTGTAAAAATCTTTATTGATTCCATAAAAGTAACTTAATATCATCTTTTATAGAATAAAAACGTGCTTCCTATATTTCCAAGTCTAACGTTAAAAAAGGTACCTTCTAAACGTATAAATCAAATATTTTTATCTAATTTTTTGTTATTTTTATAGCTTCTTCGTTCGATTTATTAATGAAATTATATAAAAAAAAGAAATCTTCATTGGCTTTATATAAGTGTCCTTAAATCTTCTACCTTTCAAACACGAATCTAGTATTTTTATCTAATTGTTTTTTTTATTTTTATAGCTTCTTCGTTCGATTTATTAATGAAATTATAAAAAAAAAAAAACTTCATTGCGCTTTACGTAAGTGTTCTTAGATCTTCATTTGAAAAGATATACCTGAAAAGGTCTTTGCTATTTTCGTATATAAGATCGAAACATAAATGAATAATATTTCTTTAATCTTTCTCCTATAGAGGCTTCTTCTTCGTTCGATTCAATAACGAAGCTATAAAAATAAAATCTCCCATTGATTTGACCGTACATTAGTAGAAGATCGAAGTGTAAGTAAAACAGGTAATATATAGGTATATGTATAATATATATCTATCTATGTATGTATGTATGTATGTGTGTGTGTATGTAGATACTATGGACGTTCGCCAAAGTTCAGAGTCAAGGTAAAGTCGCGTGCAATTGAGCTTGAAATTATTATCCCAGAGATAAGCTGTAAGGCCAACGTAACGACTTCTTCGTATCCTTTCATTCTTCTTTTTCCTCGAGTTCTTCTTCTTTTACTTCTTTTTCTTCTACTTCTTCATCGTCTTTCACAAACCAATTAATTGGATACATCCATCAATAATGGGAACTTCATAAAAAATTTCAACGAATTGATACGATCCTTGACAATTAATTTACTGATATCAATTTCATTTCATTTCATTTTCTAATATATCTTAACGTAAGAAAATAACAATCATAAAATAATAATAATAATAATAATAACAATAACAATAATATTAATAATAATAATAATCATCATCATTATTTGTTGTTATTCTCGTATTCATTTTACGTATGTGTAGGTATATCTATTTATATCTTCAGAATAATCATCCCTTCATTGTGCAGGTNCGTACGCGTAGATATAAATTGATATAAACTCAAATTTCTCTATATAAAGCTTGAATTAATCTATTGTAAAAAGAGAAATTTATTCTTGGAACATATCCTCGGGGAAATAATTAAAATGATTAAACAAATTTAGTGACAAAATATCGAATTCAACAAGGTTATATAAATTTCCCATGAATTTAAATGACCAAAATTTGTATATAAATGTTGTAATCGGAAATAAATGTAAATTTTGTATAAATTAAACCAAAGAGAGAGAAAGTGAAACAAACTAACGAACAGACAGATAGAAAAAGAGTCAAAAGGTGTGGAATGTTCGGAAGCACGCCTTAGACAAGCAAATCATCTTAGAGGATTACCGGACACGCTACGAATTGCGTTCTTCCTATTATGAAATTAAATTATAGCAGCCTGAAAAAGAACCATGGATAATTAACAAACCCGATTGGGTCCATGGTCTATATATTCGTAATTTGTATAAACTAAACCAGAGTTATCTTTAACGTGAACGCTTAGGAGAAATAATATTCATTGAAATAAAGAAAATAAACTTTTTATAACTTTCTATAATTATTTTTGAATAAGGTCGTAATATAAATTTAGAACGAACTATCGCGATGTCTAAAATTCGTCGAATTAAATTAATACGTGTTTTCCTATTTTTTTAGTAAGAAGATTTTTAAAAACTTTAAAAAAATAAAATATAATACGTCGAAATAAAAGAGAGAGGAACATTTTTGCGTTTATGGTCCAGTTTTATTTTTTTTTAAAAACATTAAATTGAAAAAAATCTTAAATTTAAGTACCTTTTACCGTGATCAAAAATTTACGATAATCGTGGAAGGAATCGAAATGGAGTAAAAATAAATTTAAAACGATCACGAACACTTATCGAATAAAATAAATAGCCAACCTGTCTCATTTTTATTTAAAAAAAAATTTCAAAAAAGATAAAGAACATCGAAATAAAAAGGTAGAAACATTTCTGTGTTCGAGATTAATGGTTTTTAGAGGTTTAAAAATTGTATATTTTTGAATACCTTTTATTATATCACCAAATTAATAACAATCTTGAAAAGAGAAAACTGCACTCGATTAATTTCTGTCTTGTCTGTTCTGTTAAATACTTCTGTCCGAACTGCGAAGATTTCTAAATGATCGTTTATAATATTAAGCTGTTTGCATTTACGTCATCGTCACAGTTCGTCTAATGGAAGCATTACTAACAATAAACGAAAGAGAGATATAATTCGCGTAATTCGCGTAATTCGCGTAGCAGAAGGCAAAACGTAAACATCGTAGAAGACAATGAATACGAACTCGTAAACGAGAAATAATGTTTTTAACCTATGAGTAATATCTAATTGTGTAAGACATATTTTATTATTGCATACATTTAATCCTTCAAATTTTTACTCGCAATTTCCATTCTTTCTCGAATACAAGAATATTGAATTCAAACAAAATTTGTTGTTTTCTTCTTTTTCTTCTATTTTTTCGACTTATTTTTACATGTACATTGCGTGAAGGTAATGTACGTCGACGATGAGGATAAATGAGTGGTGTTTCTTTGGCATAAACGATAGAAAAAAAAAGAAAATAATATAAAAAATAAACCGATAGATCGATACGAGTGGAACACGAGATTCCCTGTTTTTCTATTTTCGATCAAGGTTAAGATAATATTAGATAAATAATTATCCTTATCGTTAATGCGAGTAAATAATCCGAGAGATAAGGCATGCTTTTGGGTTTACATAAACATACATTAGCCATATATATATAGACATTAGGGTGATCGTTATTTTGCATTTAATGAGTACATAGTTTAAAAAAAAAAGAATACAATAAATGTTAAATAAATACAACAAAATATTCAAAGAGAAATATTGTATAATTACAATTTCAATTCTTTTAACGTTGAAACGTGCTCGAAGGTATACAATTACACAATTTTATATTCTAAATTATATATACCAAAATTTTTAAAATACTTTTTAATATTAAGAAAACGTAGAAAAAAAAGTTAATATCTTATTTAAATAATAAAATTTGATTTATATTTTAGAGCGAAACTAGAAAGTGCACTTATTATAATTCATCAAAAGAGTCAACTTACTAACACCTTTAATAAATAGATATACTTATATATTCTATTTTACGAGACGACATAAAACAACAAAGTATTTCTTCGAATATGATAACAAATGGTAATAATTTTAATCCGAAAGTGTGACATTTTCTTTCTTTCTTTTCTTATTTTCAGTAGAATAATATAGAAAGAATGAATAGTTGAAATAAGATCTTAGTTCGGTCACAAAAGTAACTTGTTCGTTTTCCAGTTTATCACGTCGCATAGTATAAGGTTGGATGTGTAAAGGGTCAGGGATAGGGCGGACGATATAGCGCGTAAAAAGGATCGTAAAACCTGAAACGCATCCCAACTAGTAGGCAAGTTCTCCCTGAGGGTACGTGTCCGTGTGTTTTCCTAACCATTGGAATACTGCTCTTCCTACGAACAACATTGCGGCAACTGCAGTAGCAATATTTCACGAGGTGCCTCGAGAAAGGGGCCTCGCCTGACCTCAGTTCGCTCAGGTGCGAGAACGTAGCTTTCTCGATTCCAAGACTCTTCTTACACTTTTCTATCTTCTTTTCCTTTTTCTAAATTCCACATCCATTCAAAAGATGAGATAAGACTATCCCTACTGGACCTCGTGACGTTTCTTACAACTTTCTTACTTTATCCCTCACCCCACTTCCACCACCACCCCAGAAAAGAAAGAAAGAAAGCTTTTACATCCCCAATAAATATTTTTCTAAAACTCCATTTTTATACATTAATAATAATAATAATAATAAATTGTTGCACGATTTTGAAATACGATTAAAATACATTTAATGAGAAACATTGTTTACTTCGATATTAATAAAAATTGTTCATATTTTCAAACGAATGATTTTTACGAGATACAATTCAATTGATTACGATTGAATAGTAAAAGTAGAAAAATAATGTTGAATAATCGATCATCGTAAAAGTAAACTCGTTCTGTTGTGTTTTATTACGAATATTCGTAAAGGAAACTTTTATTAAAACGATATTATTCTTTTCTTAAATGTGTATCTCTTTATGATTATGCACAGAGAGGGAGAAAGAGTAAAGCTTTTTTTTTAATGACATCGTTGAAATTTAACATTTAATATCATCTATCTTTCTCAGAACGTGTAAACTATTTATCACTGACGTCAGAAGATTAATATAGCCGGTAGTGGTAGAAAACCTTCGAGTTCTTAAAATAAATGAGTTCAATCGTTTGCAGGAAAATAAACTGGCTTTAACTATCCAAAGAAGTTTGTTACTTGGTTAGTTTCAATTTCGAGGAAAGGAATATCACATACTACGTATCATATAATACGTGTGTAAAGGCTTGATAGAAACTGGTGACATTTACGAAAGAAATTTTGTTGTTTTAAACTTTACGAACATATGTCACAACTAAATTAGAAAAATGAAGAAACAAAAACCATAAGTGGATGCGAAGATATACCGGAGGTAATATTTGTTTATGGTAAAAAATATAAAACAAGGATAAATATTTATTATTCAAAAAGGGAGATAACTAATCGTAATATTTGATGAGGTTTATATCCCATCGAGTAGGGTGTACGATCGAATGGAACTAGTAGAAGCTTTTACGGAAATTAAACTCAGCGTATTAATGTGGCTAGCGCAAATCGGCCATTTTTACGGGTCACCTGCCATGCGAATTGTCCAAGAATGTTACTGCATGCAGGTATGTTACATATTCGAATAGAGATAATATGTACATGTATATACATATATACAAAGCTTATAGTAGCGTAAAGATAATATCTGATCGAAATAATGTCTATAGTTGACATTTACTGCAGGTTACTAATACTAATAACGTATATCTAACTCGATTATTAATCTATTTATAAAAAGTAACTCTAATATATTTTCATATATGTTATAATATTGCTAATTAAATTCTTTAAATAAAATTAAATAAATTGTAATTATAAATTGAAGTAATTCAACGATAAAAAAAAAAGAATAAAATAAACAACTAATTTACACGAACTCATTAAAAATCAATCTTAAATCATAACCAGTTTGTAATTCTTTGTAGAATTTAAAACACTCCATTGTATACCAGCAATAAGTATCTCAGAAAATATCTTAAACATCGATTCGATTGAAAACACAATAGAGCACGTTTCGCCAACAAATACAAATCAAGAACAGAAAACTACCACCCCTCTTTAATAACCGTTCAGTTTACCTGTACACGATACAGTCAATTTCAAGAATATTATACAAAAGTCATCCCCCTAACGAACTAACAATGACCAATTAATTTTCCCTCCGATAATCAACATTTGTTTGTCCCGATAAATTGTACTAATGAAATTATTGACCCATTGGGAAAATATCTATGGGTTATTATCTCCGACATGGTATAAATCTGAATCATCAAATGTTTTGTATTAAACAATTAAATTGATAATTAAAATACTAAAGAAATTAAAAAGATGAAACTTGAAAGAAAATTTCGTACGAGGAGTAAAACGTTTTCTAGAAACAGAACAAGTCGAATAAATCGATACAAGAGTGTCTCTATCCATCTTTCTTTCTCTCTCTCTCTCTCTCTCCTTCTCTCTTTCCTTCCTATCTCTCACTCTCTCTTTCTCTCTTTCAATGTGTATATGAATACATATCTATGTATATATATGTTCGTATGTCGTTAGACAGAAAAGTGTCTGCGCTTAGTCACGAACATGATTCTGTACCTGGCACAAGAATAACATCGTGCTACGAAAACCGTCGACACAATGACTACCTAGCGTCCTTTGTTCCATCCCCTCGATTACAAATTGATTAAACGATGTGTATCGACGTTAGTGTCCCTTCCCCAATAAAACGACCTTGAAACTTCCTCGTCGCTACTGAGTTAACTCTAGGTCCTATTATGTAGAACTTACTTTCATGAATAATCGAGAATATTAAGAAATTTGTTATCTAATTATTAGAAAATAAAATATGTTACATTTATTATTTATATATATATATACTAATAATAGTAATATATACAATCATATGCATTTATTTGTATGATTTTGTTCATTTAACCAAATTTTGTTTAATTGATTATTTGTTTATTTTTTATTTATAAAAATATGATTCTAATGTTCAATTAGGTTCAGTGTAATTGGAAATATTTTTTCATCTTTTTTAATAATAATAATAATTAATTATATATATTTGATAATAATAAAATATAAACTATTATTTGTCATGGAAAAGAATACTTTAAGAAATGTTTTAGCAACAAATAAGCAAACGAAATTTTTCTGAAGGAAAAGAGATAAGGGAAAAATGGAAGATGAGCGTTGATATGATAAAATGTACGCTAAGGGATAAGAAAATCGATGAAATCTTTCAAATAAATGTCAAAATGGTGAATATATTAGATTAGATGAAAAATAATGTCGAAATAAGAAAAAAATATCTATAAAATTCAAACGTAAAATTTTCCATAATAGTCAGATATTCTCACAAAAATAAAACTACCGCCTATCTACTCAACTATCAAGGACTTATCTCGACGCCTACATGGGAAGAAGTAATTTTCTACGAGCTGTGCTACCTAAGTTAAACGTCGAAATTCATTTGCCCGAGATATAATTCGCTCGAGACACTTCACGGATTCCGACTCGTTTGTTAGACGAACAAGAGGGAAAGAAAAAAATGAAAGAAATAAAGAAAGGAAAAAAGGGGAGAAAAAAAATCATAAAAGAGAAATAGAGAGAAGAAATAATGGGTCTTGCGTTCCTAACTCTAGGAAAAAAAAAAAAGAAAAAAAAATAGAAATTAATTTTTTTTTTCCCTTCCATCTTCTTACAACCCTCCTTCAACTCTCTCTCTCTTTCTCTCTCTCTCTTCAACAAATTCTATTTAACAATTTTTTTTTTTCTATTCTTGCATTTATTTTATCTTTCATCGTTTATACGCATATACAAATTAAATTATTTTTTTTTTACGTTTACTTATAAACTTTTGGATAGTTTAATGAACATTAATAGCTCAGGGAAAAAGAAATCTATTATTTTAAGTTTAAAATAAACGTAATAATATAAAACATAATTGAATTTTATAGGATTACACACGTAAGAATGATATTAATTAAAAATAAAAGAAAAAAATTATATAAACAAATATATAATACTTAAACCGGTTTTATATATCAGAATTTATCAAAGTGTAGGTCGCAATCGCAAATGAATTCGAGTAATTAAATTCACGAATCGCAGAAATGTTAATAAAATGAAAAAACTTCCTGTGAACGCTCAACGACCGAAAATTAATTCAAAACCAGTTTGCCGACACTACGTGAATAGTAGTATGTGTATGATAGTTTATGATAGTGAAAAAGAAGATAATATAAAGTCTTTACCCAGGGTCGTGAAAATATTTGCTTAGGTAAAGAGGGTCGGCCAAGTAAAAACATTTATTTTTATATATGTGGTAAATACTATACAACTGGGCAATCATAAAATTCAGTAATTTTTCTTAAAAATACTGAAAGGAATTTTAATTTTATTTTCAAGGACAAGTACTTGTCGCAAATTTATCCACTCAAAGTTAAATCTTTAATAAAAAACAGAGTAACAATTTTTTTTCTGAAAAATCTTTAATTACAATAGAAGTCAAGTTGCATAACATTTGAAAGGTTTTTGCAGTTCTTTGTATTATAATTGTATATAATACAATAATGCTGGTTTTGTGTATTTTAGTTCACCCAAATGGAAATTTTTTGTTGAGACACCTCGTATATATAATATATATATATATATATATATATATATTTCTATATATCTTTCTCTTTCTGGTCTCTAATTGTAAGTTCACCGCAGTAAATGAACACTCTGACGAGCAGTTACGTAGGTAAGTATTTACATGTGTATGTATGTGTACATATACCTAGAGAAAGCTTAACACCGCATTGCGTGGAAATGTTCGTCGCAATGTTGAATATTCACGATGTACTGTGCGATGTAAAAGCAAACACGTGCAAATTCGTACGAGTTAGTGTGAAACTTTTCGTACCACTACGAAAGCATCAATCGCCATGAAATACGAATTCCCATAAGATCTACTACCTTCCTTTGACTTGAACCAAAAAAAAAGAAAAGTCATTTCCTCTATTTTCTTAAAACAAAAATCATTACATCGTACTGATTCATTTTCAACTTTTAACGATAAAATCAAAGATTCGTCAAATAATTAAATCTGTACAAAAATGCTTTTTTTTAAGTAGCTTACTGATATAAATAAAAATTGATAAATGGAGGGGGAAAAAAAAGAAATAAAGAATTGAGTTTTAAAGGATTAACACGGTAGTGGCACAATTTTAAATCTTTGATAATAAAACAAAATATAATCCCTCTTAGCCGATGTTATATGGCGATGGTATTATAAAATGAAGTTAGCGAGTAAATCGAACTTTCTTTTTTTCGCGTGCATTTAATATTTATTGTAATTTTTTTTTTTTGTTATATATAATTATACTATATCTACTACTAATTACATTGTACCATAGTCACGATAAAAAAAATAAGACACGATTCGTTGGCACGATATTTTTCTTTATAAACGAATAAGAGCTTAGGATAAGTATTTCACACGTATAATATATATATTATATATACATATATTATACATTATTATATTTATATTAGTATTCATTATATTATACTCTCTCGATTATAAACATATATAGTAAAACTAAGAAAATTACAAACCAATTAAAGAAAACTTAAACGCAGTTAAAAAGAAAATACGTAATTTTTTTACGTTACTATGTTTCGGAATGTTGTAATACGTGGAAAATTTGAAAAAAAGATTCTTATAAATATATCTCATTTGATATTGTTTCAATAAATCGACTATTCGACAATTTATTTTCATAGAAAATATTTCAAATGGCTACCCTCGACTTGTATCCAAACTTGCAATAGTTGTACCATCGAATTCCGTAGACTTTTAAAAATTCCAGATATGCATCGAATCTGTCGACAACCTTTTCGTATACGTGCTCGAAATTCTTCTGAGATACCGACAATGTATACCTTCGATTACAATTGTTTTTATACGAGTCCAGAAACAAAAATCTAATTACGTACTTGTAACTTTCTGAGCATACGGAAAATGAAAAAATAAAGAAGTACTTCTAGTAAAAGATATCGAGCATTTAAAATAAATTGATTAAAAATGAAATGATTAAGTTCAATAAACTTAATAAACTTTAGAAACATATACCCAAAATGATTATTTTTTTAACAACTTTTGTTACGATAAACTATCACAAATTATTGTAACACAAAACAAGTGGTTATAACTTTAAAACAAGTTCAAATAGAGGAGACATGTTTATATGAACTTTTTTCGTTGTTCATTCTTAAACTCACACATTACGAAGCACCCTGAATACATAAGTAATATAAATCAAAAAATAGCTTAAAAAGTTTTAAAAAATAAACTCAAGTTAGAAATGTTCCCTCTGGAAAATATTTAAAAAGAGAGAAAAAGATAGAGAAATTGTCTTTCTGAAGTCAGTAGCGGTAGAATTCCCAACAGTACTGTAAACGGAATCGAAGGATCGAATCCAATTTCCCTTTCCCTTCTCCAGCCCTTTGGTGTGACGCTTTTGCATAGATACGTGTATTCAACGTCGATTGTACACCTCAACACAACGAGACAGATCCAACTCGGCCAAGTTAGGTATTTTTATTTCTTACTATACTTACAATATATATATATATACACATAATATACATATCGTAGGTATAGTAAGTATATATACAGTAGTATATATATATATTATGTTTATATATATATATATAGATGTGTATACATATATATACTTACGTAAATACAACATCATGTAAAATTATAGACTCACGAACTACCCTTTAGACTTTTGCTTTTTATCTTTTTATTTTTTTTTCATTTTTTTCATGTTTTTCTTTTTTTATAAACGATGACGAAACAATCTCTACCTCTAACAGGAAGAAAAATATAACTCGGTCACGCAGAGACAAACTCTCTTGACATCGTATTTTTATTTATGTGTGTATGTATTTAATCAATAATGAGGAATATAAAGAACTTGACTTTGAATAAATAATAAATGATAAATAAATATTATTATCGATTAAAATGAACGCGATGATTTAAATCACGATTAATTAATATTTAATATACTTTCATTTATATAATAAATAAATTTGTATATGTAATTTCTTTTATCAAACGTTATAAACTAAGTTATGATAATATAGTTATGAATAGTTATGATCTAATAATTTTATGATTAAAAGAATATCCAAGAGAGAATAAACAATGTAATCTATTAAATGGGATTGAATATTCTTAAACTAAACACCATAGAAGGGTGCAGGTGTATGAATGCTAAAACGATAAAACCTAATCTAGAATATGCCATCGTTGACTAATCGTTGCCTATGTTTGTTTAGTCTATACGTGGACAGGTTTACTAGAAACCAATGATATTCTCTTAACGCTAAGTGAACGAAATAAAAAAGGCAAAAAGAAATTATTAATTTAAACTGTTATCTCACTAACAATAAGATATTGTAAATAAATAAGAAATAAAAGGATTAATCAATTAATTTTTATCGTTTAAAATATAATAATTAAGAAATATTACTCTCTCGTAAGGATATAAAGTTTTTAATGAAAACTTGCAGCAACTGTAGCTACCGTGATGTGTTTTCGTGTATCGTAACGCCAAAGTTAAAAGTATGTACAATGTAAGTGTGTACTAAAAACTTGCACGTACGTAGGTAAAGTACGCACGTGTTGTACAAAAGAACAAGCTAATGGAAAAAGTTACCAACCCTGGTAGAACTTTATACACGTATTTGCCTATCCTACGAAACACACGTATGTATACATATATATGTATATGTGTACAGCCCACACGTGTATGTAATCATGTAAGAATGTTAAGTTCGCATGAATCGTATCGCGTATTTTACGTGCGTGCTAAGTTAACATTCGTTGATAAAACATTATTAAATAATAATATGTATGTATGTATATATGTGAATGTGTATATTTATGTGTATGTTACTAACGTAAGTATATATTTAAATTCGTGTACTAAACGTTTTAAAAGAGGATTATTAATATTACTCGAATTTATTTGTTTCATCGTATTATATTATAAAATTGTTTCATTGAGCAAATAAATCCGTAGTTTATAATACAAGGATTATTTCGAATAACTTTAAATCTTCTTTCCGCATTTTTTTTAACTACGTTGAAATATTTTATATACGTTATTTTCATCGATTTTAATGCTGTCACGTAAATATTGCGATAACTTCCCGTACAGAAAACAAACATTTTATTTTTTAACAAAGAAAGTATTTTATATGTTTTTGTTGAATATATGGTAATACATATATACATTAAAAAGTAATTTCGTTTTTCGAATAAAGATTTTATCTGACGTTACTTTAAACCTTAAAATTATTTTACATTTTCTAATAACAGAAAATATTTCAAACGTTATTTAGAACCTTCTTGTATTTCGAACTGTCAAGAATTTTGTTTCTTTTTTTTAATATCAAATCAGAAATAAAAAATCATAATAAACAATATCCTCATATTTTATTTTTTTTTATTACTGCAAGAATTTAATAATGCAGTAGTGCAAACGAGAAGAAAATTATGATGCCATTTACGGAGAGGATACGTCAAATGAACGCCAGAGAGTTCCAAAATTACTATCGGATATTTCGTTCTGGTAATTTTGATTTGAAAGATGTACCACGTAAAAGGTTGTACAGTTGAAAATGATGACGGCAAAATTAATGCACTGGTGGATATTATAATTATCGCATAAAATCACGAGAAATAGCTGAGAAATAGAAATAATTAAATTTAACAATCCACAAAAGATCATATTTGAAAACACCTTTGATTCTAAATACGAAAAAAAAATAAAACCTAAACCCCCGTCTTTTATATTTGTCATTGAATAAACGTAATTACTTTGTCAACCCTTTTCCACGTATTTAATTTCATAATAATGAATATTTGATATTTTCATAAATAGATTCTTGAAATTTATTAAAAATCTTACGAATTTTACGCGTAAACGTGTATCATACTATTTATCCGAGTACGTTGAATAGATTTTATTTTAAGAATATTGTTTGTTCTTTTTTTTTTTATAAATTAGACAATAACAAATTGTTGGGAGAAAAAAATTTACATTTAATCGATCGTAATCAAATATTTAAATTAGAAAGTAACGAAACAGTTGGAGGTAATAACACGTGCGCTCACGTTTCTACTATTTGAACTAAGGTATAATAAGTATAATAGTATAGTTATTAGTTATTAACATGGTGAAGCCAGTTCCTCGCCTTTTTTTCCACGAAGGGGGAAGTTCACGTACTACGTCACGAAGATCGATTCTAACAGCCATGAGGTCGTGGACTGGAAAGTATTACTAGGAGTAAAAATAAAAGAAAGAAAAAGAGTGGAAAAGAGAGCAGAGTAAGAGAGAGAGAGAGAGGGAGAGAGGAAGAGAAAGATCATTCCGACTTATTCCACTTTGTCAAATTGGAAAAATTTTTAATATTTAATTCTATGTAATATAAGTTACAAATAATTTTCTTTTTTTTTATGATTTTTTCAAAAACTATTTTTCTTATATACCAAAATATATAAATAAATGTATTTGTAATATTCTTTATATATTTATTGTTTTTTTTTTTATTTGTTCCATACTAGAATGAATATAATTAATTATTATTTAGCCAATCGAGCATTTTTCACAAATAACGCGGACTAATATTCATTAATTGAAATAAGAAAAAAAAAGAATTATTTTAGAAATTGTCCAATATATTTGGGGGTAACAATTTCGTTTAATAAATTATCCATATATTGTAAAATAAAAACATATTGTTTACATTAATAATAATAGAGGAATAAAAAGAGTAACATGTTGGTTAGATCAAAATGAGAGATCTCTTCATTTTTAGAAACAAATATAAAATAATTAATGTTAGAATATTTCTAATTCGATCAAAAATTTCTAAACATTCTTCTAATACCATTCAAAAAAAAAGAAACAAATTGAATCAGATTCGTTGTAATAACGTATAATAATTTTGTATTTCTAATCTTAAATAAAATTTACAAAGAAACTCAATGATATGGTATGAAAATATAATGGTAATCTATGGTCAATCTCGGTAGGATGAAAATTACAAAATAAACGTTAACGTAGTTAAACTTGAAAATAGATTTAATTGAATTACCAGAAAGACCATTGGAACGTATATAGAAATGTCTAGTGTGTTATACGTATTAAGTGAATTTCATTGGTTTTAAGTTCCCGTTTTTCCCTGTGATTGTAAGTTAAAACACAAATATTGTTGAAGGAGGAAGGGAGAACCATTAGAAGGAGTACTCGAGCGTCTACAAGGATAAGAAACGCTAGACAAACATAAGATACATATATCTATGGGTTCGGCTTTAAAGCTTTCTTATGTTACGTGTTTTTTCTCTTTCTTTTCCCCTACATACATTTTCTTTATATTATAATCGAATTATTTTATTAATTATTTATTATATTGTAAATTCGTCAATATAGAATATCTATTATTATTATTTTATTTTTTCCTATTTTTTTATTCGACATTTAATTTTAATATACCATAGGAAGATATAAAAGTAATCGAATAAAATAAATATCCCCATCCATCTCTGTTTCTTTTTTAAATCAATAATTTATACATCGAATAATTATTATTTATACTTCATTTACGTACGCTTTCTCATTTTGCATTCCCGGCACGACAATTAACGAATGACATTTTTATTTTTATGCACCATAGAGAAGATTAAACGTAATTTAATAAAATAAGATATCCCTCTATCCCTCTTTTCGTTTTTTCTTTAATCAACATTTTATATATATATCGAATTATTATTATTTATTATTTATTTTTCATTTACGTACACGTTCGTTCCGTTTGTATACCGAGCACAGTAAAATAGAATAAAATATCGATCTCTCTTTCTCTTCCTTCTATTTTTGATCTACCAAAGTATTATCATTCATTTGTTTTTTAATTAACTACTCTCGTGTATTGCTGTTTTTTTCTCTTTTTTTTATTTGTCAAATAAAAATAATTAAAATAGAATATAGGTATACATATATCTCACGTTTATATTTGATTTCTAGATACAACTAACATATTTAATTGACGTTCGTGTATCTCGAATTCAATGGTAAAACGTCGAACGCGAAATAGGAAGCTGTCCGTTCGATGTAAATTGAATCCAACGTCGAATTTTGAATCTCTAAAAAAAAAAAAAAGAAAAAATATAGAGAATCCTGTCAATACGAGTATCTACCTCTCCTCTATACTCGATAATAGAAGAAGCAATCGGACAAAAGGATCCGATGAATGTCCGTTCGGTCCCTGCATTCGGCAGCCGAATTCAACCAAACCGTTAGACTAGTAGTAAACGCAAATAAAAATCTTCAACGGTTTGACAAAAACTCGTGTTATAGTCCTTGGAAAATGTATTTCGCTGTAAAAGTGGATATGCGCGCGCACTATTTTCCCCTGGATTATCCTAACCGAGAAAAGAAGAAAAGAGGACCTCGTGTGTGTCTCTCAGACTGTGTTGCCCGATCCCATTTTCCTACTTTCGTGAAAGAATCAAGATGCAGAAAGATCTTTCACTCGAGATCAAAACTATATATGTGTGTGTATTTATGCTCATCTCTTGGTAACCATGATCGTCAAAATTGATTTGTATAGAAAAATTATATTGTGTGACTTTATTTCGTATAACATTTTTACTTAATTTGACGATAAACTAAACATAAGTTAAAATATATATCAAGGTAAAAAAAAAAGGGGAAATAGTTCGTAGAAAAAAACACATCGATTCTACACTACCCTTGGATATACATACATATCTTATTACATAGTTCACTAGAGTAGAAGAAAATTCGTCTTTTCCACCACGCGGAAAGAATTCGGTAATTTGGCAAGCTAACATATAATCTACAGGTTTTAGAGCAAAAGACCCCCTCCCTTTACTCTGTTCTTCTCTCCACCCCCGTATTTCGTCCGATTTGTTGGCACGGAATAACGAAGTTTTCACGCACTCGTAATAACCCGCGAAAAAGTACGTATTTAAAATTTTCAAACAAAACTTGAGTTAATAAACATGTACATTTCATTTTGATACAATTGTTTTCGTTAGTTCGTTCGTTTTAAATTAAACATTAAATTCAATTCGTTGAAACTACTTTCCTTCAAATTATCTTTTTACTTAATTAACTTCTTTTACACAAATAACGACGACGATGATGATTATGATAATAATAATAATAATAATAATAATTCAAGATAAATGTTATTTTTCATGAGAATTAACTTCCTAAAGAAAATTTGTATCTTCTTCTTTTCTTTTTTTTTTAACTTGTGCAGCAGCTTGTTAATTCTTCGATGCAAAAACAGGAACGGTTGATTAAAGAATTCTGACATACGATGATAGTAATGACGCAAAACAAAGTCTTATATATATGTGTGTGTATGTGTGTGTGTGTGTGTGTGTGTGTGTGTGTTACGACGGGAGACTCGTGTTTTGATCAAACTTAGAGGAAAGACAAAAAAATAATAATAAAAGAATATTTGCAGTTTCAAAGTAACAGAAAGTATATACGGATTTGTACTGACAATGATAATAAAGAATAATAATAATTATAATAATAATAATAATAATAATAATAATAATACACTTTATGTACATAAAGAAATGTCCGAGAGATATTTCATGTTTTATATTACACGTTTAATATCATGATTATTCTAATCAAGGAAAAAAATTTCTTTTGATCTTTCCCGGCAAGGAAAAAAATAATATAAAATTGTTTGAATAAATCATCATCATCATCATCTTCATCGTCGTCTAGTCGGAAACTATGTAAATTCAGTTCTTGATAGATGTAAATGAAAACGGTCGTAGCGAAATAACGCAGAAAAAGAAAACAAAATTAATCAAAAAGGGTTAAAAAAGGAAATTTATACGAAACTCTGTCAAACGGAACAACGATCGCGCGCCATTGCTGTTTAGACTTTCAAGTGCTTCCACGATCTCCGATCATAATTCGTGTTCGTTCTTTCCAATATCTGGAGGAACGAGTTCGGCGTCATAAGACCTTGACAAAATAATCCGATTGAAATAACCACCGACAATCTTTGTTCACACTTTGTTATTCGATAATATCTCCTACCCCTCCTCAATTCCTACCCCTAACTATCCACCCTCGTTTTTTCATTATTTCTTCTTCTTTATCGTAACAAGGCCGAGCAAGAAGAAGATGCTACCAATGACAGAAAACCTCAACGTGAAACGAACCCCTAAGAGATAAATAATTACAACAACAACACAACAACAACAACAATAACAATAACAATAACAACAATAAGAATATTATTCAATGAAACTCCAAAGTATTTTGGACGAAAGATAGTATCGTTATTATAATATTTCCGATTGAAAGTTTGCCGACGGTTTTAATCGGTAATAAATTCGCATGTATCATCAAAGAAACCAATACAATAACAATAATAAAAATAAAAATAAAAATCCCATAATATAATCTTCCCTCCAAAAAATATAAGAAAAAAAAATACATATATACATAGTTGGTTTAATTCACGTTGATTCTAAACTCACGTCTATCATCTCGTTTGTAGAACAACGTCGTGCTCACGTGTCGAGGTGGGTAGTAGTATCGTCGCGTCTTCGTTGAAGTTAGTTAGCCGATTACTATGGCGTCCGTAAGAATAATGAAATATTTCTAAATAATGATTTATCAAATGATGAAATAAAATCTTATCTTTGACGATTTGTATTAATACGACGATAAAGATTAATACTATTAGATTATATAGGATTAATGAAATACGTTTGAACGTTACCGACGGCACCACCAGCAATGGCGAACGTTCGTGGTGTTCGCGTAAACGAATGACAAGCATCGCCCCAGTTCGGCACGAAGCTCGCGACTGCTCGCGACTGCCACTGCTCGACGAGGCCGAGGCCTCCTCAGCCGGGGGTTACATCCTCGAGTTCACCGGTTCAATCGGCAACTATATATCACTACATGTTCTACCCCCTAACGTACAATGCGCCATCTCACGATATTTTTGTTCAACTATTTATACACCCCCTATACCTTCACCACCTACCCCTAATACCCTTACGTTTCAACCTTATTCAACAACACACCGCGCAAACTCATTCAACAAAGCTCATACATTCTTCCTATCACGAACGTATATGTTTGTTCGAGATATATACATATTATATATTCAAGTTTTAGATTATATTTCATATTGATTTAAATATCGTATAATCTTCGAACTATCCTGGGAGGAATTCATATTAACACCCTTTGAGATAGTATAAATATACGAGAAATAGATTTGTCGATTCTACGAATGATAAATCAATGTTGCGACCAGTTATTATTTATTATTTTTAGAATAATTGTATATCAACACTGACTAATTTTATTCTAACATTGTTTTTTATTTTTAAGAATTACAATAATAACAATAATAATAATAATAATAATACATAAATAAATAAAAAAGACCGATCAATTGTATTTAATCTGACCATAATTATTTCAATATGAAGGAAAAATATCGAATTCAAAGGATTAATAAAAGATAATTGTTAGTAAAAAATTATTTTTCAGTCATTATTATAAATAATTCTTACTTCATTTTTATCTACGATTTAAAACAAATAATTTCTCCTCTCATTGTTCAACGTAACAGTTTTTTTTTCTTTTACTATCTAAAAAAAAAAAAAGAAAGCAAATGTCTGTATCAATAAAATCGTTTTTCTTTTCATTCCTTTCATACGTTCATTACCACGCATTGGTTTCCGTCGACTTCAGAGAATTGTACACAGATTGGAATGGCAATTGGACTATTTTCTTCTTTGCTCGAATACGCCTTTATACGGTGATAGATCAAAAAGTATGGAGAGATCTATGAAAGAAAGGAAGCTATTTTTGGCAGCATGCGTTTCTCCTATTTTCCTATTAGCATCTTCCTATCTCTTCTTCATTTGCTCTTTTCGTATCCGAATTGAGAATATTTACCTTTTAAATGAGAATTTTCTTGGCAATCCCAAGCATATCCGTTGTGTAAGCAAAAAAGATATTATTATACTAAATTGAAATATAAATTTGATTAATATTAACTATATTAATAAATAAATATATATACACGAGTTCTCCTTGTTCTCCCTCTCTTCGACGAAAAAATCATAAACCAGAAACATTATCATTCGTTGTACGTAAGCATTAACATCAGCAGATCACGTTGTCAGTTCGCAGTAGAAAAACGTAAACACGATCAGACGTGTAATTTAACTTTACGAAATACCTAAACTTATCTATGTCAAAATATGCTGTACTATTTTTATTCTATAAACTTCAAACAACATACCTAAAGAGGAACTAAAAGTTATAGAATAACTATAACACGAGAGTGATATAAGTGGGATGTCTTAAATTCCGTAGAAAAATATATACATAAATCGATGAAGTTGTAAGCACGAAATAACGTAGGTGTATATATCCTGAAAATTCCTACAGTTAGCGAATTTCAATCTCTGACGTATTTTATCTGACCTTGAGCCAGTTTCCTAAACTCGTGATGGCAACGACTAATATCAACTTCCGTTGTTAGACAATTCTTCTTCTTCTTCCTCTTCCGCCTCCTCCTCCTCTTCCTCCTCGTCATCGTCGTTGTTGTTGTCGTCATCATCATTGTGATCGTTGTCGCAGTAGAAGCTTTGTTTTACATTATCACATTGATTCAGGAAAGAAGAAAACATATATATATACAGGTAAAGAAAGATAGAGGTAAGACAAATCGTTCAGGAACACCATTTAACTTAGGTAGGTTTTATTCTTAGCACGACCTAAAGACTAAACCTAAGGACTTACCTAGCTGGCTTTGAAATGAAACTTAAGGTACTTGCACTCTCACTATCCCATTTTAACCTTGGCTCAACAGGTTCGCGTGCCGGATGTACTTGCATTCCGGAAGTCCACTCATCGGCTTGGTGGAGCGACGTTATCGCTTTTACATAGCTAACGCATCATGTCGTTCATTTACCAAGATCTACATTTTAGAGGATTTAGGATATTTATTAATGACATATCGGATAAATCCACAATAGGGTGACGGTAGTTGTGGTGTTGGTAGACTTTTATAAAACGAGACACGTTTGATCTATTGTCAAAGAAAATGAAAAGGCAGAATTTGTGTTATGATTAATTATGAAAAAATATTGGTTGTTGTTGTTTAAAGGTGTGTACGAGGTAATAAAAGAATATTATCAAAGATTAGATTATCTTGACAAATTACTACCCTTACGTTGAATATTATTTTACGATGATCTATCATCTTTGACAAAAGTAATATATACATATACACGTGTATACATATACATCAGGATAATAGGGAACGTTGGAAATGATCGAATTAAATTTGGATATGGTGTGTGATTTGTATTTAAAAAAGAAAATAAAAGGGCCAATAGGATCTTCGATAAATCGTAGAAAAAATTTTAGGCCGTCTATTTTCGGTTTTTCTTATCGATTCACATTATACATCCCATTTTGTACGACACGACATTTCTTCAATGATTACCGGATAGGTATGTGTATACAACAACACGTATAATATTATTAATTAATAACTAGCTAATATATATATATAATATCCGAACGAAGGGAGTTCGACAAAGATAAGTACAAAATTGCCTAAAACGCTAATTTTAAAAAAGAAAGAAAGAAAGAAAGAAAGAAAGAAAGAAAGAAAGAAAGAAAGAAAGAAAGAAGTAGAAAAAGAAATACACACACACGCACGCACGCAAAACGCCTAACTAGATATCAAAAATTAAGCTCGATCGGTATTGTGCGAATGATCGATCATCTTTCTCTCTTTATTTCTTTTCTTTACTTTATGTTACATTCCATATTCCTTATTTATAATTGAGTGTTAAAAATTAATCGAATAACTAAACTGCGTTTGTAGAGCAGGTAAACATCGCGAAATAGAATCGAACGGATAAACGGTGACCATGTTTTTTGTTTGAAGATTTTAGCTTTGTTTTAATTTACTTTGTTTTACTTTGCTTTTACTTTGTTGTACCAATTTTCGATGAATTCGTTCATTCGATTTATTCCCGATACGAGATACAAGCCTAAAAAGTATCTTGATTTCTTATAGAAATGAAAAAAACCCCGATCATTGTCGTCAATTGATCCCTCCTTATTTCTACTCGAGGCCAGAATAAGATACTCCAATATCACAGAATTCGTTTGCCCTATGTTTTTTATTTTTTGTTTCTTTTTGTTTCTCTCTCACGATTCTTTCTCTATACGTGTTTCCTTCTTTTATTTATTTTAATATTATTCTCTATTATTCTTCTTTTTTTTTTCATCCTCCCTCCGTTTAATTTCTTTTATTACTATTTCCCTAAATAATTCACTCGAACGAGACTATAATCGCTATATTATGTATAAATACGTTTGGTCTTTCTTTCCGCGCAAGGTTTCTACTACACACACCGGACATATAATATTTATTTTTTTTTCTCTCATTTCGTTGAAAGAAAGTTATTAATTGACAATATATATATATGTATGCAAGTATTTTTGTATTTATGTATGTATGTATATTTCCTGTTAATTTATTTTATATTTTCTTTCAATGGATGATGACTTATGTCAGTCCACTTTGCCGGTTCTATCATTTACGAAACCTCTCAACACGAAATTCTAAAGATTTTTATATACAATGATCACAATTCTTCAACGTTCTTCCTAACACGAACCTCTTCTTCTTCTTCTTCTTCTTCTTCTTCTTCTTCTTCTTTTTCTTCTTTTTCTTCTATTTATTCAAATTCTTTCTCCTTATAATCTCAATATAACCGCTACATAAATGTAAATATAAATATGTGTACATGGATAGATTTATGTATGCAAACTTGTGTACGTATATGTGTGTATTTGTGTATGCACGTATACTGAATCAAACGTTTGTAAATATAAAATACGTTTCGCGCGTTCGATATTATATTGTAATATTAAATCCTTCTCACATTCAATTCATCTCTACAATTCTTTTTCGACTTAAAACAACCTTTATAAGATAGATAAAAACAAATGATCCATGATAAACGCGTTTCTCCTGCACTGAAACACTTTAATTAGTCCATTGTTTTAACGTTGCAATAATAAAACAATAATAAATGACGTAGCTTAAAAATTAAATGCATTCGCGATCGTTCGATTCGATTTACGAAGTGTAACAACACGGATGATACGGCTTTTTGTCATGGATGTTAAAAAAAAAAAAAGAAATAAAAGAAAATAAAATAAAATAAAATAAAGGAGGAACAATAAAAAAAAAATGAAAGAGAAAACGAGTTAATAGCGAGATGCACCAAATGTCAGCAGCGCTAAATGAGATTATCAGATGATTCAAACGATCGCATATACTTGCGATAAAATAATAATAATAATAATAAAAATAATAATAATAAAAATAATAATAATAATATAATAATAATAATAATAATAATAATAATATAATAATAATAATAATAATAGCGAGGAGTGTTTATCAGAGGGTGAATAATTTGAGGAGGAAACGTAAGAAATAAAAAGAAATCAATGTTTTCTCTTTCTCTTTCTCTCTCTCTTTCTTTTTTCTCTCCCCCCTCTCTCACCGCTCACTATCCGTCGTGATCGTATTCGAGTTGCGACAGACGATCGTGTCGCATAGAAAGTTTCGAGGATAGACCGAGGATAAGATCCTCGTTTAGCCAACACTACCGTTTATGATTATGACTATTTTTACTTTTGGGACTGTCAGTGGCGGTAGAATCGTTTACGTCTCTTTTAGGTCTTAAAATAAAATTGAGATTGTGTGCTGTATTTACAGCGTAATAAACATTAGCCGAATTCGGTAATACCATTTCCCGATCTGGTAAAACCTGTGCGAGAGTATATTGATCTGGGCTACCCTCGATCCCTAATTTGAGCATAGCATTTCTTATTACTTGGGGAGTCCTCTCGTTGTTAGATAACATGATCGATTTGTAAAGCACCACACCGTCCGTCTCAACGTTCTCGCTTTCCATGGTAACCTTGATGATGTAAAAATCCGGTGAATTTTTGTGGGAATGACTCGGACTCGAAAGACCAACTAAGTTCGGTGTACTTCCGTTAGCGGTTAATGAAGTACCACCACCAGGTGGTGCCAAACGATTTGACGCGAAAGCTCCCCCGTTACCTCCGCCCGAACTCAAAGATACGTCCAACGATGGTAGAGATGAACTAGACGAAGAACTTGACATTTGCGATGGCGATGTACGACGATCCAAAGAATTGTGGGGTGAACTTGGTAGAGAATCGAGATCGCAGTAGAATTGGGAACTGCTTGAACTAGAAGTCGATGCTATCGAATCGTTCTTCCGATGACCTTGATGACTCTGTAAAGCAAAATTTCAACTCAATCTTATTTTAGTAACTAAGGTAAGAGTAATAATAATATCCCTCGTGAGATAATACGAGGATCAACGAAATCTAGCATCTTAATGGTCTGACCTGTTTCTTTTTGCCCCGACTATTTAAGGTGTTGCCGGGAGGTGGTGGTTCTATTTGACAACTCAATTTATACGCCTCACGATCATCCAATACAACTACGGAATGGAACCAACGATCGAACAATGGATCTCTACTAAAGTTGTAAGCATTCGCAGCACCTTGAAGCAGTCTTATTCTTGCCAATACCTCGAACTCCTTTCGTCTCTTATCGAAATTGATCAGACCGTCAGCTATCGTGTCGGGGATAGCTGTGTCGATCATTGTTAGATCCGTCAGGAACGTGCCCAAGTACGGTATCGTGCCGTAACTGATGTTCTGAAATGAAATTAACAATAATAATCTACGATGAAAAATCTTTATAGAGATATTTTTATTGTCCTATATTATTAGAGACGATTCTCTCTCCCCTATCAAAACCAGGCCACCTTATATTTTAACATATAAAATTATAAATTAAAACTTACTCCTGCGTGAGTATTTTGCTTCTGAAATAATTTTTGAAGATGTCTGTCGCTTCTACCAGCCGTATCGGCAAATTTAGCTGTCCCTTCTTTGATCAACAATTCACGTTGAGTCCATGCGTTATTCTCCTCGGAAAATATTCTTTCGAGTTCGCGAAATAGTTCGTGCTTTTCTCTTGGCATACATTGCCAACATTTTTCCAGCCTGTAAACTGGATTACTTTGTAGACCGGAAACAATGGCCTTAAGGCTACTAAAATTCTTGAGAACTCTTAATTCCTGTGCTATATCAATCCATGCCTCAAGAATTCTCGCACGATCTTGCGACTTCATCGTTGGTTCTATCAAAATGGTCGAGATAACGCGTAAAGATACTGCATTGAATTGATTGACTGTTGCCAAGACTGTAGCTGCCTCGTGATTTCTCGAACGATCTCTTCTAGACCAAACAGCACCTAAACATTGATGTGCTACGAGTTTTTTAAAAACCTCGGCATCCATGCGAGTCAATTGTTCGGCAAAGTGTCGTTGAGGAACTTCAGGGAATGTATAGCTGGTCCATTGATCACCGTTAGATTCTGAACTGCCATGAACTCGGTCATTGTCGTATACAACGCAATCTGAAAATTGACGTACGTATATATATTTTCAATTTGTATTTATGTATTATATTTATATAATTACATTATAAATATTTAACAATTTTATTTTTATATAAAAATCTAAATATTATTAATTTTTATTTTTTATTTTAAATATAAATAACATACCGTGACATTTAAGCAAACAAATATGAAATGGTATAAAAGATACGTAAATGTAATAGAATATTTTTGAATATTTTTTTTGGATTAAATAAAAAATGTAAAATAAAGGAAATTTAAGTGAATACATAATAGTTGAAATATTTGAGAGTAAAAATTTCACCGATAACACCATATCTAGTTCCTGTCCACTTATATACTTTTGTCCCTGACTGTATATATCATCTTCTTGTGATCTAATTTTCTCTCAATCTTTTTACATTTTCTAAACACGTTTGTTAACTTATGTTTGTAAAAGTCGTGACTCGGCAAATAACATATAACCTGATTCGTATTATCCTATTTAAAAAAGAATTCTTTCAAGCTGAGCAGGTGCAATACGAGGCCTTATTGTTAGTCAAAGAAAGCTGGTCTGTCTTTATTATCCAGTCATAGGAATGATTCAGTTAAGTCGATGGTTCACGACGATCAGCTCTATCCTCAACATATTCATCGACAATTCTCAACAAACCGATCGTGATAAGAACACGAGCAAACATCCGGTAGCAAACATTCGTATCGTATAATGTATGTAACAAACCACGACCACACATGAGAGAAACTCATTCTAAATATTCGATCATAAAACGGAAATTACGAATAACCACAACGCTCGGAATAAATCGATCGAATAATAATATTCCCATTAATAATTTCATTTTAATTTAACAAAATCAGAGAATAGAATTAGTTTCTACAATTATAATTCAATCTTTATCATCTAATAGAATTTGTATTTTTACAAATTCAAATTATTATCCTTACTTTATAGACAATGAATTATAATTAACGTATTTTCAATGTGTCATACTTGTCAGTCGGAAATAACGTAATATACACGTGTAGAATGACGTTTTGTCGATGATGTCATCTTTCTAGATTTCCACGTTAATGATTAGCACTGAAGAAAAAAGGTGTTTGAGATCGTAAACTAACGACATTCTATAAACTCATTCAACGATTTCCAATGGAACGATTGTCCATAAAATTAATGACAAAATAAATTCATATGAGATACTAATTGACATGTTGTATGACGAATATTGAACGAATATCAAATGAATATATTAGCAACAATTAAATGAGTGTCTGGAAAAGAAAAACAGATCTATGTTACATACTGCAAACTGCATAAGAAAGCAAGAAAAAAGTTACAAATAAAATCATTTAATATACAATTTATATCTTTTTTCCATCAAATAAAAATTGAAAACCATGTAAGACTATAGTATACCATAGAGTACACCACATAAAAGCTTCTTCCAGCAAAAAACGAGTCTTGATAAAAATGTAACTTAAGTTCTTCTTCCAAATCTCCATTCAATTATTATACCAATTACATAATTAACAAATTTTTTTTATCTTTCTACTGTAAACTTCATTATACCAATAGTATAATGATATTTAAAAATTGGCTAGAGTTCAAAGGGTTAATATATAAATAAAAAAAAATGGATTTTATGATTTATTAGAGACGACATAAATAATTGATATATATATATATATATAAATCATAAAATAAATTTTAAAAATTCTTAGACTAATTGTCAATCTAGTGTAATAATTTCTACATATATAATAATACTATTAGAATTGATGAATAAATGTTTAAGAAAATAATTATTAAAAATATCGATGTTGTTGATTATCAAGCATATTAAATAAATATTTAAATTTAAAACAAATAATCTCACCAACTTTATCCTCTCGTTGAAATCTATGGAGACGATGCCTAGCCTTAAGCTCGAGTTCCGAACCAGGTAGACGTCTATGAGAAAAATCAAGAAGCCTAGCGAGTAAGGGATGATTCGGTGGAGTTTTCCAATCACCGGGATAGGCGTCGAGCCAAACGTGAAGCGCCTGAATGAGGGTTTTACGATGTTGTTCACCGGTGAGGGCTCCTGTTGTACTTTCGTCGAGAGCATCGTACCTGGCGAGAAGCAGTTCGAGGACTTCTCGCGGTGTGGTAAAAGCACGATATGTTGCAAGGAAGACGTTTATGTAGGTCGACTCGAGTTCGCCATCGTCGTTGGCTAAACTCTCCACGAGACGTTGAACGGTGCCAGCTTTTAAAAATCGCACTCTTACGGTCTCCCATTCTAAATGCGAAATCTCGTCGTCCGAGTCCTATAAAGAACACAAATATTAACTAACAATTTTTAATTTATTTAATAATTTATATATTAACAATACGTTTAATAATTTCAATAAACTGCAAAAATAAACAGGCAATTCTTTTTTTTGTTATTTAAATTAGTTGTGATATTTCCAAATAATAATTACAAATACCTTAAGGGTTATATTAAATTAAATGAATTAACAATTAACTTTAAAATTTTAATGTTATAGAATTTATTCAGAACGTTGTTAAACATTAATATATATAAATATACGAAAAGGAATAATCAAGAAAATTTCTAATGATCGATATAGAAAAATATCTCGTTAATTTAATTTATTTCCTATAAGATTTTTTGGGTAAAGAATCTTTGTTAGAGATCTGATTGAATATCAAAATTATTATTTGTTTTTATAATGAAATTTCATAGATGAACGACGGTTGCGATTAAATTTGATGGAGCGACACGAAAAGAGAGAAAGTAGTATATATACAGAAAAGAGAGAAAGAGAGAGATAAAAATCACAGTTGATCGACAGTTGAACGAAATTATGAAAGGTTCTAATGGGTTAAGTTTGGTGTGTGTATATGTGTATATGTATGAGATACATCGATCGATAGTTATTGCGAGATAAGTTTTTTTTATGAAAAAATAGGTAGAGATTAAATATTCCTTGAAAGTGTTCGATATACCATAAATGATTGTTAATTAATCTAAAAGAATGTATATTATAATTTAAAAATAGAAAATATAAATTCAACTTATAATCCTCTTCGTAATCCACCGTTAGACTAGTTCTTTGTCTTCTGTGAAAGTTATTTTATTGAATGTTGTTTATATGACTTTTTGAAGGATACATATAACGAGAATATTATTCGAAATAAATAGAATTTACCCCCTCTGAAAGTGATTTAAACAATATTCAAAAAACGAACTTTCATAGATGACATCGAGTCAGTTTAACGGTGGATTTCGATAAGGAAGGTAAACTGAACTTATACTTCTTTCATTTAAATTACAATATTCATTTCCTATGATAATTTAACAATTATTTAGCATATNTCTACTACTCTTATGTACCCTTCTTATATTTAAGAATGTTCTGACACGTATAAATTGGTTTAAACATTACATACTTTTTAATATACTTCAAAATATAGAATAATTTCGATTTCTTTTTATTTAATATGTGTTTAGATAAATTCTACGAACCGGATAACGTTACTAGCCCGAAATATTAATTAAAAAATGTTTTAATAAATTTCATTCTTTTCGGATAAATCTTTTGTTAGATTTATCACGCACATGCGCATAGATTAAGATTTCTTAGAAGTGGTGTAAGTATAACGAGATTAATATTCGAGATAAATAGAATTTATACCCTCCGATAATTATGTAAACAACTTTCAAAAAAAAACTGTTATAAATGATATCGAGCCAGTCTAACAGTGGATTTCGAGGAGGAAGGTACGCATAACTTATACTTATTACATTTAAATTATAATATTCATTTTCTATAATAATTTAACAATTATTTAGCATAAGTCTACTACTCTTATGCACCCTTCTTATATTTAAGAATGTTCTAACACTTATACATTGGTTTAAACATTACAATCTTTCTAACGTAATTCAAAATATAAAACAATTTCGATATCTTTTTATTTAATATGTTTTTAGATAAATGCTATGAATCGGATGACGTTACTAGCCCGAAATATTAATTAAAAAATGTTTTAATAAGTTTCATTCTTTTCGGATAAATCTTCTGTTGGATTTAGACGTGTATGTGCACACACATGCGCATATAATAAGATTTCTTAGAAGTGGTGTTAGTTTAACGAGAATAATATTCGAAATTAATAGAATTTATCTTCACCGTTAATAACGTCAACAACTTTCTATCAAATGACATTTATAGGTGACATCGTACTAGTCTTACAGTCAATTTCGAGGAGGAAGGTACATCTAACTTATACTTCGTACTTTCAGATTAAAATACTTATTCCCTACGATTAATTATTAATTTTTTAAGTATTTCCGATACTCTAATGCACTCTACTTTTATTTAATGTTGTTTAGACACATATAAATTGGTTTAAAAATTACATATCTATTAACCATAGTTTAAATAGAAAATAATTTCGTTATCTTTTGATTTTATATGTTTTTAGGATAAATCCTATTAATTCGATTTCGTTATTGAACCAAAAAATGGTAAACAAAAAATGCTTCGATAACTTTCATCCTTTTCTGATTAATCTTAGATTCTGATCAATTTTTAGTTAGATTTAGACGTTATAAGCACACACACACACACAGATAGAATATATTCATCCTACATGCTACGTATGTATAACAAAAATAATATTCGAGATAAATAGAATATGCCTCTTCCGATAGATCATATAAATAAGAATAAATAAAAGAAATTTTAACTGCCTTTCATAAAAGAAAACAATTCAGTTTACTGTTGGATTTCGAAAAGGATGGTACGTCAAACTTATACTCTGTGCTTTTAAATTAGATTATACATTTCTTTCAATTAATTATCAATCAAGTAAGATAGTATAGTATTTTATTAATATTTTCGATTGTTTAAAACTATAATACACTTGTTTTAACGTTTCTGATCAGTGATGACATCGAGTTTGAAATTTTCATATAATAAAATATCAAATCGTAATTGTTTAATATATCAAATATATTAATAGTTAACTATGTAATTTTGAAACAAATGTATAATCCTAAACACAATACATAAATAATTTTCAAGGAAAAATCTAATAAGCGTGAGGATGTAAGATTTTAAAGAACAGTCGTTGTATATACAAATCAATTAATTATTATTATCTACAGGATAATACGAGTTTCACTTTTTTTTAGTATATTCTTTCTTATTATACGAATATGTAAAATGTAAATAATATGACAAATTCAAATATTTAAACAACGCAAACATATTAGATTACTCATATTTCTCGAAACCTCATTTCCAATAGAAATAGATTTTTCTTCCAAACCGTTAAAACTGCGTAATCAAGGAAAACTTTGAGGATAGATTGAAAATAATTGGAACACAGTTTAATTAAAAAAAAAAAAAAAGGTGAACTTACCGATGCGGAAAGGCTTCTCGTAGGTCTGTGATAACGAACTTTCTTCAAATAGACAGTGTAAATGACGCCATCGCCCCTTTCCTCGCCCCATAAGCGCCACGTGGGCTGTAAAAAAGATAGAACGGTGCCAACTTGATTAGGAAACGAAGCGAAAATGTTATGAGGGTGGGAAAGGAGGGAAGAGGTTTTGGGAGAGAGGTTTTGTTAAGTTGGAATAGTTCGTTGCAGTAACTCGTGAAAATGCGAGTGTTTGGGAAGGACGATAGTAATAGAATGGCATCTGCTGATGATTAACGTACCTAATTTCACGGACTACGAAGTTACATGCATGCACTCTCTACCCTATCTCTCTCTCTTGCTCTTTCATAATAGTAGAGAGGAGCTAATCAATGAACGCGTTATTGCTCGGCCGTGTACCCAGCGAATTTATTGGGATAATTGAACCGGTCGGTTCATTCGACGGATTTGACCTCGCGTATCTCTCATTTCGTTGCATGTAGACGACAACCGACAATGAACAACGAAGAAGATGAGGAACGGTTAGAGTACCACCGTCCTTTTATATGTCCACTTCTAAACTAAACCGGATGAGACATTTTATCGTTCGAACAACGATACCGTTCGCAAACCATCACGAGAGATATCATCAATTGTATCAACGTTACCGAAAACTCTTATGTTTTCTTTAATTTTCAATCTGACAAACGTGTAATCTAATTTTAACACATTTCCCTTTTACTTTTTCTTTTTTTTTTCACCAATATTTCCGGTTTTCTGTTTTTTTTTTTTTTTAGTTTGAGATAATTATTGAATAATAATTATATAGAATATATCCAGCATGCAATGGGACAACATGTAACGTGCATGAAAAAAAACATTCTAATGGCTGTGTATGAGAAAGTATAATTATAGGTATAAACGTGTTTGCTCGAATTAGGTTAATTAATAAACACTTCTATAACTAACTTCTATGTTACTTTTAAGAGTTATATAAAACTTATTTATATATTTCTCTGTAATTATCTTTTTCAATACAATACGAAAATTTTTATTCTAAACTAATATATTTCCAAATTTTTCTAATGTTATATTTTAATATAATAGTTATGGTAATTATATGGGAGTATAAGTATAATAATATTATATACAAGGATGGATTGAAAAGTTTTGAGGCTATCTCGAAAAATAAGTTTGACCAAAAAAAAAGACAAAATTGTTAATCAAAAATTTGTCAACCCCTCCAATCGTGTAACATATGACACATATAACATAATATTTAATTTAGATATAGAATAATAAATATTTATTCTAAGATTTGATGTCTCTTAAGACGATAAATAAACGAAATCTTCTTCTTTTTCTTTTATATGTTTTTAAAACTCTTAAGTAAGTAATAAAACGAAGCCGATCGTGACTCGAGGTCTTCGTACCTCTTCGTCCTTGAAAATAGCCCTGATAGGATTGACTTTACGATCAAGTCTATTGTTTAAAGAACAATCCGATTGTACGTGTCAAACTCTCTCACAATGTTAAACGATAACAATTAAATGTTTTTCTCCTTCAAACTTCTCTCTCTCTCTCTCTCCTCTCTTTCTCTACGTGCATCGTAAAACTTCACTTTCCAGTCGTTTCTTAAGACACTCCTTATATAATATCACGTTCACGTAAGATACGTACGCAAGATCGAAATACAAGATACATAAATCGAAATTATATTTGCAATTGTATTTCTTTAAGAAACAAAAAAAAAACAAAAAATTTGTCTTCATTTTCTTTTACACATTTATCGTTAATTGCAAAAAATGTTCGGTACACTTATAACTTTTCGAAGCAAACAAAAATATTCTTTTTACGTGCACGTCCTTGAAAATTCGTCGTGAGATAAATAACAAAGTTTTAATGTTGTTATTTTGTTTTTTCTTTTATTTTTATTCGTTACCCAAGAAATTATTCAAGGACGTATATTTATTATAATTATATTATGCAGATAATAAATGATATTTATTTCGCGAAGGAAAAAAATATAAAACAACAACGTGCTGAGTTTGAAAGGCATGAAATGAGATGAACTTTTAATGATCGTTTTAAAATCGTCGATCGTGTATGCTCGAATTTTATTAACCGTTTAAAACATTACGATTTGTAGTAATACGTTTATCTTCCTAACATGCAAGAACAGCTGCACTTATAAAGGTTTATACGTTGTTTAGTCGATGAAAATGTAGATCGCTATTAAAAAAAAAAAAAAGTATCATCTGTGTTGGTAGTTTCAACAGAGACTAAAAAGCGTTTTAACTATAACGATGTTTAACCTTTACCTATCATCGATTATACAGTTACATTGAGAGAGGTACGTTTCAATGCTATAATAAAAAAAGACAAAATAATAGATTATTATTTTGAAGTACGATGAAATGTTTCTTTTAATTAAAAATTACAATAACCAATGGGAATATTAAAATCGAATGATATTTGAGAATATTGCAATTGGAATAACTAATAAATATATATTTTCTAAAAGTATCTATAAATAGTAATATATTTCATTGTACTATACTTATAAATAAAAAAATAAATAAATTACAAATAAAAGTACAGGAAGGTAAAAAACATTATAATAATTATTACAATTATGAGACAAGTTATTATGGCATGATCGAAAATAAATACATGAAAATATATTCCATTATACTATTATTATTTTTATTAAAAACGTATATATTTTAAATATGGTAAAATTATGAAGAAACTATTACTGCAATTAAAATAAGTACAACATATAACAATTGAATTGTTTGAGATGTAGGTCTATTAACGAAATTCCATCAGAATTGCAAGTGTATGCAAACTATTCGATACTATTTGAAATATTCAATACATTTTATGGGAAATGTATCTACGAATACAATCCCAAGAAGGGTAAACTTTCTCTTCCTTGTCGTGAAACTCATTCAATCGATATTCCTAACACAAGATTCCAAGAATGTTTCCGGAACCGATCGATTTGTCGATGCTATCATTTTTGTACTTTCTACGAAACGATATACGCGAACAATGATAAAACATTAGATTCTTAACTATAATTTCTTCCACGTTATATCATTAATCATTTATTATTAATTATTTGATGACAGTGTGTGCATCCAAAAAAATAAACTTCAACAAACAATTAAACTCATTTCTTTTACCAACACGTCGATACAAATAACTCTAATCAAATTTATGTACTTTTTCTAAATTATTATTACTTATCCTACAGTTTCTCTTTTGAATGATAAAATTTAACAATAAAAAAACAAACAAAACAATCTAATAATGTAAAACAATTATATTAACATTTTGTCGTATTTTAGTTTTACAAACAGAAAAACTTACTTCGAATGACTCGTATTTTATCGACAAAAAATTATATAAAGTATAGTATATAAAATGAAACCTTTTGAGTTTAAACTAAAAGGGTTAAACCCTATGGGTTAAAAATAAACCATACAAAAACTTCTTATTCGAAGAATTGTTTTAATAAATCCAATAAAGATCTGATTTTGAGATATTTCGCCATAACATTAGTTCAAAATAAGACACTCGGTATGGGCGTGTGTATGTATTTATGGATGCAAAAGAAACAATATGAGTGTACTTAAGAAGAAGATTACCGAAGAGAGAGAGAGAGAGAGACATTCTCGCGACAAAGTAGTCGCGTGGGCAATGAAACTCGACGGAAGTTCAAAGAGCGAACGATAAAACGGAACATTTGTTAGTTCCGAAGAAGGAAAAGATCATTTAGAGTATTAAACTTTAGCAATATTATAATTATGCATGATGATATTTAAGAATGATATTTGTTTTATTAAAAAAAAATTGCATTTCAAGTAAGTCAATTTAATAATCCTATACACGTCAAGTAAATTCATTTTTGTAGATAGATAAAAATCTAATTGCTATATTTATATGTACGAATCATTTATTCATTTATACAAACACACACAACACATACACACAAGTGCATATAAAGACAAATTGTGTATATATACTTAAGAATAAAAGGAAATATCTATTAAAGTTGTCTAAAGTAATCAAATAACGTCGAGAAAAAATAGATTTTCCTATTCTTCTTTATACCTGACAAGTGTTAGCAACAAATCGTTCTCGAATGTGTTTAATATTATAGTGATCTCAGTCACGTGGAATGCAACGGAGCGTGAGAAAACTCGCCGATCTTACGTTGGTGTTTCTATCTACATAACACATTCACAGATTTGGATTATAGACAAATTATACAACGCTTTCGTGAATTTCTATTCAATGTTCTATTCAATGTTCTATTCAATATTCTATTTAACAGTTCTAAAAAAAATGAAAAAACAAATAAGAAGGGGGTAGAAGGGAGGTAGAAACTCTGATTGTAACTTGAAAACAAAGAGTTTCCTTGTTATGAATACCGTGTTTCATTATTTTGATGGAAAAAAATAATCTTGTTGAGTTTAATAGAAATCTCATTGGAACTGTACGTTTGTAACTTTTGGATTAAACGTTAAAGAATGAAAATGAAATATTAGAACGTTTACAGACCTTTTAAACAATTTACATTATTTTGATTCCGATGAATTTTTCAAACTAACGGGAGGCATCATATCGGCATGTTCAGAAATAACTAACACGTACATCTCGCGTATCTAATGATAATAATTATAACAGAAACGGAATGTAATATATCTTACGTATTTTCAACTAACAAAGGATTTTCTCACCTCCCGTTTGAATTCCACGTACTAACAGAAATCTAAAGTCCAGGTTTCCGGTCAGGTAACGCATAATTATACGGTTTCGTAGATATCTGTTGTGTTGCCACCACGGAAACTTAAGTATTACTGTAAATAACCGGATAGACAATTTAACTTATAGTTTGTTGTTAAAGTCTAAAAGGGTTCAAGATGAGTCACATGCCAGGAAATTAAATGTCACGAGTACTTTAAGATTATAACTCGAGCTGGCGTTGTAAACCGCTCATTTTACTAGATTGACCGTTCTAGATTTTTTTTTTCCTTTTTTCATAGTATTTCTCGTTAATAGACAAACGTGTAGAAAATAATATATTAAATTTTGGGTGATTTTTAAAAAAATAAAAATAATATTAAAATATATCTTAATATATCTTAAATATGATACGACAAATAAAAAAATAAAAAAATAAAAATTTGCACAAAAAGAACACAACTTATTCCTATAAAAAAAAAATCAATATTTATAATAAATATAAAAGATTTTAATGTTTTAACAATTACTTAGAATATTATGGATACAATTCCGTCTCCTATTTCTTATCTACATCGATTATATCAAATAAGAAATAAATTTTAGGCACGATTTTACTTTATAATGTTTTTTCATTCATAGAAATGAGTTTTTTTTCTACTTTACTGGCTATTATGAGATTGAAATATTATGGAACATATTTCAGCATCCTCTCGAGAATAATCTCGTGTCAACTGAATTTGATATAATCCCAAGATTATATGTTGTATTGGATGAAGTAAAAAAGTTCTGAGCGTTTTTCGTTTCTTTATTTCGACGATAAAAACGCTCAGAACTTTTTACTTTGCAAATTATTTCGTTGTCCTTCCCTTTGGAAACAATAATTCGTTTTATTTTCAACAAAGATACATACTACTACACATTTACTATGGAACACGATCGAAGTACTATTATCGTAACCTCCACTATTTCCGCGTAGTATTGAAGACAACTATATAGTTCCGATGTCACTGTGACCCTGATTACTCGATTACCATTGCTACCGTCTATACTTCGAGATACTATGTACACATACATGCATATATGCATACAATACATTACATACGACTCGTACATACATACATATACATTTATATATTTAACATTGTTAGATAAAGAGAATTTGATCCTCGAAGGAAGAAGACCAATGTCGTTGTTGATATTCATTATTATCAAGGTTTCCATGAACGATTCAGTATAAAAAAAATAAAGGTCAATGCAAATGACTTTTATCATTCTTTTTTCTTTTTATCATAATGATTATTATCTTTTCATTGAATCCATCGAATCGATCGAATTTCCCCGATGATATCATTCAACAAATTATGAATGTCTCCTTATCAGAAAATGTAGATAATATCGAAGGAAAAAAAATAAACGAATGTTTGTAAAAAAAAAAAAAAGAAAAGTGATGGGGACAATTTTCTGACGAGGAGACAAATTTGTCTCGATTTTTTTTTTTTTTTTATAAAAATATTACATTTAATGAAGTTTTTTACAACTTTTTTTTCAATTGAAACATTTCAATTGATTCGTGTATAATTATCATATTATATGTTGATTTTTAATCTAATTAATTACACAATATGCAACAGTTTTAGATTTTATGAAATTGTGTATAAAACTAGAATTACGTCAAGGATAATTTTATTATTTATATCCACGCTAAATTTATTTTTAATTGTAAGTCAATATTTTATTTATATATATGTATTATTATTAGTTTCCTAAAAAATTGTTTGTACCGGTAAATATAAATTATTTATAAAAAAAAAGGATTATATATATAATTTACGACAGGACACGACAAATTTAGAAGAGAAATTTCTTAAAAAAAAAATCACATTTACATCATCGTATGGATTTATTCGATCATCGTATTAATCACCGAAGGTAAATAAACGAAAAGTACAGAATAGAATTCCAGATCAAGGTTTTTGTAAGTTTTAAATACGTTGTTTAAAAAGTACGTGTGTTCTTCTTACGTAATATCTTATCGAAAAGGACGTAATCGAATTAAATAATTTATACACCTCGAACTTTTCTCAACGAGTATCATTTTATTATCAACAAACAACCTACCAAACGAAAACAAAAAGAAAATTATTGATATTTGTACGATACACAAACAGAAACACAAAGGAATCATAAAACCAATGAAAAATACAATCGAAATATTCAACAACGACAACAATTCTTATTAATGTAATTAATTAATTACAAAAAATAAATAAATATCAAAACGTATACCTACAACACAATGTGTAAAAGGGAAAATATCGTAAAAATACTAATTTAAATTTATACATTTAATAATATTCTTAATTATATATAAATAAACATATATTATAATTAAAAAATAAATTTAAAAAATTATAAAATAAAAACAATACCATAATATGCAGGTAAATACGATGCAACGTGTGTGCGAGACAAGTAATACGAAGGTAAAAATACAATGGAAAAAAATAAATTTCGAAAATAAATAAATAAAAAACAATACCAAAATATTTATGCAAATAAATATGATGTGTAAGAGATGAGTTATAAAAATACAATGGTGAAAAAAAACATAAATGATTAAAATACAGATAAATATACGCGCACTCACACACATAAGAAAAGTGTATAAACGGTTCGACGAAAATATCAACAACAAAAAGGAGATAAATAAAAAGAGTAAAATAAAATAAAAATAAAAACGACCAAGAGTAGCACTTTCGTGCGTGTCTCTTTACCTGCTGCACGTACCACTGCGTGGAACTTTGGTTCTTCCTTTGGCTCGGTTTGCAGGGTGCACAAAGAAGAAAGGGTGCCAGTTTGTTGACGCCCTTAACACTGGTCGCCGGTGGGGACGACGTTGGGCTTAGCCCATCATCCCCCAACACGGGCCACAGCATCCACGTCCAAATATCTCTCGTATTCTCTTCCTCGTTCCTCCCCTCCTTCCCCGTTCACCTCTTCCTCTACAACTTCCACTTTATTTTCCTCTTCTCAAACCTTTTTCAATTTTCAATCGCGTTAAATTTCCCCCATTTATAATCTTTCGTGTCATCAAAATTTAACGACCTCTTCTCTCACCTCCCCTTTTCACGAAATAAATTTTTTTTTTACTTTTCAAGAAAGAAGAGATTATTATCTTTTCAAACTCGTCGAAAGATTCATAAATATCATCACCGCACGATCTGGATTAATAATCTTTATCTTCTCGACGCGAGTTCACACCGAAAGATCTGTAAATTAGGATTCGAGTTTGTATAATATAATATGAAAATAATGATAAATAACAAAATATTTAATCATATCCCTGACGTGATCGTTTCTTCGATTTTGTCTCATTAACTATTATATCGTATTTTTTTTATCTTTAATAGTAGAATTTTTCTTCGATAAGATTGGATAGGTTATATATATAGGTATATATCTTTCATTCATTGTCAGATTAATTTTTCATCGTTGAAGTTTGACGAAAGGATCGATCAGTAATCCAATGATAAATTATTGTACAAATAATAAATAAATCGATTATTTTAAACGACATCGGAAGTATGTGGTAATATACTCTCGAGTCGTTGGAAAAGTTTTTCCAATGCAGAGTTTATAAATACGGATGAAGGGGGGGGGGGGGGGGGGGGGGGG